>BLSH010146565.1:3555684-3583154 GCA_018402905.1 Glandirana rugosa
CCCCCCCCCCCCCCCCCATTTTCTGTCCCAGTGATGATTTCACAAGACAGGAAATTAAGGAAAATCTGAAAGAACACACAGTGATTAATAAAAACAACTTCACATGTATGAAGTCCAATTAGAGCGCCAAACAGTCTGAAAGTCTACAAACATGTAATCTTAATTTTGATTCACAAAGGACAACATAATACATACAATGCGTTTCGGGGGCTTAAAATCCTCCCCCTTTTTAGGGATTTAAAATATAATGGATAATTAGGAGGACTCAAGGATGGAACAAATCCCCAGAAACAAATTATTTGCTGTATGGAGATCATAAGGTATAGCCAGAATTAGTGGATCAGCAAAAGTGGGGCTATACACTATCTCTACACAGCAAATATTGTGTTCCTGGTGATGTGCACCCCTCTTGAGTCCTCATAATTATTCATTACAATTTAAGCCCTGAAAAAGGGAGAGGTCTTTGAGCCCTCAAAATGCACCGGGCGTTCTGTATTTAGGTTTGTGAACCAATGGACTCTCAGACTGTTTATTTGGCTTTGTACCTGTAAATCCCTAAATCTGGGCCCCCTGTTTGAGCCTCAATAGAGTCATCGCGCCTTGTCGCAGTCTGAATGATCTACTGATTATTTAAATCCAGCACTTCATTTCCACTTGTTTGAGTGACAGGGACTCTAGCCTTCCCCTACTAGGGTCGTTGGTCGGAATCTCAACCACGGCACTAACTGCATGGGGTTTGCATGTTCTTCCTGTGCCTGCGTGGGTTTCCTCTGGGTGCTCCGGTTTTCTCCCACATCCCAAAGATATGCTGGTAGGGACCTTAGATTGATAGCTCCTTGAGGGCAGGGACTGATATGAATGTACAATATGGGGACTGCTGTGAATGTACAATATATATGTGTTAAAGCACTGCATAAATTGATGGCACTATATACCTACCTGTTATAAATAAAGAAAAAATACTCTACAAAAAAAAGATATTTATAAAAAAAGTCCATGTTGGAGATTTACACTCATTTCCTGTCCTGAAACCACTGTCATCAGGGGTCCTAACTTTTCTAATTCAAAAGTAAAAAAAAAAAGTTTTAGTTGGACATACACTTTAATGCGGACCTTGAACTCCAAGCCAGGCCTGCTTGTTTAGTGTGGCCTTTCCTCTTGCTAAAAAGCCACATTAAGCTGAGAAAAAAAAAACACCTGTAGAGGGAAAAAGTTAGATGATATACTTACCTTTTCCCCGGCTTCCATAGTGCAGGGAGTGATGCCACCATCTTTTCCAATGAGATCCTGACAGTTGTAGAGTACTTCAAATCTCACGATAAGATGCAAGCACAGTGCACATTTATATTCTTGTAGGATTTGGGCCATTTTACATTCCCCAGATCTCACCAGGAGGATAACATCTTCACATGGGCAGAAGCCGGGGCAAAGGTAATTAACCTATTATCAACTTTTTTTGAAGTTTAATACGTCATTTTAGCAAGGGGGAGGGAGCCACACTAAATAGGCAGACTTTGGTAAGTAGGTGTAAGTTCCACTTTTGGTACAGATGTTTTGTGCCAGTACTTACCTCTAACAATTAACTGACTTTGGTGTTCTACAGCTGCAGCATCATTCCGAGCGATGCAGGTATAATTTCCATTGTGCATCAGAGACAGATTGGAGATCCGCAGAGAGCTGGTGAAATCAATGTTGTCGATGGTCACCCCGAGATTTGCAGGAATCGGCCTGCCGTCCTTTTGCCAGGTGATTGTAATGGGAAGATCTCCAGAGACCACAACACACGGGATGAACACTCTCTGTCCAATGGAAAATCTTTGGGACTCGAATGGCTGAATGAATGGCGGAACTGCAAAAAAAAGAAAGATCAGGTCAACAGATCCACCATAAACAAAAGTGTTAAGTATTTCCAGTTGGACCACATAATAGAAAAAAAAAGATGGCATTAATGTGGCTGAAGCCACAACAAGACCAGTGGGGGGTGGAGGTGGGCAATCTCTCTACCAGGCTCTCTCTACCAGAGTGATTGAAGTCCTAATACAACCACAAAAATAATTGTGCACTTTTGTTTTGCCTGATGAAACAGATGTCTGAAGACCCTCCACTGAAGACGTCCGTTGCATCGGACGAAACTTGTGTAGGGTGAGACCAGTGGCATATAGTGTTGTACACCCGCTATTGATCCCTGGTGTGGTGTGTTTTGCCTGTGTTACTCTGTAATCTTTGTAAGTATATGTACTTTTAATGAATCATGTGGCTTTAGCATACTGCTCTATGGTCCTTTGTCCTTTCTACTCCCCATTATTTCTCTCAGGTGCTGCCTTTGGATAACCAGTGAAGGACCAGGGAGGCGGTGGAGTCAGTGATACCCTGAGTGGTGGCCTCCCATTTGGATGATTTCTGCGCTGTTGATCTCTTATCGTGTAGACAGAATTACTATTTGGTGAGGGAACTGGCACACTTATATGTGAGGTAGTTTGAGATTTGTACACATATATTCTCATCATTTTGAAGATTTTGCATTTGGACTTCACCTATATTTTGCACAAATGTATCATGTGATTGTTAGTTTCCCATTTATGTAATGCACATTGTTAATTAAGGTTTATTATAATTTAAATCCTGCTTCACTACTTTATAATGGTTTTAAAATGTACTTAAAACTATGAATTTGGCAGTCACGGACCGTTATATTTGTTTGTTTTTTTGTAATTGGGGCACAGGTAGTTTTTTGTGTAGGCCCAAGAGTTCTAAGCACCAGACTTGCAACTGGATGGTTTACAACCCATGGTTAAAGAGAAGACCAATACTGGTCTACAGGGCATACTTTTGTTTTGGGGCTTAGGTTCGGAGGTAGGAGTTCGGGATAGTGTTGTAATTTAACAGTTTACATGTTAGGTTTAGATTTAGAGTAAAAAAAAAGTGCTTCTGGTCAATCTTAAACTTTGGCTTAATAATTAAAGTCTAAAAAATAAAAATAAAAAAGGGAGATCCTGGAGTTATCAAATCTTGGGCCTTTCTGGAAATCCGATCAATCCCCCAACGTTTCGGATGTAATTATCAGACTAAACACTCAAGCTCACTATGAACTATTGTTAGCCCAAAAAAATTTTAGAATGGAAAAATTCAGGTTAACCTGGGGCAACTGGATATCTAACTCAAGGGCATCTCAATCACTAAAAGAAATATATCAGAACATTTCTAACACCTAATTTCTATCTAGACCTGCTCTCTCATTCTATATAAACACTCTTAAAATATTTATACCCAGCACCATCAGTTAATTAAACTAAATAAGATTGAATCTTATCACATCAAGATGGCCTGGCTACAGTGAGTGCCCATTGGGGTAGTCTGGCCATCATTATTACAGTTGAGCTACATTCAACACAAATACCTAGATAAACTCTGAAATTAACTATACGAATTCCTAGTTGACAGCTGTAATCCAAAACATACAGTGAGATATTGTACTTCCCAATGTTTTTCTCTTATCCCTTTCCTCCCCTCTTTCCTTCTATATTTTTTTTTTAGTTTTTGTTATTTATCATTTATTGAGGTTACTCTTTAAGTGGCTCACCACTATTTGCATGACCTAAAGTAACCCTGATGCTTGATAAGATTATTGAATAACATATTTGTAATTACCTATATATCAACGGTTACCAATCTCTTATCTATGTCTGATTTATTATGTTATTCAACTATACGTAAGTTGACACCTTTTTGTTACCTGTGACTAATGTTCAATAAAAAATTATATAAAAAAAAAAAAAAAAAATCTTGGGCCTTTCGAATAGATAAAGCTCTGTCCTGGCACCACCCCCCCCCCCCTACATTCCTATTGGTCCATGAATCCCTTTTGTATACATTTTTAGTGCATTTTTAGGAGCAAGGTGCTGTGCAGAAGCTTTGGGGCAGGATTACGCATTTTATGCCCTATAGCCCTTTATTTTTTTTGGGGGGTGTTGGCATGTTGGAATCAATGAGACCAGAAACATCACATTCCACTTCAAAAGAAGTTCATGTATCTTTTTGGGCTTCAGGCAGTGAACAGGTACAAATTAAAAACATGGGATTTGGCCTGTTGAACGTTTTAAAGCTTTGAGCTACAAAGCCCTGTGGTGTGAATGAGGACAAAGAGGTGGAACTTTGCTTATCAGTACGGCTTGGTATTTGGCATTAGTGGAAGGGCATTGGATGCTGCTGCCTCTCCTGGAAGCCTCCCATGTTTTTTACATTCTGGTCAGCAAAAACTAGTGTTGCGCTGCCCACAGCTTTGTATCCATGTCCTATATACATGAATAGGACATTGCTTCAAAGGTAGGATACATGCCATCAAGTTTATGGGTTACTATGCAAACACTGACAGCATAACAATAGACTTTGGCGGATTGTATGTAAACGTTGGAAGATGCCAGCAATAAAAAGAAATAGTTAGGAAGCTGGCAGGGTTTTCAGCTTAGGATAGTTTAAGGGACCATGGAGGTGGGATTTTTACCTAAAGGTGAACTTGTCCTTTAAGCACGTCTTGTATTTTATGTTTCTGAACAGTCCATAATTGTAGCATGCTGGGTTAGGTCTGCAGTTCAAGAGTCAGAGCCCAGTGGTGCCATTTACGTGTTGTGGTAAAGGAAGAAAATAATAAGTACTTGAGTGGGGGTTCAGGAGGTGGTCTTTTTACTTAAGGGCGTGAACTTTCCCCGTAAGCATGTTCTGTCTTTTATGTTTTCAAACAGGCCACGCTTGTAGCATGCTGGGTTAAATCTGCAGTTCAAGAGTAAGAGACTAATGACACTATTGAAGTTCTGTGGCAATAGAAGAAATAAGTAAGCACCTGGGTGGGGGTTAAGCCAATGATAATTTAAGGGGCCACAGAGGTGGACTTTTTACTTAAAGGTGAAATTGTCTTTTAAGCACACCATGTCTTATGTTTCTTAACAGTCCAGACTTGTAGCATGTTGAGTTAGGTCTGCTGTTCAAGAATCAGAGATCAGTGACGCCATTTTCGTTCTGTGGCAATGGAAGAAATAAGTAAGCACCTGGGTGGGGGTTCAGTTAAAGATAGTTTATGGAGCCATGGTGGTGAGCTTTTTACTCAAAGGTTAACTTGTCCTTTAAGCACATCCTGTCTTTTATGTTTCTGAACAGTCCAGACTTGTAGCATGCTGGGCTAGATCTGCAGTTCAAGAGTCAGAGACCAGTGAGGCCATTAACGGACTTTTGCCAATAGAAGAAATAAGTAAGCACCTGGGCGCAGGTTCAGCTTAGGATAATTTAAGGGGTCCTAGAGGTGGGCTTTTTCCTTACAGGTGAACTTGTCTTTTAAGCACGTACTGTGTTTTATGTTTCTGAACAGTCCAGACTTGTAGAATGCTGGATTAGGTCTGCAGTTCAAGAACCAGAGACCAATGACACCACTTATGTGTTGGGGCAACTGAAGAAATAAATAAGCATTTGGGTGAAGGTTCAGCTTGGAATAGTTTAAGTGGGCCATGGAGGTGGGCTTTTTACTTAAAGGTGAACTTGTCCTTTAAGCACATCCTGCCTTTTATGTATCTGAACAGTCCAGACATGTAGCGTGCTGGGATATGTCTCCAGTTCGAGATCAGTGACGCCATGTACATGCTGTGGCAGCCTGAGTCTGCCCAACTGGTTATCACCCTTTTAAAAATAGATAGCAGTACATTAAGCAGAGGTCCCTGAAGAAATATGTTTATTATTGCATCTTTCAGAGCAAATCTTTTAATTAAGGATCTGCAATCAGTTTCTGCTCTGACCGGGAGTAATTGCCTGCCGAATCTCCTATAACAAAAACATTTCTTATCACAAATGTTCAGCACCGGCTTCTTAAAACATAAGGTATTTGCATATCCTCAATCTATCGCAGAGCTGAAAAACAAGGGATTTATTCCTCATGTAAGACGGAGCGTGGAACTATGCAAATCAGTTCTTTATGCCCCGGTGACTCAATGTGCCTCCAGCACTGCGGTTTTATAGCACAGATAAAGGCCCTACAGAGCCACTTCATACACGTGTACATACAGTTATCTCAGATATATATGTTGTCAGTGCAAGGGAGGAGAAATATGGATTCCATGGAGAACTGCTTGGGCAGTGATGATGCAAGAAAAAGGAATAGGTTATCTTATGGTAAAAGGGCCGCAAGAACCAAAGGCTCTCCAGTAGAACACTGGAAGGTATGGTTCTTTTTTTTCTTAAGAACTTATGGTCTCGGTGTGGTGACCTGTGGACCCAGACAAAAGAAGAGAAGCAAAAATATATTGAGTACATCTAAAGCCAAAACTTTTGGTTTCAATTTGGAAAGAGTAGAAAAGGGTTAAAAGTCTTGATGAGTTGTCTATGTCCCACTGGGGAGATTTCCCTTAATGTCCTGTTCCATAAGCACATCAGGAAGTGAGAGGACATCTCGCTAAAACTATTTTGGTCAACTTACATGGGATAGGGGGACTCAACTGTGCCTCCTATCATCAACAAGGGGCTGTACATAATATTTAGGGCTCATTCACACTTGCTTTGGTGTCAGAAGAGAAACCTGCATTCGGAACACTATACAGAGAACATATGACAGATAGTGAAGGGGCGCTGTATCACCTCCTCAGCTCCTGCTTAAACCCCTTGAACCCAACATTAGCATACCGCAACTGATCCGGGGGGGGGGGGGTGCTTGCAGAGCAGCCCCATTCACTTAGTGTGACCTATTCAAGTGTGCGTTACACTGAAAGTGACAGGGGGTAGAATTCCTGCTGTGGCTGTAAAGCATTGTGGCCATTGTATGTATGCACCCTCTGTTGCTGCCTGTGCAGCTAAAGGGGAGCTGTTGGGGGAGTGGTAAAAATGCCTTTCAACTGCAGGGTTTTACTGCCCCTTTATCACTAGTTTTATGCAGCCCTAAAGTATGCAATGCTACACAAGACTGTTAGAAACCGCATACATACATATTACAAGAGATGGTCATGTTTATTGTTGGGTTTAGATATGCTTAAAATATTTGATAACAAAACCATGAGGATATGTCTGTGACCTTCTGGGCCAGCATAAAGCGAGTTGGATGAAGCTGGCGGTCGTTCAACTTGAATCCCCTCTTACGCCAGACAGCCGCAGCAAGCAATGCTAGGGGGGTGTTTTTCAAAGCGATTTCTCGCCAAAATAAAGCATGGAGACATGGATGAATGGGGGGTGTTTTGAATATTAAAAAGGAATTATTTAAGTGTTTTCAGTTTGTGGTGCACGGATACAGTTCAGTTCTACATGAACACGTTCCACTGAAATGGGAGATGCAGAAAGTGTTAAAATGTTGACATTTTCATGGCTACCAAACAATCGCAAGAATGTGGAAACCTCCAATGCTTTGCTTCAAGGAAGTGAAGAGACGGGTCCAGGGTACACTTATTAATGAGGTGTTGACAGCAATCCCTAATGACACACATATATATTTTTATACATTTGGCAGCCTTGGCTTGACCAATTCCCAATCTCACAGTCAACCACCTGCTTTTTGGAACTATAAATGTATGTAGCACCTTGGTCCTAAACAGGGCTGCTAACAAATTTAGTTTGCTAGGTGGTAACTAGCCTGGCTAATTGGTAGGGGATCCACTGGTTATTGCCTTATTAGCCTGGATATGGTACATCTCTCTTTTCTGTCACTGGGTGGCGCTGCTGCTTTTTGACCTTAGAATGACAAGATCACATTGTATCCAGGTTAGGAGTGGATATGTTGTCTTAGCCAATTAGCAGAGGTTTCTTTGGCCCCATGGCATGCTGGGTGAGCTTATTTACTTGGGGGGAGTCAGGTGATCGGAGATTCTGTGCCACCTGGATGGCTGTCTGGGTGGACATGCCTGAGGCCTATCCCGGGAGCACCTGGCTGCTAGGCGGTCTGAGGCCTATCCAGCATTGAGAGAAGCAGCGCAGGGTTGGGGCTTCAGGCCGGAAGCCCAACCAAGTTGCAGAGGTTCAGCCGGAGAGGGAACCAAGTTGATGCCAAGAGATAAAGGAGAAGCAGTTGCCATCAGGGATCACCACTCCTGTTGCCAGATGCAAGTGAGAATCAAGGTCAGAGGTAAAGGAGAAGCATTTGCCACACAGGGACAACTATTTCCCAGCCAGGGACGGTGAAGAAGTGGGAAATCTTTAGCAGAGTGCCAAGTCAGGGACCCAGCAGGTAGCGTGGGTGAAGTTTGAGGAGTATACAGCAGGTTAGCTGTGGAAGAGCTCCGGGGATCCAGTGGCGGCTGGGATCTGGAAGTCTAGTGAGAGACTAGGAGCTCAGTGAGTGAAGATCTACAGTAGGATGCTGTGAGATGTGAGAGAAGACCCACAATGGGATAATGTGAGTTATGTGTACAGATCTACATTGAAGTTTGAGAGTTCAGTTTCTAGAGGAGACAGCAGTTCTACAAATACAGTTGCTGCATCCAGCTAAAAGACCCCCTCCCTGTATAGCAATCTGACTATTCCTATTTTTGTCTTGGAATCTGTCAATTGCTTTTGCATCTGCCTAAGGGTGTCCTGGCCCTAAACCCTTTCTCCCCCAGTTCTTGTTAAGAGACAATAAAATCTCTTTTGTTTGCATTCATAAAGTGACTGGCGCCAAATCATTCCATCTTGCACTATACCCACCATGCCTAGTAACCCACACTTTGAGGAACAATGGCAGCTCTCTCTGACTCTGGAGGTCACCACTAGGCATCTAGGGGTCAGGGACCTCGCTACATGTATAATCATTGAATGCCATCCAACACCTAAGAGCCCCTGGTGTAGCTTTCCCCCTCTTTTCTGTATTCTTTTCTTTACTTTTTCCTCACATACATTGGCCTTTTCTTTTTGGCAAATCCCCCCTTGGAGTCCCCCTCTTGATTCCACGGGTGGAAGTCAGGCCCCTTTTTTTAATTTTTTCTACCTTTTCTCTGGCATTATAATTGAAAACCCTTTACCCGGCCCCCAATTAACTGCATATCATCAAAGCATTTCAGCAACACTGCTTCAATTGTTTAATAGATTTACATTCACATTGTCTATGGTTAAGAGGCTTCTTCACCTGTTCCTGATGGGTAACAGGCTATCTTATCCCATGTTTTCAATTTTAGGTGCTGCTCTTAGGTTTTCCCATTGTAGTGCCATGTCTTCCCCCCACCAACTCCTGAGCCAGACATCTGGTTAGCGGTTTCCATTTAGAGGGGTTATCTTAGATTGTTATATAAGCTTATTTGTAAGTATTGTTCTATTAATTGACATCTATATGTATAAATATCACATAATCTCCACCCTTCCCCTGTTTTGTGGGAACCTTTGAACATACTTTATGAAGTGTTTTTTTGATTAGCAGATTTTACAATGGACATCTGCTCCTGAAGAAGTGAGATTATTGCCACAAAACGTGTTGAGCTGAAGGATGTACCTATCATTATGTTTTGTTAGAAACCTGGAAAAGTGGAATTTGTATATGAATCATAATATAAATATTATGTTGATTGTATGCCGATACACAGTAGTGTCTATAAATCAGCTTGTTTTTTTTCATCTAAAATATTTTATCTATTGCTTAGCAAATATTTTTATGCAAATGCTGTGCCTCATTTAAAGTCCCATGGAAAATGTTTCTAGTTCTTTTTATATGCAAATAAAGGATGGAGGCATGGTATTTTAAGGCACCAGCACAGATTATTATTTATATGATTACATTTTGTAGTTAACTGACATCTACAGGTTTCTGCTACAGACTAACTCCCTTAACCATCGGTTTCTCTCTTCAATAAAAACATAATAAACAAAAGTGTTAAAATGGTATTTTATTGGTTTTTTTCAGGTTTCTTGCTGAGACACCACGAAGCTCCCATGACAAGTCGTACTTACCAGTTTTGAATTTGTATGCAAGGTGTACTCTTTTTTTACCTTTTTATTAACTAGGGTTAATGCTTTTTGTTTCCATCGGCTTAAAAAAATGGTAATTTATAGTTTTTTGAATAAAGATTTTTACATCTGCAAATGTTCTAAATGAGAGTGGTGCAGCTTTTGATTAGAAGAGTTTCTTTAGAGCGGTATTGTATTCATTCCTATTGTTTCCACACTCAACAGCCTTGATTATGATCTAGATTGTGATACAGACTACTCATGACACCAAAAGATGAGCATTTTTTAAAATGATTTTACTTTCCATTGTCTGGTGAAACGTTTGACTTATTAAGATAAATAAAACCCACCTTTCACTGTAACGTAGACACTCTGGCTTGTGGACAACTGCGGTTGGACAAGGACATTACATGTATACTCCCCTTCATCTACATCCTTTTGTACGTCGGACAGCTTTAGCGTTCCGTTGTTCTCAAATGCCACTTGGCGATGGTTAAATGGGATGAGGTTGGAATTCTTGTACCACTTTATGGAGTAATAGGGATAGCCAATCACACGGCAGTGGATGTACGTGTCCCGCCCTGCTATTGCTGTAATGTTTTTCATTGGTCGAATGCTTGCTGGACCTGGAAGAACATTAGAAAGCGCTATATGATTCTAGAAGGCAGGAATGAATACCTAATGGAGAGGTGGATGATATGGTGGACGGATGTAAAAATTTGTGTTATCAAAAGTGTGGCTGGTGGCCTCCATCTAAAAAGGATAGAAACTGAGCTTTAACGTTACTTTTTTTTATAGGATTACAAAATACTCTCTGCTAGAAGATATTAACACTCCATATCATTCCCCGGGGACAAACCTTAACTAAATTCTGCTATACAATCCTAACTATATCCAGGATTTTGTAACCACTGTGAAACACAAACTGCAATGAAAACTCAGAATATGCAGGGTAAAAACAAAAACCCTACAAGATATAAAGCGACAATAGCTTCTTTTGTAGACTATAGCATAGCCACCAAAACGTTTGTTAGAAAATAACAGAGGGCTGACAGTCCATCAACTTCAACCTAATACTAGTCTATTACTGATGCTGTTGATCCAGAAAAAAGCAAACCAAAACCCTACTGGCAGCTGCAATTTCATCCTCAGGAAAATGTCCACTTATGACTCCACTTATGAATATCATAATGTATAGCTAAAGAACTTATGACTCCACTTATATCATAATGTATAGCTAAAGAACCAGTCCCAGGAAAGCATCTCCAGGATTTCAGAGGTTGGCAGCTTGTCCAGAAATGATCAGACTACCGTTATCTAATGCTATTCTATTACTGATGCTGTTAATCCAGAAGAAGGCAAACCAAAACCCTACTGGAAGCTGCCAATTCATCCTCAGGAAAACATCCACTTATAAATACCATGATGTATAGCTGGAGAACCAGTCCCAGGAAAGCACCTCCAAGACTTGAAAGGTTGGCAGCTTGTCCCGGAATGATCTGACTACCGCAACCTAATGCTATTCTATTACTGATGCTGTTGATCCATAAAAAGGCAAACCAAAACAATACTGAAAGCTATCATTTCATCCTCAGGAAAAAATCCACTTATGAATACCATAATGTATAGCTGGAGAATCAGTCCCAGATAGCACCTCCAAGACTTGAGAGGTTGGCAGCTTGTCCAGAAATGATCTAACTACTACTACCTAATGCTATTATATTACTGATGCTGTTGATTCAGAAGAAGGCAAAGCAAAACCCTACTGGCAGCTGCCATTTCATATTCAGGAAAATGTCCACTTATAAATACCATGATGTATAGCTGGAGAACCAGCCCCAGGAAAGCATCTCCAAGACTTGAGAGGTTGGCAGCTTGTCCAGGAATGATCTGACTACCGCTACCTATTGCTATTCTAATATCAATACTATTGATCCAGAAGAAGGCAAACCGAAACCTTGCTGGCAGCTGCCATTTCGGGAAAACGTCCGCTTATGACTTCACTTATAAATACCATGATGTATAGCTGGAGAACCAGTTCTAGGAAAGCAGCTCCAAGACTTGAGAGGATGGCAGCTTGTTCAGGAATGATCCGACCACCGCTGAGCAATTCTCTTGGCCTTCTGCTGCACAAATGGTTGGCTTGGTCCAGCATTCATGCTTATGCCATAAATAAGGACTGGACAGTGGAATAATATTTAATTCTGAAAACTGTTTGGGATAAATATATAGAATAAAAGTACACACATTACCATTTTATTTCACTTTAGATATTTTTTTTTTTACCCAAAATGGAGAACATCTGTCCAAAAAGGGATAGAGGTAGAAACACTACAAAATGTATGGTATTTTCACAATTTTCTCTACTAAACTAGGTCTTTATTCTAGTGGCTCTCATTTTCTGCCACTGCTGCCAAGAAAATGCTATTAAAACCACTTTTATGAGTGAATGAAATAAAGTGTTGGCAATGGAGGAACCATACACAGGGTTTCACACCCCTTTGCGTGACATTATGATGTATGTATGTGTAATACTATGTTTTTGAATTTTTTATTTTTTGAAGAGCTCATTTGACAAGCACCTCTTACGTTTATTCGAGCCTGGTACAGGACGACTCCCGCGGAATTATTGGCAGTGCAGCGGTAGACTCCCCCGTCCCGCACCTGGGTGTTGGTGATGTTTAGATAACTGACTACGTTGCCGTCGGAGGTGATGATCTGACTGATGCGATGGTTGCCGTTTTTGATGATGGGCTCATCGTCCAGTGTCCAGGTGATGGTGGGTAGAGGCGTGCCTTTCACATTACACATGAGGGACACAGGCTCTCCGGGGCTCACCACCTTCTCGCTGAACGCAGAGTTAATTTTTGGTGTTCCATCTAAGGAGGACAAGAAAGCTTACATTTCAAGCACTGGAAAATATTACATAATCAGATGCCAAGAGGAAAAATACTACGCAAATATAAAAATGTAATATTCTGTATAACACATGCATAACAATTTTTGCAAAATTGTAATGATAAAATTATGACAAAACAGGACCTAAAATACGGCACAGTTAAACTATTAATGCCGGAAATTAACACTGTATGGTATTAACCACTTAAGGACCGGAAGGATTTCCAGCTTTAGGACCGGAGCCCTTTTTGCGATTCGGCACTGCGTCGCTTTAACTGACAATTGCGCGGTCGTTGTACCCAAACGAAATTTGCGCCCTTTTTTTCCCACAAATAGAGCTTTCTTTTGGTGGTATTTGATCCCCTCTGCGTCATTTCTGATCGCCGCTATAATCAAAAGAAGAGCGACAATTTTGCAAAAAAACCCAAATTTCTTACTTTTTGCTAAAATACAAATCCAAAAAAAAAATATAAAAAAACATTTTTTTTCACCGTTTTTGGCCGATTTATATTCTTCCTCATATTTGCGATAAAAAAAATCGCAATCGGCGTTTATTGATTGGTTTGCGCAAAAGTGGTCGCGTTTACGGATGATGAGAATTCATTTTTGGGGTTTTTATTTTTTTTTATTTTTTACTAATAATGGCGGCGATCTGCGATTTTTAGCGGTACTGCGATATTTCAGCGGACATGTCGCACCATTTTGACACTTTTTTGGGACCATTGGCATTTATACAGCGATCAGTGCTATAAAAATGCACTGATTACTGTGTAAATGCCATTGGCAGTGAAGGGGTTAACCTGCAGGGGGCGCTCTAAGGGTTAACTATGTTCCCTGGGCGTGTTCTAACTGTGGGGGGACTGCCCTAGCTGGGGAAGGGAAGTGGTCACAGCCTTCATGTACATGAAGGCTGTGATCACTCCCTTCCCCCTCTCACAGAGCGGAGGTCCGTGTTTACATACACGGACCTCCGCTCATTGGCTCCGGGGGGGCCATCGCGGGTGGCCGGCGGCAATCGAAGCCGCCGCACCCGCTCCCCGGCCCTCCCCGGACACAGTGAGCGCGCGGGCGCGCCTCCGGCGGCGCGCGTGCGCTCACTAGGCTCGATCACGCGGCCGCCGTCGTATGACGGCGATCCGCGTTACAGAGCCATCTTGCCGCCGTCAATTGCCGATTGACGGTCGGCAAGTGGTTAAAGTGGTAAACAATTAAATGGATGGCATGCATTACAAGCAATTGTCATTTTTGTTTAGTCTTCATTCTTTATTGCATCTCACATATTGCAGACCTTTTAGATCTTTCGATTCTTTGCTTCCACTTTCTGTCTACATGCACTTGCCCCAGCAGCAAGATTAGAACACCTGTCAGTTTTTATTGCGGTCTGTGCCCCCGTTTGGGAGATTCATCCTCTCTATTTGACCTGTTCACGGTTATCATCGTAAGTGAAAGTAAAAGAAAATCCCAACTTTTGGGTTGACATCACCACACGAACAGAATGGAAATCTTCCGATGAGGACACTAGTTCTGGAAACTCTGATGACACATCGGGATTCCCTCACTTTGAAGGAATTTGCTTTCACTTCTTGTTTTGTTTTGGCTATGGGACAGGAAGTTAAGGGGGAAATCTCCCCAATGGGACACAGATGGCAAAAAAAGCTGACAGGAGTTATACAGTGGCGACAATAGTTTGCCCACTTACAAAGAAATGAAGGGTCTATAATTTTTTATCATATGTGTATTTTAAATGATAGAGAATATCAACCAAAAATCCAGAAAAAACACATGATACAAATGTTATAAATTGCGTTGCAGTTGAGTGACTAAATCAAGTATTTGATCCCCTATCAACCAACAATAATTCTGGCTTCCACAGACTGGCTACAGTATGTGCTCATGTGGTACATAGATTAATCCTGTCAATTCAAGAAGGTGATCCAAATGACAAGTCGTTCTGTGTATAAAAGACACCTGTCCACAGAATCTCTTTCTTCCATTCACACCTCACCATCATGGGGAAGACCAAAGAGCTATCAAGGATGTCAGGGAGAAGATTGTAGACCTGCACAAGGCTGGAATGGGCTACAAGACCATCAGCAAGAAGCTTGGCGAGAAGGAGACAACTGTTGGAGCAATTATTCACAAATGGAAGAAATACAAAATAACCATCAATTGGCCTCAGTCTGGAGCTCCATGCAAGATTTGGCCTCATGGGTTAAGGATGATCATGAAAAATGTGAGTGATCAGCCCAGAACTACACAGGAGGAGCTTGTGAATGATCTCAAGGGAGTTGGGACCATAGTCACCAAACAAACCAGTGGTAACACAATACGCCACCATGGAATGAAATCCTGCAGCGCCCGCAAGGTCCCCCTTCTCAAGAAAGCACATGTACAGGCCCATCTAAGTTTGCCAATGAACATCTGAATGATTCAGAGGAGGATTGGGAGAAAGTTCTGTGGTCAGATGAGACCAAAATTGAGCTCTTTGGCATTAAAGCGTTACTATACCCACAACAGTAAAATCAGTCTGTATATGCTGCATAGCCTTTTTGTTATATTCACCATGGACCTTAAGGGGTTAATCCTCTGCATTGTGTAAAAAGGCTGTTTTATCCTGTATGCATAGATCTCTCTGGGGAAGGCCAGCTTAACACGGGCAGAGTAGCTGACCTGCACATGCTCAATTGTGTCTTTTATGCTGGAGAGAATATTTACTTGTTCTCAGAGCTAGCCAGGTCATTGAAATCACACATGTGGGTGTGTATACAGGCTGTAGTGGAAATCTCCTCCTACCTGAGCTCTCAGCACTGAAGAAATTGTGCAATTTGCCACTGACCATGGTATACAGATCATCCAAAAAGGTATATAGTAGCAATATTTTAATGTAAAAAGAAGATTTATAAGCTGTGGGCATTGTGTGTGTGTGTGGGGGGAGGGCGCAGATGAACCATTTTCATATTACTGGGTTTAAGTAACTTGACTCGCTGTGTTTTGAAGAAGAAGATTGCTGACTGACTTGAAAAACCCATCCCTACAGTCAAGCACGGAGGTGGAAACATTAAGCTTTGGGGCGGTTTCTCTGCTAAAGGTACAGGCCAACTTTGCCACAATAAGGGGCCAATAGACAGGGCCCTGTATTGTAAAATCTTAGATGAGAACCTTCTTCCCTCAGCCAG
This sequence comes from Glandirana rugosa, assembly GCA_018402905.1. Taxonomy (NCBI): domain Eukaryota; kingdom Metazoa; phylum Chordata; class Amphibia; order Anura; family Ranidae; genus Glandirana; species Glandirana rugosa. Next base: position 3,571,635 of record BLSH010146565.1, read on the forward strand.
AACACTGAAGATGGGTCGTGGCATGACAATGACCCAAAACATACCGCCAAGGCAACAAAGGAGTGGCTCAAGAAGAAACACATTAAGGTCATGGAATGGCCTAGCCAGTCTCCAAACCTTAATCCTATAGAAAATTTATGGAAAAATTAAGTTGCCAAGCGACAGCCAAGAAGCCTTAAAGATTTAAAGAAGATCTGTAAAGAAGAGTGGACCAAAATCCCTCCTGAGATGTGTGCAAACCTGGTAACCAACTACAAGAAACATCTTACCTCTGTGCTTGCCAACAAGTGATTCTTCACTAAGTACTAAGTCATGTTCTACTTGGGGATCAAATACTTATTTTACTCACTGAACTGCAACTCAATTTATAACATTTGTATCATGTGTTGTTTCTAGATATTTGGTTGATATTGTCTCTATCAATTAAAATACACCGATGATAACAATTATAGACCCTTCATTTCTTGTAAGTGAGCAAACTTACAAAATCTGCAGGGGATCAAATAATTATTTTTCCCACTGTAACCCTCCCTTACTCTATTAAAAATGAGAAAAAAAAGGTCTGTTTTAGTTACACTTTAATCGGCAACCATAGGAGAATTACAGTTACATGGTCTTTCCATTGTTAGAAGGTTACTTATATGGAGGGAAGGAAAGGATGCTTAGTGAAAGAACCATAAATATTCTATCCAATAAAAATGAATTTATAAGCATGCAGATATTTCATACAAGCATCACTAAGGGTATATTGGTGCATCTTATATTAAGATCAGGCATGCAGATAACCAGAACTCTTTCGGGGTTGCTGTCAGGTCAAGTTGACATTTGCATGGTATAAAATACGCATTTTTTTAACACGACTGAAGCCTGACCTTCGATCAAGTGCACTTATCAGCCTTGTAAAACAAAAAGTTTTACAGGTTGTCCTTGGTGCTATTACAATATTAAAGCTTTGTTATTATTTATTAATAGATCTTTACAATATGCACAGCTCGCTTAAAGGGAAATTCCAAGTTATGCCCCTCATAGGTAACACAAAAATGTGCCGGAGCTGCCACATTGTAACATTAAAGGGGAACTAAACCTAGAAATGAGCAGGCAGCTCATTCATGCAGAAGAGACATGCTATGTCTCTTCTGTAATTGGATACTTACTGGCCTGCTCGCAGCTTTCAACTATATTTAAATTGCGCTGTGCTAAAATGACTGTCTCTTGTGCACATATGCAGGGTCACATCATCTCCCGCCAGCCAATCAGGAGGCTGGAAACTGAGCACCCGAAAGTCATGAGTGGAGAAGATGCTGGCAAGGGATGTAACCGTTGCATTGCTGGAAGGTGGAGGTACGTATATTTGGAGTTTTGTTTCACTTTGAACTTATGAAAGCTGAAGTTATTTTGCCTTCCTTGATCCCTACCGCAGTGGATTGCTTTTTTCAGGGCGTTTGACAGGCAGTAAAAAGGCAACATAATGCGGTTTTAACCCCTGAACAGGACAGGGGTCTAATTTTTACTTGGACACACGTATACACCTGTCCGCTGCTTTTGCAGTTTAAGAGGGAGCAGTTGGAAGGAAGCCCCCCCCCCAACTGTGATTCTTGTGCATTGTGATCACTCTCCTCTCTGCCCCCTCCACCTTTTTATTTTTTTCCCTTGGGCCACCCACTATGGAGGTGGCTTTGTCCTATTCTAAGTGTAAAGAAAGGTCTCCTTATGGTCGCATGTCTGTACAATCCCAATGATCAATAGTAAGTGTCAACCATCTCCCCATGATTAAGCTCTGAGGGGCGAAGCAAAACGCGTTGGAAGCGTGGCCTGTCCGGAGATCCAGGAGATCATAGGAGCCAGAATAAGATCCCTCCTGGATCAGCACGCTCAATGGTTTACATTAAGAATTTGCACCCCTTTCAGAGTGCCTAAGCAGCACGTGCAACGGGTCCTTTGTGCTATTCTTTTTTTTTTAATCCAAAGAAAGCTTATTAATAATGAGGCATACAGAGTCAGATTATGTCACATATGAAGCTCATCCTTTGTGCTATTCTACATGCACAATATACTTTTGTCCATGTGACATATTCCCTTCAGAATGACCCCTTTGGATCTTTCAGATGCGCCAACCAAGGTTCCTACCCTACTTCATCACATTTTAATCTTCTAAATGTACTTTACTGTACTTTAAATGTACTTTATTGAGTTACTGCAAGTTTAACGTCATTTACTTATGTGTGTGTTACTGCCAGTTGAACGCCGTTTACTTCTGTGTGCGTTACTGCCAGTTTAATTGCATATAGTTCTGTGTGTGTTACTGCCAGTTTAACACCATATAGTTCTGTGTGCGTTACTGCCAGTTTAACGCCATATAGTTCTGTGTGCGTTACTGCAAGTTTAACGCCATTTACTTCTGTGTGCATTACTGCCAGTTTAACGCTATATAGTTCTAACTGCGTTACTGCCAGTCTAACGCCATATAGTTCTGTGTGCGTTACTGCCAGTTTAACGCCATATAGTTTTTGCGTCACTTTACGTTTGGCGCATTGTATTGCAGTATATTACAGTGTATCCGTGGAGCGTGTCTGTGTAGTGTGAGTACTCAAATTAAAGTGCACCAAACACCACTTCACATTGATTAAAGTACATCTACATACAGATTTCCACTTCTTCATAAGATTTGCTAATAAGCACCCCCCCCAATAATGTCTGGGAGGACAAGAAGGAGAGGCAGACGTCCCCTTGGCACTGTAAGGGGGCCAGCAACAAATGTGTCCACAAGCAAAGGTGGACGTGGTGGTCAGTCCTCAGGCATCATTTCCTCTGTTTAGTGAGTTTGCACGTACTATCCAGCCACAGCATGCAGAGGAGGTGGTGGACTGGCTTACTAAACCTTCCTCATCCTCATCATCCTCTGTCACGCAAGCAGAGACAAGTGTGCAGTCCCCTACAGTTGCCAGAGTGGATAAACCTGCCTCCTTGGCCACATCTATTCCTGCCATAGCCCCAACATCAGCCATGGAGGAGGAGTCAGCTGAGTTATTCGACCACAGCGTCAGCCACTTGCTCCTTGATGATGTACAGCCATTACTGCATTCAGACGTTAGGGCTGAGGTTGAGGATGACAGGAACATGAGCCTAGAGAGAGGGGAGAACACTGGTAGACAAATTGGCATTCATGTTCCCCCAGCCGCAGCGTATTGCCAAGGTGTCTCCAGTGGTAATGATGATGATGAAGATGGATGAGATGGAGATGATGATGATGATGAGCTCACTGATGCTACTTGGGTGCCAGATAGAGCAGAGGAGGAGACTGAAGGTGAGGCGGCACAACCCCAAGGAGGCCGACATCAAGAAAAAGTAGAGAGCAGCCACCCTATTCCATCACATTCTGCAGCTGCTATCTCCCGGCCCACTTCCCACAGCTCAGCTGTCTGGGCCTTTTTCAGCACATCAGCAGCAGATTTTACAGCAAGATCAATTCTTGCTTTCATCAAGAATACCTCATAGGGTTACGGTGGGAAGGCGCCACCGACACCCAAAGACCAATTTTTTCTGCACCTGTTTGACAGGTGCATATAATTTCTTGCCTTAATGAAGAGCACCTCTATAGGGTTATGGTGCGAAGGCACCACCGACACCCAAAGCCCAATTTTTACGCACCCGTTACTTTTTCAGCACATCAGCAGCAGATTTTACAGCAAGATCAATTCTTGCTTTCATCAAGAGTACCTCATAGGGTTACGGTGGGAAGGCGCCACCGACACCCAAAGACCAATTTTTTCTGCACCTGTTTGACAGGTGCATATAATTTCTTGCCTTAATCAAGAGCACCTCTATAGGGTTATGGTGCGAAGGCACCACCGACACCCAAAGCCCAATTTTTACGCACCCGTTACTTCTATCCAAAGTCAAAAGTGACACCAGAATTTATCCAAAAAATCTCTAATCTTGTTCCCAGTGCACTACATTGTGGCCTCATCATATGCACTGGTTCCCCAGCTGTAGCTGAGAAAAATAAAGGGAGCTTGCAGGGAAAATTTAATTTTTTTTTGGCTTTATAAATACAATTATTGCTGCAGCAGATTCTAGACATGGTACAGATCTGCCACTTTACAGGTAGGCTAAGGGGACCCACAGGCACTATATTGGAAGGAATTTTTCATTTTTATGCTTTCACTTTAAACATCAAAAAATTACTGCTCACTTAAAAATGACGTTTTTCAAAAAACTTTTTTTTCATTGATACATGTCCCCCAGGGCAGGACTCGGACCCCTAGAATCATTATATTCACAATTACTTGCATATAAGCCTTCAAAATGGGCACTTTTGATTTCCCAAGTTCGGGTCCCAATGAGGTTAATGGGGTTCGTTATTCGGGTCCAAACTTTCCCGGTGTTTGGCCGTTCTGGTGCGAACCGAATAGGGGTCCGTTTGGCCCATCCCTACTCATGGCCCCCACCGTGTGGTCATCTAGTGGAAATCTTATATTGCTTAAATGGATGTTGCACAAGACTTCACTTGTTTCTCATTGCCCTGTGTGGGTTACTCGCTGTACTGTTACTTTTGAGTGCAACAATAAAAATGATTGTACCAGAAAATAAAAATGCGGCTCAACTGCAAGTGTAAACAAGGCCTTAAGCCTCATTCCCATGGGTGTACTTAAAGGATAGTAGAGGTTTTTTGTAAAAAAAAAAAAAATAATAATAACAAACATGTTTCTTACCAGCTCTGTACAAGGGTTTTGTGGCCCCGAACCTCCTCTTCTGGGGTCCCTCGCTGGCTCTCCTGGCTCCTCCTCCACATTGGGTGCCCCCACGGGGAGACGCTTTCCATGGGGGCACTCGTGCGGGTGCGCTCCCAAGACATGTTGCTGCATCCATTGACACAGATAGCAGGACTTGGACCCGCCATCGGCTCCCGTGTCACTGGATTTGATTGACAGCAATCAATGGCAGCCAATGGCTCCCTCTGCTATCAATCTATCCAATGAGGACCTGAGACAGTGGAAGGAGCTGCTGGGCTCGTTCTCATGCCACAACAGCACCACTACTATCACAGCTCCTAAAGAGCTTCCACCCACCATGTGAACCACTTCATCAACCCCAAACCCCTGCTTTCACCACCACACCATTGATCCACATCATTAACCCCATCCAATTGCTCTCTCCACTACAACAGCACCCCTACCACAATCACTCCTGCCCATTCTCCTCTCACCATCAGATCAACATAATCAACCCCATCCCCCTGCTCTCACCACTGCAACAGCATCACTACCACCATTGATCCTGCAGGCTGGTACGATCAGGTTCAGGTAAGTAAAACGGGGGCTTTGGGGGGCAGCTGAAGGTAGCATAGAATGCATTAAGATGAAAAACCTGGAGCCTTTACAACTCCTTTAAGTAAGCATACATCCATGAGAAGGGCTGTGTGTGTCTGCACAAGATTCACAGGTGTTCCTTGCATCCACATGCAGGCAGTCCCATTCATGTCTATTCTGATGCAGTGGCACAACCACTGGTCCCTATTTGACAGTCGTTCAGGTGTGGGTGCGAACGCATACTGTCTGTAAAATTGGCAAAGTGAAATTGACCTGTGATAAAGAAACTAAGGCATAAACCCGGACTTACATGCAGACGCCCCTCCCCCCCCCAACCTGTATTGGCCGCTCTGGAGTTGCTATAAGGGGCATTTTGCGTTGGTGGATATTTGTTTCCTCTGTCAGGGCCTGAGCGTGTCACAACGGATTCCTGCTGACATCCTGTGATAACCCACACACTCTTTCCTCACATCATTACAAATGATCAATATGCTTTTCAGGATTGCAGAGCCACAGGAGACGGTTGTCATGGCAACGCGGCCTGGTCAGGTAAACTGCTCTGTCTGTAGAAGCAGGCCATGCTGGGAACGGCTGCAGACTCTAATTAGAAGGTGGCCTTTTTATTCATTGCTTCCTCCTCTTTGTCAATGCGGCTTAAAATAATGACCTCACAATACGTTTTTCTTTTCTCTCACCTTCACACCATTAAACCTGCCACCGCCATTTCTGCCCGCTCTCCTCTCATATAGGATCCACATCATCAACCCCACCCCCCTGCTCTCACCACCACTTCAGCACCACAACAATCACACCCACAGGCCCTCATCTCACCATCTGAACCACATCATCAACCCCATACCTCTGCTTTCACCACCACAACAGCACCCCTACCACCACCACTCCTGCCCTCCCTCATCTCACCATCTGATCCACATCATCAATATCACCCCCCTGCTCTCACCACAACAGCACCACTACTATCACGGCTCCTAAAGAGCTTCCAGTCACCATAGGCACCACTTCATCAACCCCAAACCCATGTTTTCACCATCACATCATTAATCCACATCATTAACCCCATCCAATTGCTCTCTCCATTACAACAGCACCCCTGCCACCATCACTCCTGCCCATCCTCCTCTCACCATCAGATCAACATCATCGACCCCATCCCCCTGCTCTCAACAAGGCAACAGCACCACTACCACCGTCGATCCTGCAGGCTCTCTTCTAACCACCTGATCCACATCATCACCCTCAGCCCCTGTTCTCAGCAACACTACAGCAACCCTACCAGCACCACTCCTGCCCACCCATCTCTCACCATCTGATCCACATCATTAGCCCCATTCTTCTGCTCTCACCACCACACCAGCACCTCTACCACCACCACTCCTGGGGGTTCTCCCTTATAATCTGATCCACATCATCAACCCCATCCTTCTGCTCTCACCATCACATCAGAACCCCTACCACCACTGTACCTGCAGGACTTCCTCTCACCATCTTATCCACCTCATCAACCCCATTCCCCTGCTCTCAACACCACAAATGCACCCCTACAGGCCCTCCTCTCACTATCTGATCTATATTATCAAGCCCATCCAGTTGCTCTCACCACCACACCTTCGCCCCTTCTCAATGTGCCTTTACTACCACCACCTTGCCTATAGGTCCATCTCTCACCCCGTGCCTACACAAAGCTTCACCCTCAACACTGCATCTGCACCCCCCACTACCAAAACTGTGCACCCCCCATAACAACTGCACCTGTTGCCCCTCTCTCACCCTTCCCCTAAACTCATCCAATGTCCCAATCTCCTTTCACACTAGACCTGCTGGAACTCAATGCCCCTCAACCCAATCCTCCATCTCTGCTCTCATCTTGCAAACCCTACCCAATGCTCTTGCCACCCCAACCTTGCCCATATAAATGTATGCAGTAACACTGAGACTATACTTCCATTCCCCAAGATGCCTGAAGCAATACAGAGTGAGGAAGACATGCATCCTTTACTTCCTCCTCTTCCTGTCTGAATATACCCAGAAGTTAAAACTTTCTAAGGGATCTTGGAACATCTGGTAGTGAATTGAGGCCACTATTCACATCTTCACATTGTAGCAATGTGGCGTAAAACACATTTTACCACGTTACTGCCACGCACAATAACATGGGAATCATGGTTCCAATCATTTGGAATGGTACCCATATGCACTACTACAGCAGTGCACCACAATGCACACACTATACATTGGGTATATCAACAAATAACAGTCCTAACTTTTTTTAGTGCATTGAGGTGTGCTGCCAGCCAAGTCAAAATAAATTGGTTGTCTTACGGCAACATGTCTAAAGCACATGATAGCGAGTTGCGTCAACACACATGAGTTAACGCAATGCATAGTGTGAATGAACTATTGGGGTGGTTGGGGTTGGTCACACAGGTAAATACACAGTGCTTATGGTCCCTCCTTTAAAGTGAACCTATTATTCTGCATAGAAAGAACAAAGGATGTGTTCACTTTGATTGTAGAAGGAAACCAGATTGTTACAGTAGCTTAGATTTCCTCCTCTAAACCGCCCGGTGTCCTTTTCAGATGCTGATGAAATCCTAAACAGCACAGAGCTGAATTCTAATTGCAGGGTGAAACGCGGCATCAGCTGGTCTGTTATCTTGTAATTACTGTGTCCTCTGCATTGGGGAATTCCTGAATAAACAAGGCGCAGAGAGCATACAGCATGATGAGAAGTCCCAGAAATAAACAGCACTGATTATTTTTATGTCTTCTTAGCACAGATGATACACCTATCTTGTCTTGAAAAACACTTCTCGACCTATTCAGGAATGTGAAGAGCAATTTGACATTCATTCTTCTGAAATGTTGTTTTTTTGGCGTGGGTGTTGCAGCACTGGAAATTTCCACATATAAATTTTTAGCACGACTACCTTTTGTTGCCTGTGTTATAGTTATACCACACCTGAAAAATCAAATTACAGCCCAAAAATAATAGCAATATACTCAACCAATGATGGGGCACTATTCCTTCAACAGGTACCAATGATGGGGCACCAATCCTTCCACTGACAACAATTGGGGCACAATTTCTCCCACTAACACCAATGATGGGGCACTATTCCTTCCATGGATACCAACAATGGGTCACTATTCCTCCCTCTAATACCAATGATGGGGCACTATTCCTTACACTGATACCAATGATGGGGCACTATTCCTTCCACTGATACCAATGATGGTGCACTATTCCTTCCATTGATACCAATGATGGGCACTATTCCTTCCACTGATACCAATGATGGTGTACTATTCCTTCCATTGATACCAATGATGGGGCACTATTCTTTCCATTGATGCCAATGATGGGGCACTATTCCTTTCATTGATACCCATAATGGGGCACTATTCCTCCATAATACCAAAGATAGCACTTTCTACTCCCACTAGTCACAGTCTGGTCCTCCTAAAGTCTGAAGGACAGTAAACTGGCCCTTTGTTTAGAAAGTTTGGAGATCTTCTACATCACCAAAGGATAGTCAATCAGTGTTGAATTTCGAAAGGGCAGAGGCTGCAGTGCAGGAACAGATGAGAAATAAGAGAATGAGGCTGCTGATAAGGCATGTATACTACCTCTACTGTTGTTGACAGGGTCTCTTTAACTTTAGCATATTTCATAACCTATACCTCACTCTTAACTACAGATAAGCTCACATGTGTTTGAATCCTATCCCAAAACCACCAGAGCCATCCTACCAGGAAGCTGTCATCTGTATGTGTCAATCATAAGCACCTGGAGAATTCCCTGTCCCACGGCCTCATGTATACAATGGGTGTGTATAGGTGTGGCTGTGGAATGAGCATGTCTCAGATGCTTATGATTGGCCCAGTACAGTGACATCTTCCTGCTGGGATTTCTCAGATGGATTCTGATAAGGATCCAAACATGCTTAGAGTCAGCCTACCCTCAGCCTAAGGGCTTGTGTAGATAGACGTTCTAAAATGCTGCTTTTTGCATTAGTTTGAGCACAAAATGTAGAAAAAGGCATTTTGCTTGCAATGCAACACCTCTTAAAAGGGCCTGCTACATTCAAAGAGATGTGTCAAATGCAGAAAGACCACATCCTTCTACATAAGCCCTAAACCATAACCATAATGATATTCTGTAATTTAGTTCATTCAGGGCAAAATTAGGTCCGCTTGCTTGCTCATCCCATTTTTCCTCCCACTGTGAATGACTTCCACTGCTTTGCCCTGCTGCGTCAAAGCCCTGCTGTCTAATCCATGTATATACTCCATATCAGTCTACAGCAGAGCTGTCATACGGTTAATGATCTTTTCCCCTCCCAGAGATGACAGCGTTTGGGCCTGGAGATTGTCCATCAGTGAAGGCCCATTCATATGGGGAACAGGGGCGCCGCCCCCCAATCCATGAACCTAGACCCCTAATCTACATGCAGTGCACCAGATGCATGGATTTCAATGGGGCTTTTTGGAAGCACACGATTACAGCCTTGGGCCGATTTGCCAAGAGGAGAAGTGACCATATTGGACGTCGAGGAGGAGACGTAGGGGAAGCCACCGTTAAGACGCAGGAAAGAGCCGAAGCTGCCCACGACCTAGATGGGGTAAGTGGCGGACTGGTGGGCTGAGTGAGTGGCACACATGGGGGGAGATGGACTGACTGAATGGTGTGGGGGGGTGGCGGGTGCTTTGTTTGCCACCCCCCCAAAAAAAAATGAAGCACCAGCACTGTTGCATACTGTCTCAAGCACTGCATCCTGCCTGGAAGAGGTAAACATGCATTCTCCCTCCAACTCAGAATATCCTATATGCGTAAAGTGACAGATTCTCTTTGAAGAAGAGCTAAAAGTAGCAGGTATCTAGATCAACATCTATACTAGTATGGGAATTCCAGATAACCATGTTATCCTCACTTGTTTCAGGGCCCATTGACACCACATCTGTTGCCCAAAGAAGGCCCAAACGCTGTGTTGATGAGTGCTGGATAAAAACTGAACATCCTGTATTTAAATGCTGAGAAACACACTACAAAACACTATAATGTACTACAATAATCATTAAGGTAAACAAAATAAAGTATTTTGGCTCCTGCTGTGGGAAGAAAATGTACGTCAAGGCAATGCAATGCCTTAAAAAACAGATGTCAATGTACACCAACTTAAATGTGATAAATGCAATGCACTTATGTTAATCCAACACCTAAGTCCATTGATATTTTCTCCAGTCCTGTAACTGAAGGTCTATATCTTGGTACGGATCTGCCTCTGAAATATTAATCTGCAGGAGCCAAGCATTGCACCAGCAATCCACAGATCACCATTGCAATGTTTTGCAGGCTCCAATGCAAAAAACAAATACATGCCCATTTTTTTATTAGTCAATATGGGTGCATGTATTATTATATTTTTGCAAAGATAGACTCTGTCTTTAAAGTATATGTTACGCTAAAACTTATTTTTTAGTTTTGTGCTGAGCAAGGAGGGGTTAAATCCTCTGCCAAGTTTTCTTTCACTGTCAGTCTACCATTGGATTAATTTCCCCTTTCTTCCTGTCTCAGACATATAAACAGGATAATAAATTATTAACATAAACAGCGCCTCTTCCAAAACTGCAATATAAAAAAAATTTATATAAGATTGGTGACTATACAAGTGTGTGTACGTGCCAAAAATGCGCACACACACACACCTGGTGCTGCTGCTTTACAAGGGCATTGAATAGATGTTAAATAAATAGGCAGCACATCAAGACACCAATCCCTGTGTGAACCGTGTGTGAAAAGCTGTGAGCAAACTCAAACCAATAAATTCACAAACATAACCAAATGTCCCATAAAGAACACATAAAGTGTTCAGTGCACTGACAAATATCACATAACAAAAACACAAATTTCAAACAAAGCGCTTAAAAATGTCCAAGTGCTTCAAAATTATTCAAAGTTAATATATTGTGCTATTCCATATAAAGTCCAAATGAATATAGTCGATATGCTAACACCAACTTGCAAAAATAAAAAGTCACTGAATATTCAAGTGGTTAAATGATGCTCCTAAAAGTACGTATTCCTCAATTGTATAAAAGTGACTAAGTGCAACCAAAGTGCTCTTGCGTGCTGTTAATGTTATTCCACACGTGCCATGCAATTTGTGCTGTCTGCATCATATGGTAGACG
>BLSH010146565.1:3583302-3603292 GCA_018402905.1 Glandirana rugosa
CGAATTTTTACAGGTTCACGAAGTTTTAATAAGTTTCAATTATATAACACGACAAGGTATATTTCAGGTTTACTTATATTAGCTATACGATTGTGGTTGAACGTTTTTATTTTTCAGTGACTTATAAGTTCACCAATTTACCACGAGGATTTTCATGTATAAGGAGTTAACATATTTCCACTGATTCACGTTGGTTTCACGAGACAGCACGACAATGACAATAAGGTGTGCACGGTACGTTAAACACGGCCTGGTGAGACACCGGGGTGAGTGGTCTCTGCAATCCACCGTCAGCATTCGGGAACCTGCTCCCCCCACTGACACAAGCTTTTTTGACCACTGACTGCAAAGCAGATGGTCAATGATCTCTGGTGAGTGGGGCCACAGAGTGGTCCGGCACAAATTGCATGGCACGTGTGGAATAACAGTAACAGCACGACAGAGCACTTTGGTTGCACTTAGTCACCTTTATACAATTGAGGAATATGTACTTTTAGGAGCACCATTTAACCACTTGAATATTCAGTGACTTTTTATTTTTGCAAGTTGGTGTTAGCATATCGATTATATTCATTTGGACTTTATATGGAACAGCACAATATATTAACTTTGAATAATTTTGAAGCACTTGGACATTTTTAAGCACTTTGTTTGCAATTTGTGTTTTTGTTATGTGATATTTGTCAGTGCACTGAACACTTTATGTGTTCTTCATGGGACATTTGGTTATGTTTGTGAACTTATTGGTTTGAGTTTGCTCACAGTTTTTCACACACGGTTTACACAGGGATTGGTGTCTTGATGCGCTGCCTATTTATTTAACATCTATATAAACAGGATAACCTCTTGTTCTGTGGCAGCACTAAAATTTTGGATTTCCCCTCATTTTTATGTTTTTTCAGTGACAATGTTTACCAATACAGATTGGGGTAAATCTTCCCAATGGGAACACAGTCCACAATAAAACACAACAGGGAGTCTAACCTATCCCCACTCTATCCAAAACTAAAAAAGATTTTGCCTAGAGATACCCTTTAAATCTGGCTGGAAACCACGTGTCTGTGGGTTTTACAAGATGCTGCCAGTTGGGGGAGGCCGGTTTACTATTGTTCTCCCACTCGTCCTTTTCCACGTCTAGACCTGACCTTACAGGTCTATGGAGCATGGTCACATCATACTTGGTCAAAAGACCTCCCTCCTAAGTCAGGTTATATAGAAACTCCAACCTGTGTAGATAGGTACAAGAGCAGACTAATAGGTAGACAGGCCGATATAAACAATATTCATAATTGCAATTATAATATCTTACCTTCGAGCACCACCAGAGCATAATCCTGGGCCGACATCCGATCCTTGCGCATAAAGCACTGGTAAGCACCGCTGTCACTTTTCGCCACGGCATCCATTATTAGGGTTTCACGACTGATACCAGTTATTCTAACATTGTTTCCATTAATCACAATATCGCCGTTCCTGTACCATGTAATGTCAGGATCGTCCGTACCCGAAGGGCTGCATGACAATGTCACCTGACTGCCAACGCTGGTCTTCACCTTCCGTGGACTGATTGTCACTTTCAGGGGTTCTGCAATGAAAACAGAAAGTGTTTATGGATGTGGCACTATCTTGATTAACTGCTTTTCTGATGAAGGAAAACATAAAAATAAAAGACGAAAGTTACCAATTGGTCCACTTTAAAGTGAACCTTTGTCTAGACTAAGTATTTACAAGTTAATAGCAATCGGTAAAATCACTTTAAAACAAGCACCCATTCACCTCTCTAACTATAAGCTTTCAGGAGAAATTCATCTTCAAACTTCTCAACAAAGGCACTAAAATTGCAGTAATTTTCTATGGAGAGCTAATCCCGGCAACCTAAACACATAGAGGGTGTTTGTAAGCTGTTAGAAATAGACTTTAGTCTTTGTTGTGATCTTTAACATTTTTTGAGAATGATCTACTTCACAGTACATGCAGCTAGACAGGTCAGCATTGGTTTGTTATGAAGTACTTTTAATGCTTATTAGGAATATGTAGATATTTTAATGTCCTTATTCCAGGCGCAGGTGCACCTTAGGGTTGTAGCAATTCAACTATTGCTGGACACTTAACAATTTCTTAGCCACAATGGGTAAAGTATTTCTTCATGTGTAGTTAAAAAAAAAAAAAAAATCTGTAACATTTACAGACCAAGTGATCCATAGCTGCCTGAGAATTAAGGTGGTAGCTCACTATAGCACAGAAGTGCTGGAAATGAGTCAGGTTAGGCATACCTCCCAACTTTTTGAGATGGGAACGAGGGACACCTATTAGCAAAAGTATGTACGCTCCCTTAAAAGAGAATTATACACCAAAATTATTTGTTAAACCTAAAAGTGCTTTTTTACCACTACTATTCCTTTATACTGGCTTTTGAAATTTACAAATGCAGCAACGAATGCAACTTAGCAATTGGATGAAAGGTTTAGCACTGGGAAACATTTTTTGAAAGAAAAAAAGTGCATTTTATATACAACTCTATAGATCAGACCAAAATGAGGGACAAATGAGGAGGAATGAGGGACAGAGGGACTTTGTTCCAAATCAGGGACAGTTGGGAGCTATGAGGTTAGGTGTAACATAACTCCCAACTGTCACTTATTTGGAACGATTGTTTCCGTTTTGGAACAAAATCCCTCTGTCACTCTTTCCTGCTCAAATGTCCTTCTTTTATGTCTGGCGTACAAATAAATGCAAGATTTCATAGATACCAACTTTCTTAGATCTTAGACCTGGTCCTAATGATGCTGTGTACTGGGCTCTGGCCCTTATATGAATTACTGATCATGATCTGTAACTCAAAAAAAGGTTCTAACTCATGGGATTGTGGCTGTGAGTGGGCATTTCCCACATATTTATGGGCAGGCCAGTGCCAGAAAATAGGCATGGCCTGGGTGTGACCACCCAGAAAGTGGGTATATCAGGTTTGAGCTGTAGGTGGGGGTAACAGTGTCTCAGGACTGTGGCTAAATGTTGGCAAGTATGCTATTTAACTCTCAGAATTGTTTATGTGGTGCTAAACTTTTTCAACCACGCTTCAGAATATTGTATTTGTTGCCAATGGCAGCCCGTAATGCAGGGGCACCTGACACATGGATTCCAATGTTTTTTTTTTTTATAGAAGCATGCGATTATTAATGAATTTTATTTATTTCAGGTATTTATATAGCGCAGTCAATTTACGCAGAGCTATTACATATACATTGCACATACACATCAGTCCCTACCCTCAAGGATCTTACAATCTAAGGTCCCTAACTCACATCCATACATACACATATTAGGGCCAATTTAGACAGGATCCAATTAACCTACCAGAATGTCTTTGGAGTATGAGAGGAAACCAGAGTACCCGGAGGAAACAGGGAGAACATGCAAACTCCAGGCAGGTAGTGTCGTGAGGCTCTAATAGGCTTCAAAAAAGGTGCGCTCGGGGCTCAGAGCACTGCACCCCGAGCCCACCCAGTTGTGTGATAATAGCGAATTAATATTCGCTATTGTCTTTCTGATTCTCCTCCCGCCCAATCAGGAAGTGGGTCCTGAGACCCGTCACCCGATTGGCCGAGAGCAGAAGCGATCCTATTGGCCACCGAGGAGGAGGAGGGAGGAGACGCAAGGGAAGCCACTGTGAAGCACCAGGAGGAGGAGACACCACCCGCCGCCCAGAGGAAGCACTGCCTGTGACCTGGTGACCAACCAACCGGGTGGTTGCCTGTGACCCAATTGTTTGCCCCCCCCAAAAAAAAATATACCAGCTGCCACTGTCTGTTCTGCTGTCTATGTGCTAACAAAGGAAAAGCAGCAGTGAAGAAGCTCAGGTGGATTTCAGTGACCATTCTTGTGCTTTAATTTGTTAATGTCTTTGTGATCAGGGGGTGTGGCAGAGGTGTGTCCATTGCCTACATACTGTAGTCTGTACTAAAAGTTGTGCCTTTTTCTCATTCCTGAAAGCTGAGAGGTATGCATGGTCTATGGGAATGGTGAAAGTACCAATTTGCTCATGTTGGCGATTTAACAATGATTCGAGGCTTATGTTGATGGTAATGCAACAGCGCACCACAACCAATGGCATATGAGTTTTGGTATGCTGCATAGGAACAAATGCTGCATTTTTTCTGTGAGTCGGTGCATTGCCACATCATCCCTTTAATCCAGGAAACATATGGATTACACAGGTTGTTCTGAGGCTAATAGAATGCAGATAAGGCAACAAGTGAGTTTAATTACCACCTCAATCAGCCACAGAACCTGTTTAATTTATATGTGTCCTGGATTAAAGGGATGATGTGGCAACCCTAATTGGCAGCCCATTCAAATGCATAGACTGCCTTAATGCAACACATGCTAATGTGCATTAATTAACGCAACACATTGCAAATTTTCCCCAATGTCCTGTAGCATGCAGAGAATACAGCCTCTGCTGCACCAAAATCCCAAGCAGCATTGCCATTCTTGCCTAGTTGCCCCCTGCTGAACTATGGAACACCTCCAACTCTCCATAACTCCTCCTTGTTTCTCTTGCAGCAGAGGCAACATTTTCAGCTCACTCCAGGAAGTGAACTTACAGCACTTCTAGCAAGGTCAAGTACGTCTCTGAAAGTGCAGCACTTGTAAAGACACAAAAAAATGGGAAATGTGCATGGATTGTAGAGATGTACTAAAATAGGATTTTATTAACAACTTACCTTAAAAATCCTTTTCTCTGAGTTCATTGACAGACACAGCCTCTATTCATGACACATGGGGTTTATGCACATCCTACTAGGAGTAGACTAGGCAAAAAGAAAAAAAGCAAGCTGGCCCCTCCCAGGGGGCCGTCCTCACTCAGCATATAACCCCCCAGCTCTGCATAGCATATCAGTTCGTAAACAAGTCGTACAAATGCAACACAGAGGGGTGGGTGCTGCGTCTGTCAATGAACTCAGAGAAAAGGATTTTACGGTAAGTTCTTAATAAAATCCTGTTTTCTCTTACGTTCATTGACAGGCGCGGCCTCTATTCATGACACGTGGGGACATCCCAAAACAGTGTCAAACAAGAGGGGTGGGTAAACAATAACAACTGTACCCAATAGAATCCTCTCAGGAGGCGCCAGCCGCGCCTATACCGCCGCCTGCAAAACTTTGCGGCCAAAAGCAGCGTCTGCGGATGCTGACACATCAACTTTGTAAAATGTAACAAAAGTGTGCACCGAGACCCATGTAGCCGCCTTGTACACTTGAGACACCGAGACTTGGTTCTGAAAGCCCAGGAAGTGCCAATCGCCCTGGTGGAATGAGCCGTGACCGGAAAAGGGGGTTCTTGACCCTGAACAGTATACGCATGGGTCACCATCTGTCTGATCCAATGGAATATCATAGCTGACGAGGCCGCCAAAACTGTGTGTGGTCCTTCCGTCAGTACAACAAGGCATCAGGCTTCCGAAAAGAAGCTGTAGCCGACAAATACACCCGCAGAGCACTTACTACATCCAAAGAGTGCAAAGCAACATCCTTGGGATGAGACGGGTGTGGACACAATGAAGGGAGAACAATGTCCTCTTTAATGTGAAAAGAGGAAAACACCTTTGGTAGGAACGAAGGAGAATGGCGCAGCACCGCCTTATCCTTATGAAGGACCAAGTAGGTAGACCTACATGACAAAGCCGCCAACTCAGACAGCCACCTAGCGGATGTAATGGCCACCAAAAAAGCCACCTTTTGTGACAGCAAATGTAAGGGAATATCCCTGATTTTCTCATATGGCGGTTTCTGCAGTACAGAAAGTACTAAATTGAAAACCCAAGGTGCCAATGGCGACCGTACCTGAGGAGCTACATGACATACACCCTGTACAAATGTACGTATCAAAGAATGCGTAGCTAAAGGGCATTGAAAAAGAATGGCCAGAGCCGAAATCTGACCCTTGAGTGTACTCAAAGTCAAATTGTTATCCAGGCCTTGCTGCAAGAAAGCCAGCACCCGGGATATAGAGAAAGAGCGGGGGTTCCAACCCCCCGCCTCACACCAAGCAATATAAGCCTTCCAGGTGCGATGATATATCTTGCGCCGAAGTACACTTACGCGCCTTAAGAGTCAGAAAACGCCCCTATCCCTCAGTACCTGGGACTCAATAGCCAAGCCGTCAAAGCCAGTGAGGGTAAAGCAGGGTGCAGGATGGGTCCCTGTGACAGCAGATCTTCGCGAAGCGGGAGCCGCCAGGGAACGTTGTTACCTTCCGCACCACGTCGGCGTACCAAGGGCGCCGAGACCAATCCGGAGCCACCAGGATTGTCGGAATTTCCTCCACTTCTATCCTGCGCAGGAGCCGCGGTAGAAGCTTCAGAGGGGGGAAGGCGTAAAAAAGCTGGTACCGAAACCAAGGTGCGACTAGTGCGTCCGTGGCGGCCGCCAACGGATCCCTTGTCCTGCACACAACGGTCTGCACCTTGTGACTGAACCTGGACGCCATTAGGTCCACGTCCGGCGTGCCCCACCGTTTGCAAATCTGGAGGAACACTTCTGGATGCAGAGACCATTCACCCTGATCCAGAGTCTGGCGACTGAAAAAGCCAGAATGTAGATGGCGGAGATTGCTGGCACGTGAAGTTCTGCCCACTTCAGAATGTGGGCCGCCTCCACAGCTGCTGCCGAGCTCCTTGTTCCGCCCTGATGGTTCACGTACGCCACCGCCGTGGCGTTGTCCGACTGAACCCGAACTGGGAGGCCGCGCAGCCTTGCCGACCAGTGGGAGAGACAGAGCCTGATTGCCCTCAGCTCCAGCGCATTTATCGGAAAGCGCGATTCCTGCGTCGACCAACGGCCCTGAGCCGACAACTGCCCCAGGACTCCTACCCAGCCCGATAGGCTGGCGTCCGTCATGACTACCGACCAATTCAGGGGAAGGAGCTACTTTCCCAAAGTCAATGCCGGGGCCCGGAGCCACCAGGTCAATTTGGTGATCCAATTTGATCAGCTGGTCCAGGGACAATGGGTTCCACCATAACAGGATCGCTCGCTGTAGGAGCAGAGTGTGAGTCTGGGCATACGGTATCGCCTCAAAGGCCGCCCGCATTCAGAACCGTAAGGAGGACCACCGACGTGACAGCAGGATTCGCACCGCTGCTTGTAGCGTCAGCAACTTGGCTGGAGTTAGGAACACCTTCGCCTGCTCAGTGTCCATAAGACCCAGACATTCCAGACGACAGGACGGGGTCAATGTCGACTTCTGCAGGTTGACCAGCCAGCCGAGTCTCTCATCGAGGTCATGGAGATAGCAACATTGTCCTCCAGAGCCGAAGCTGACTCCGCTCGCAGGAACAGATCGTCGAGGTATGCTATCACAGCAATGCCTCTCTGCCTCAATAGAGCCAGCACTGAAGCCAACAGCTTGGTGAAGACCCGAGGAGCTGAGGCCAGACCAAAGGGAAGTGCCACAAATTGGTAATGTAGATCCCCTACCACAAAGCGCAGGAAACGCTGATGCCGGAGACAAATGGGAACATGAAGATAAGCGTTCCTGATGTCCAGAGGCGCCATGCAGTCCCCTTAGTGAAGGGCAGCCAAGACCGGGGGACTGATTCCAACCTGAATTTCGGTTCTCTCACAAAGTGATCGAGCGCTTTCAGGTCCAGAACTGGCCTGACCCCACCTCCTTTTTGGGCACCACAGAGGTTTGAATAGAAGCCGTGAAACCATTCCAACGGAGGGACCGGCACAATTACCCCTTGTTCGGACAGCGTCTGAACAGCCTCCAGCAGAGCTTCTCGACGCCCGGGAGGGAGCCTCAAGTTTGATGGGAAAAAATAGTCTGGGGGTAAAGTACTGAACTCTATCCTGTACCCGGAGGATACCACTTCCGGCACCCACTGATCGGAGATGCGAGCGGTCCACCGGTCTGCGAACCCCAGAAGTCGTCCCCCACCCGAGAGTCGGGCGGGGACAACCCATCATGCGGAGGACTTGTCCTCCGTCTTATCGGGCTTGTGCTGCCAGGAACGCTTTCAGGATCCCGTGGCAGACTTGCCGGGCCGCGAGCCCTTCCCCGCTGAACCGGGCGGACGAAAAAAACGCTTCTGGCCGAGGATGAAGGCCCCGGCCTATGACGGTAATCCTGCCGCTTGAGTTCTGGAAGAAAAGTACTCTTCCCCCAGTGGAATCCTAAATGATTTCATCCAGCTGCGCCCCGAAAAGACAACCACCCTGAAAAGGGAGGTCCGTGAGGCCCTTTTTGGTCACCAGACCAACACGCAACCACCATAACCGTCTGATAATGACTGCAAAACAGACATCTTTGACAGCATAGGGAGCAGGTCCAAAGCTGCGTCACATAGGTAACGGAGACCCTGCACCAGGTGGTCTGCCCGCTGCAAAGCCTCAGGGGAGCACCTGCAGCCCAAATCATTGTGCAACTCCGTCGCACATTCTGTGAGCAACTGCGCCACCATGGCCGACGCCAGAGCCGGCCTCCTGCCCGTCCCCGCCACCAAGAACAATGCCTTGGACACTGCCTCCGTCCGTCTATCAGCCGGATTCTTAAAGGATGGTGACCCCTCCAACGGAATGGTCGTCGTCTTATTCAGGCAAGCCACCAGAGGGTCCACTGCGGGGGATGCCCACTTCTTCAAAAGGCTGTCCTCAGAAGGATAGCACACAGAGAAACGTTTGGGCAGTGAAAAGGAATTCTGCGGACGCTGCCATTCCTTATAGACAAACTGGTCAAAACTTTGGATATAATGAAACACCTTAGGGGTCCGTGAAATTTCAGGATTCGAGATATCCTCTATGCCCCAGCCGGCTACTTGATAGCAGTCTTCATCAGATAGCTTGAGAAAAGCAAAAAGAAGAAAAAATGGGGAACCGCAGATCCCATAAGGGAGCCAGGTCTCACTCCTTGCACTAGGCATAAAACAACTGATATGCTATGCAGAGCTGGGGGGTTATATGCTGAGTGAGGACGGCCCCCTGGGAGGAGCCAGCTTGCTTTTTTTCTTTTTGCCTAGTCTACTCCTAGTAGGATGTGCATAAACCCCATGTGTCATGAATAGAGGCTGTGTCTGTCAATGAACGTAAGAGAAATATGTTTTTTTTAGATTTCGATGCCCACACATACACTTTAGCTAAGGGTCACATTTATGGCAGGGCCAAGGGGTAGGCAGAAGAATTGGCTGCTTTAGCAGGATGGAGGCTCAAAAAAATGGTAGGACCTGCCAACTATACTGCTGAAGTCTTTCACAGCTTAAGCGGTGGTGGGGGGCCATTTATGCATTTTGTGGCTTGGGTGCTAAAGAAATTTGTCTCAGCACTGTGGGTGAGGCATCAGTATGATAGTTATTGTTAACATCCATTTGACTATACGTTTGGGAATCCTGTATGTATCAGATCAATATAAATATTCAAATGCCAAGGGATTTAAAACGTAATATATAAGTATATCACAAAAAAACTAGTGCACAAAAGAGAGACCCATTTGTGAAATCAAAAGCACTAAAGTCACTTTTTCTTTTTCAATGGACTAAATGCAAAGAATGAACTAATTTTGTCACTAATTTTACATACACAGCACTACTTTTTTTGTGATATACTTATATAGTATGTTTTAAATCCCTTGGCATTTGAATATTCATATTGATCTGATACATACAGGATTCCCAAACGTATAGTTTATGATATAATAGCTTATGTGAATATTTTTATTTGAAGCACTAGGGTAAAGCCTTTTTGATATATCATACTGTATTTTGCACATTGCACTTGTATTTTTCAGATACACTGGGTATGGATTTTAGAAACATCTAAGAGAAATTATTTTCCCTGACTGATCAGCATTTGTAAATAGGGGGGTAGCACGGTCAATAACTTTAGCATTTATAATTTTTGCACATATGGGCACACGCACTTGAATATTACACATGGTGTTATAGGAATAATTCATTTTAAACTATAGGAAGACAGCGCCACCTCCCTTTGTTCATTTTTATCTCCTATACCCTACTTCGTAAGGTATTCTGGGAAGGCAGCAGTCTCATATCCAATCAATTTTATCCTAAGCGCGAAAATATAGAATATATACATTTTGCACCCAGGGCAACAAGAAGTCAGTTCTAAGTATTTTTCACTGGGTGCGTTTTCCATCCCCATACAGCCACAGCTGCTTTCACCTTCTCAAAAAGTTTTACAGGCTGCTGGCAGCAGGGCTTGGGCGTTGAAACGGTGCTTTTTGCCCACACCAAAATGCCGGGATCTCATGCACAGGGGTGAAATGTCCAGGGTGCACGAGACCTTAATGTTGAAGGCTGACAGGCCCATGTTGGATGGTACACAAAAGATAAAATAAAGGGTGCAGAGCCTAGTGCATTATTATTAGCATTTTAGCATCAGCCAATGCACTTTGGGGGCTATACCCCATTCATCAGAGCAAAACTGGTCTGGACTCGTTAACACCTCTGAAAAAAGAAAGCGGAACCAATCATCCTCCCCTCCTTAATTGGGGGAGGATAGAGAGCAGGGCCAGGCAGGCGATTAACCACCTCCACAGGTCCACCTCCAGAGCTCTGAAGAAGGGGGTATAGCCCCCCGAAACACATCAGATGATTTTCAATCTTTGTTTGTATATGAATTTGGTTATGCTGAAGGCCTTTCAGTTGTGGAGTTTACATACAACGCTGTTACATTCTTTGCTTTTGTGAACATGCACTCTTATATTTTATTATTATGATAATGCACTAGCTTTTGCTCCCTTTGTTTTATCTTTTGTGTAGTTGCAAGATTCCTCGATCTCAGGAGGACAGCATCAGCTCTATGCACTGGTCCAGTCTGGGAATCGATGGTTACCACCTGCAGTTAGCAATCTGATCTTTATGGAACCCCGTAGGGCTGCGGAGTCAAGTCATTGTTTTGATGAGCCATGTTGGATGCGGTACAATAACCTCCTGACCACCAATTATGCACTGAGGAAGGATCGCACTGATGGCACACATGTTGTCTTTCATTTAGCAGTAATTTCCAGTGCAGCCCAAAAATTTGAGATGAAACAAAAACCATTCGCTTCAGTATAGCATGTTCAAACCAAAGTGTTGCATTGCAAAATAAAGTGCAGTATGAAAGGGTTGGCCTGTACTTTGCCTTTGTCAATTTAAAAACCTGCCTGCATGCATCTATAACACAAGTCAATACAACCCATATTATCCTATGCATTCTGGTGTGGATGAGCCCTGAGAGTTAACAATATGAGACCTAGAAAGAAAAGAAAGTAAACAAGATCTGTGGCCCACTGGGACATAACTATATAGATATTAGTGCAGATCTATCTGGAGAGTAATTATAGACCCAGACACATCTGTTCTTCCCAAACCCCAGAGGACTAACAGACACCATGATGACACAATGTCTCAGGTGCACTGGGGGAACCTATGGAAAACATACACTCTGAGAAATTTTAGTTATTATAAAGGATATTTACTGTTGCTAATGTGTACCTCAATAATTCTTCAAGTGATGAGGAGTGCTGAATCATTCAACATACCTGTGTCCTGCATATCTCCTAAACTTGTACTGTTCAGGAGATATGCAGTGTTCTGGATGCAGTGTTCGGCACATGCGCAGTGAAGAAACGGCCTCCGTGGCATTTCTTCACTGTGATCGTGCTGTGACTGGCAGCTCCTGCGATGCATAGTAGCCCATTATGCTTCTACTTTACAGGAGAATGTAGAGGAAGTAAACCCCATCTGGGTTTACTTCCTCTTTAACTAGCAGCTCTGTTTGTCCTATGACTCCTATAGAAGGTCCAAATATGAATAAAGGATAGAAGAGCAACTACTTTAAATAAGGTTTCCAACGCGTTTCAGCTTGTAAAAATCCTTCTTTAGGGTTGAATGAGCTCAAGAGAACGGGACCTGGACTGGATGATATTATTAGGCTCCTTTCATATAAAGGATCCAATCAGGCAGACCTGATCGGACCCTCCATTCAACCCTAAGGATTGGCAGGTGTGAATGGACCACCTACCTCTAAAAAAAAAAAAAAAAAAAAGTCAGAAAAGGATCCATTCTCCTCTGTCTAGGTGGATGGGATCAGAAGGTAGTCAGGTGTAAACAGTCCATTTACATACGAATACCCATACGGCACATCGGGCTCAGTCCGTGTCTGCTCTGTATAAACAGAGCGCATGGACCTGTCACCAGCCCATTCTGCTCAGATCAGCAGGGGATCAGCAGACAGATCCCCTGCTGATTTATTTTGAGTCTGCCCCGTGTGAGAGGGGCCTTAGAAACATCAGTGATCTATTGTTGACTGTCCTGTTAAAAGTATATTACACTTTAGTTCGGCAGCACTGAGGAAGGAGGATCTTTACAACCCCTGAAATGCTTTGCCTTTTCCTTTGTGATCTGAAATAAATTATTCTAGACTTTATCCATGGAGTGGTGCTTCTGTCCTTTATTCTATATTTAAAGTGAACCTGTCATGAAATAAATAGTGCAATTGCTGCTTCTGAAGCAGGTTGTTGGCTATTAGGTTGACACTGGTTATAATCCTACCCAAGATGCAGTCAGATATGAATGGTTTAAATGGACATTTCTCTAAACACTTATGTACTGATGATGTACTGTGCATGGCAGTGCAATGGCAGATGCATAAGAAATTGCACTAGCGTGAATGGGGCCTTAAATAAATATGTGTACATACACACACATACTATATTATCAAAAGGATTGGGACGCCTGCCTTTACACGCACATGAACTTTAATGGCATCCAACTCTATAACAGCTTCAACTCTTCTGGGAAGGCTGTCAACAAGGTTTAGGAGTGTGTCTATGGGAATGTTTGACCATTCTTCCAGAAGCACATTTGTGAGGTCAGGCACTGATGTTGGACGAGAAGACCTGGCTCGCAGTCTCTGCTCGAATTCATCCCAAAGGTGTTTTATTGGGTTGAGGTCAGGACTCTGTGCCGGTCTGTCAAGTTCCTCCATCCCAAACTCACTCATCCATGTCTTTATGGACCTTGCTTTGTGCACTGGTGTGCAGTATTGTTGGAACAGGAAGGGGGCATCCCCAAACTGTTCCCACAAAGTTGGGAGCATGAAATTGTCCAAAATGTTTTCTAGTTTAGTTCCACTTAGCATGTCAGGCACAGTGGCCATGCTCTTCAGTTCATCCTAATACCTCTTATAATAAAATATGTAAGGATGTATGCTGAGGCTTTAAGAGTGCCCTTCACTGGAACTAAAAGGGCCAAGCCCATAATTCCCCCTCCACAAAATGACTTGGACCAGTGCACAAAGCAAGGTCCATTAAGACATGGATGAGCAAGTTTGGGATGGAGGACCTTGACTGGCCTGCACTTAACCCAATAGAACACCTTTGGGCTGAATTAGAGGAGACTCTGCGAGCCAGGCCTTCTTGTCCAACATCAGTGCCTGACCTCACAAATGCACTTCCAAACTCACTCATCTAGGTCTTTATGGACCTTCCTTTGTACACTGGTCCAAATAATTTGGTGGAGGGAGGATTATGATGTGGGGTTTATTTTCAGGGGTTGGGCTTGGCCCTTAGTTCCAGTGAAGGGAACTCTTAAGGAGTCAGCAGACCAAGACATTTGGACAATTTCATGCTCCCCACTTTGTGGGAACAGTTTGGGGATGGCCCCATCCTCTTCCAACATGACTTCGCACCAGTGCACAAAGCAAGGTCAATAAAGACATGGATGAGCGAGTTTGGGGTGAAGGAACCCGACTGGCCTGTACCTTTGGGAGGAATTAGAGTGGAGACTGCGAGCCAGGCCTTCTCGTTCAACATCAGTGCCTGACCTCACAAATGCACTTCTGGAAGAATGGTCAAACATTCCCATAGACACTCCTAAACCTTGTGGACATCCTTCCCAGAAGAGTTGAACCTGTTATAGCTGCAAAGGGTGGGCCAACTCAACATTGAACCCTACGGACTAAGACTGGGATGCCATTATGTTCATGTGCGTGTAAAGGTAGGTGTCCCAATACTTTTGGTAATATACTGAATATGTTATACACGAATTGTGACATATAGGTACAAAATAATACAATGCTACTAAATTGAAGAAAAGCGTGATACAAACATAGAAAAGAGGAAAAAGTGATATACTGATGTACACAAAACAATAGGTGTGTAGCTAGTATTATATTCTTGGGTGATAAAACAATGGACCGGTATATGAAAATAAGCTGTCTAAATAGCTATGAGCCATAAAAACATTTCTATCCTGGTATTGTGGGAGTCTTTGTGGATCCAGTTGGTTTTGTTGCCGCGGGTAATGTCATTCTATGGAGATAATTGAATACACATCTGTATATGATTATCACTCCTCAGCAGATGGCACTACCCTGCTGCTCGCTTTGTTTTCCAGTTTAGTTCCACTTAGCATGTCAGTCACAGTGGCCATGCGCTTCAGTTCTTCCTAATACCTCTTATAATAAAATACTTAAAGGACAACTTCTCCTCTTTCTTATTTAACCAGTTCAACTCTCGTACCTGTACACCCCTTATGGACCAGAATCCTTTTTAATATTTCCACTATGGGCCAGTTGATTTGGCTTTATTTTGGGCAATTTTCTCTTACAAACATTATTTTATTTTCTATCTAATCTATGGACAAAGACATAACAATGCATTTTTAATTCAATTTTGACCGGTGTTCGTTTCATAGTTTTGCTGTAAATAAAAAGTATACCTTTTATTCTATAAGGTTTCTCATGTAAAATAACATCAAAATAAAGTTTCTGGTACAAAACATGCCAAAGTTGTAAATAAAAAAAAACATTTCTTTTTTTTTTTCCAGTTTTTGTATAAGATAAACCAAAAGATAACAGACAAAATAAAATTAAAGGAAACAAAAATATTAAAGTGATAAAAATATTCAGCAGAAAAATAGGTGAAAAATAAATGGGAGGAAGGAATAAGTTAAGGCTGATTAGGGTTAACCAAGGGTTATTAGAGGGTTAAACATTTTTTTTTATATAAGTGTAAGGCTTCTTTAACCACGTAAGGAATGAGCCTCTTTTTGAGATTTGTTGTTTAGAAGTTAAAATATTTTTTTTTCTGCTAAAAAATTACTTAGAACCCCCAAACATTATATTTTTTTCCTGACATCTTAGAGAATAAAATGGTGGTCTTTGCAATATTTTTTGTCACACCGTATTTGCGCAGCGGCCTTACAAGCGCAATTTGTTTGGAAATAATACACTTTTTTGAATTAAAAAACAAGACAACAGTAAAGTTAGCCCAATTGTTTTCTATATTGTAAAAGAGAATGTTACACCAAGTAAATAGATACATGCTTCAAAATTGCGTCCGTTCATAGAATGGCGACAAACTTTGGCACTTAAAAATCTCCATTGGCGACGTTTAAAAATTTCTACAGGCTACCAGTTTTGAGTTAAAGAGGAGGTCTAGTGTTAGAATTATTGCTCTCGCTCTAACAATCACAGCGATACCTCACATGTGGGGTTTGAACACCGTTTTCATATTCGGGCACGACTTATGTATACGTTCACTTCTTACGTATGCGTTCACTTTTTTTTTTTTACCCCGTCCATCTAAAAAAATTTGGGTCACTTTTATTCCTATCACAAGGGGCGGGGCTGTGACGTCATAAGGAAGTGGGGCCTCCGAATGACGTCAGCGGGTGGCCCCGCCCCATGTGAATATAAGTCAACACACAGCACGGAGACACCATTTGTGCGGGAGATCGCGTTGTGTCAACATGGGAAGAAGAAGAGAGGGAGAACAGAGGGAAGAGGACAGTGGAGAAGACCGGCAAAAGAGCAGAAGACGCTGCAAAAGAGCAGAAGACGCTGCGGAGAGGCAAAAGAACCCTCAGAAGAAAGAAGACCTCTCAGAAGAAAGAAGACACTGGAGAGGGGAAAAGACGCCGGAGCTGATTTAATAAAATACTTTAAAAACCTGTGTAGTGTGTTTTTTTTTTACACTTTTTTTAGGTGAGTAGGTAGGGGTATGAGGCATGCGGCCTGGTATGGTCCGGGGGGGGGGGGCGCTCGTTCGTCCCCACCCCTTTCCTGGCCTGTCATGCTGCATGCTCACATAAGGGTCTGGTATGGATTCTGGGGCGGACCCTACGCCTTTTTTTGGCGTTGGAGTACCCCTTAAAATCCTCTTGGAGGGGGACCCCATGCTGTTTTTTTTTTTTAATTTGGCATGGAGTTCCCCTTCAAGATCTTTAGAGCACAAGGCGCATGCCAACGTCGGATCAGTTAAGATAATGATCTAACTTTGATCTGACTTCAATGCTTTTCAATGGGCTAAAGTGGGATCAAAATTGGACAAAATAGTACAGGAACCTTTTTCCAAGTTGGTCTGACTTTGAAAAACACAAGTCGGACCAGTAAAGATGGCTCTCATAGGGAATCATTGTTTTTGTGATGTAATGCGACTTGTGCTCCTAATGTCGGTCCTAGAATTGGACTAGTGTGAACCCAGGCTAAGCTCTGACAATAAAACCTAGAAGCTGATTGGTTAGTATGGACAGCTGTACCAAATTCTGTGTGCACCAGTTTTAGTAAATCTATCCCACAGGGTCTGTCTGATTCGTAAAAACTGACTCCCTGCACTCTCTAAGGATGTGAAACATCTACAATGTATCCTGGCAACCATAAACCATTTGACCTTTGCCAAGGCTTGAGGTCACATGATGGAATTCAGCAGCAAAAAACAGGCTTAATAAGCATATTATGTTTTATCTGTTAAAAAAAGGGATTTTATTAAAACTTACCGTAAAATCCTTTTCTCTGAGTTCACTGACAGACACAGCCCTTCATAGACAAGTGGGTTATATGCACATCCTACCAGGAGTTGACTAGGCAAATAGAAAAAAAGCAAGCTGACCCCTCCCAGGGGGCCGTCCTCACTCTCACATATAACCCCCCCCTGCTCTGCTTAGTATATCAGTTCGTAACAAGCCGAACAAACGCAACACAGAGGGGTGGGTGCTGCGTCTGTCAGTGAACTCAGAGAAAAGGATTTTACGGTAAGTTTTAATAAAATCCCTTTTTCTCTTACGTTCACTGACAAACGCAGCCCTTTATAGACAAGTGGGGATGTCCCAAAGCTGTGTCAGTCAAGAGGGGTGGGTAAGCAACAACAACTGTACCCAACAGAATTCTCTCAGGAGGCGCCAAGAAAACAAAAAAGCGATAGCAAAAAAGGTGAACCGCAGATCCCATAAGGGAGCCAGGTCTAACTCCTTGCACTAGGCATAAAAAACTGATATGCTAAGCAGAGCAGGGGGGTTATATGTGAGAATGAGGACGGCCCCCTGGGAGGGGTGAGCTTGCTTTTTTTCTATTTGCCTAGTCAACTCCTGGTAGGATGTGCATAACCCCACTTGTCTAATGAAGGGCTGTGTCTGTCAGTGAACGTAAGAGAAATGTTATTACTCAGTGTTTTCAGAATTTTTCCATAAGTTGTTCTTACATCTACTGTATATTCTCATTGAAGTATTGCATTCTAAAGAGGTTGTCCGTATGGGATAGAAGTTTTTTTTTACTTACGTTTCACATACAGCGATCCAATCACCTCTGCGTTGCCATAGCTGTTCCATACTTCACAGATATACGTTCCAGAGTCTGACGGTCGGGTGTTTTCAATCAGCAAACCTACAACTGTGTTCCGGAACCTGCTGCCCATTTCAAGCTGGACATTGTCCTTCAGCCATCGGGTGTGGGGTATCGGGTGTCCAGAGGCTTTACATGGCAGCTCCACTCTCTGTCCTGCCATTACTGTCAGATGTTCAAACTTATCAATAATTGTTGGAGCTGAATTGACTGGATCTGGGAATAAAAATGACAAGGTACAAAATGTTATTATGAACATCTAGATTGAAGGCTACAGATGTTCTAGAAATAAGGGGCCAAATTAGGACTTTGTTGGCCTGATACCAGTGTGATCTGTTGGGGCTTTTATACAAGTTCACCATGTTACCAATTTTGTCAAGACCACATACAGTATAAAACCAGTAGACACAAAAGATTTAGACATCAGTCTACATATCTAAAAAAGGCCATCTTTCTAAAGTCCTAACTGGTCAACTTCTGCCTTCCAAAATCACCCACTGGCTTCATGTCACTCTCAGAGGCTTAGGGTTGTCATCTATCTTATGCAGGCCTATTTTCCGAATTAATTTTTCTTTGAAAACCAGAAATTTTGTGCATTTTGTAATCCAATGGTGCCACCATTAATTTCGAAATTCGACCAACCAAGCCTTCAATTTCGCCTCATGTTGCTACAGAAAAGAATTTTTGTGATTGGGATTTTTTTTTGTTTCCAGGTTACAGCTCATCCACATTTCTTTTTGATTATATTTCTCGCAAGATTCTCCCATCATTGATTAGAAATTTGTTTGTTTTTCAAAAAAATTTCAAGCTGCCAATCACTCAAATTTGATGGCCGCACAAAAAACGGTGCGAAATACGAACAAAAATTGTTAGTTACGATTTTCAAAAGAAAATTAGAATGAGTTCAGAAAACCAATTACATATCAAAACATCAGAATGAATACAATGCTGTTTATTTGTAGCTTCATCTCATCTCTCATAATATTTCATATCCAGAGCGATATTGTTTCTCAGACCTAGTTAAGCCTTTAACATTGCCTAATATGGCTACAACTTTATTAGGTCTAGTTCTCTATTATTCTTGAGAGTCATAGTGCTAAAATGGAGAAAAAAAACAGGAAATACCTGCGGCCTCAGGTGACCTGTCATTTTAGTGAACAGGACCGGAGGCCGCACCTAGTCACAGCAGGAATCAGAAGATTCCTACCATTACAATTCATACCGGCCTTAATCGCTGGTGTGAATGTAGTCAAAAACACAATAAATTTGAGTCTTGGCTCAACCTTCTCCACATTCTTCATACAAATACTAGCTTAGATGACGCATTACCAAAAATGAATTATTCCCTAACATATATCGTTACAATAACCTTTATGTACAATTCTCTAAAAAAGCACAAAGACAATAAATGAAGAACAATTAAACACTCCACCCATCATGACACTAAATAATAAAATTAATTTGCATGTAATCCAATGCTCTACTCAGTATGCTAGATAGCCAGCGCAACCTATTATTGCATTGGATTACATGCAAATTAATCATATTATTTAGGGTCATGATGGATAGAGTTTTTAATTGTTTGCCATTTATTGTCTGTATGTTGTGTGCTTTTTTAGAGAATTGTCAATAAAGGTTATTGTAACATCTGTCAGGAAATAAATAATTTTTGGCAATGCATAATCTAAGTTAGTATTTGTATGAAGAACATGGAGAAGGTTGAGCCAAGATTCATGATATATGATAAAATTTTGGTCGGCGTGAATGCAGCCTTACTGTTACACCCCTACCTACTCACATTTGGAGTCTTACTTACTACAGCCTATGACAAATATGTTCTGATTGAAATATGTACATTCTTTAGGTTTATTCCTTTCTCTAGCGTACCCAACAAATGGCCTCATGAACAACATTTTTTCTGAATTATTGTAAAATGGGTAATACTGTGTAACTCTAGCTGTATGTTGGTATAGTGCGCTGCCCTGGTTAGGCTAAATTTAGTTAATTTGGCTCTGGTGTACCCAGTGGATTAGTGGTCTGTTTCCGAGGTCTGGTCAGTTTTCCCTAAACTTAGTGGTTGGTGTCCCCCCCCATGTAGGGACAACAAATGTGACCGTGTCTTTGATATTTTGATTTGGTTGGTACTTCAGGTGAACAAGCTATGACTACCTACACACTTGAGTGGATGTTATTGCATTCAATATTGTTTACTCTTGTCTTGTTCTTTGTCAGTTCTTTTCTCTTTGGTTCTTTATGACGCATGTGTATGTCTGTATTTAATTGATGATTGTTGGATGTTTGCTGTCCTTATAACCTCTGATATTTGCGTTCTCTATTATTTGCCTTTATATATCCCACCCCTGTCTCTT
>BLSH010146565.1:3604621-3635731 GCA_018402905.1 Glandirana rugosa
CATCGGGTAAGGTCAAAACACGTATAGATGATAAAACAGGGACTGTAGGAAACTGTCGAGAAACCAGAACGGGTACTACCCCTCCAAATTTACCTTCTTTCTCTAAGATACCTGTCCACAGAAAATATGTATACTCAACGGCAATCATCGTGGAAGAATTTAACTGTCCTGACTAGACATGTGGTGTACTTGGGTATAACATTGGTCAGACACCCTCGGTCTTAATAACGACCAATCATTAACCAGTTTATGAATAAAATGAGTGACTTGACGTTGAGCAGATTTTGTAAATTTGCCCACTTACAAAGAAATGAAGGGTCTATAATTGTTATCATAGGTGTATTTTAAATGATAGAAAGAATATCAGCCAAAAATCCAGAAAAAACACATGATACAAATGTTATAAATGGAGTTGCAGTTCAGTGAGTAAAATAAGTATTTGACCAATTACTAACCAGCAATAATTCTGGCTCCCACAGACTGGTTACAATATGGGTTCATGTGGTGTACAGATCAGTCCTGTCAATTTAAGAAGGTGCTACTAACGGCAACTCATATGTATAAAAGACACCTGTCCATAGAATCTCTTTCTTCCATTTAAACCTCCCCATCATGGGCAAGACCAAAGAGCTGTCAAAGGATGTCAGGGACAAAATAGTAGATATGCACAAAACTGGAATGGGCTACAAGACCATCAGCAAGAAGCTTGGTGAGAAGGAGACAACAGACAACTGTTGTAGCGATTATTCTCGAATGGAAGAAATACAAAATAACCATCAATCGCCCATGCTCCATGCAAGAGTTTGTCTCATGGGGTAAAAATGATCATGAGAAAAGTGAGGGATCAGCCCAGAACTACACATGAGGAGCGTGTGAATGATCTAAAGGCAGTTGGGACCACAGTCCCCAAACAAAACATTGGTAACACAATATGCCACCATGGATTGAAATTCTGTAGCGCCCGCAAGGCCCCCTTCTCAAGAAGGCACATGTAGAGGCACATCTGAAGATTGCCAATGAACATCTAAATGATTCAGAGATGGATTGGGAGGAAGTGTTGTGGTCAGATGAGACCAAAACTGAGCTCTTTGGCATTAATTTGACTCCCCATTTTTGGAGGAAGAAAAATGCTGACTATGACCCATCCTTACAGTCAAGCATGGAGGTGGAAACATTATGCTTTGGGGTTGTTGCTAAAGGTACAGGCCAAGTTTGCCCCATTGCGGGGCCATGTATTGTAAAATCTTGGATGAAAACCTTCTTCCCTCAGCCAGAACACTGAAGACTGAAGATGGGTCATGGATGGGTCTTACAGCATAACAATGACCCAAAATTTACCGCCAATGGCAACAAAGAAGTGACTCAAGAAGAAGCACATTAAGGTCATGGAGTGGCCTAGCCAGTTTGAAGACTTGAATCCTATGGAAAATTTATGGAGGGAGCTGAAACTTTGAGTTGCCAAGCGACAGCCAAAAACCTTAAGGATTTAGAGAAGATCTGTAAAGAAGAGTGGACCAAAATCCCTCCTGAGATGTGCAAACCTGGTAACCAACTGCAAGAAACGTCTGACCTCTGTGCTTGCCAACAAGGGTTTCTCCACCAAGTACTAAGTCATGTTTTGCTTGGAGATCAAATTCTTATTTTACTCACTGAACTGCAACTCAATTTATAACATTTGTATCATATGTTTTTGTTTTTTTTCTGGATTGTTGGTTGATATTCTGTTTCTATCATTTAAAATACACCTATGATAAAAAATATGCACCCTTCATTTCTTTGTAAGTGGGCAAACTTACAAAATCTGCAGAAGATCAAATAATTATTTTCCCCACTGTATGTATAACGTATCCATACCCAGAATTACGCTTTAGCAGCTGCCCTGCAAACATTTTAGAAGTCTTATGATGTTATAGGGGGTAACACAAGATGAATACATCAAACGGCAAATTAATGCAGGGACAGGGGGAGTGGGAGCTTTAGAGGTAATTTGAGGTCATGTCTTAACAAGCCCTTTAAGTCAGAAAAAATGGCACAGTGTAATTTCTTTGACTGTCTTATGGTAAATACAGCCCTAGCAAAGAATGGAATAAAATGTCTGCACTACATAAATAAAGTGAACCTATGAATAGAATACATTCACTGTCTGGTCCAACATCATTATCAGCTACCTTGTCATCATAATTGGAAAAAAATAAAATGAGCCCATGGAGTTGAACCTTTCCCTCAAAGTTATAGACAGCATCCAATGAGCCTCTATATGATTGTATGTTCTATGAGTCATGCTGTACTCATCCCTGGAATGCGGGGACAATAGTCATTGTAGTATAGAAGGATGCTGTGCTCAAAGACGGGTTATCTAAGGTGATTGTGGCTCCAGAGATTCTGGTTAACCACCTGCATGATTACCTCCAAAGCCATCCCAGATCTGTCACTGAGGAAATGAATCCCCATCTGCGATAAATAATATTAATAATTCAAATGTGGTTATCTTCTCAGCGGCCTCCTATGTATATGAAGAACGGTAAAACTCCAAGTGTCATTAAACCGGAGAAATCCTAATTGAAGGATAACCCCACCTTTCTAAATAAATGAAAAGAGTTTATGTTGGCACATCAGACCCTGGATGCAATCTTCTGGATTTATAACATCTATTCTAAGATGTGGTTTCTTGTATGTTCAGCTTTTTCCATGTAGCCTTCTGCTTTGACTATGTAACTCCCTACAAATCTTCTTGTGCACTTGTATTGCAATTCAAATCAAGCAGAACAAACCAGATTTCATGCTGTGCACTTTAGAATTACTGTTGTCACTAGATGACCTATAATTACAGGTGCTAATATATAGCGGAGACAACCAATGAAGCTCTTTACATACTGCACATTCACAACAGTCCATGTCCTCAAGGAGCTTACACTCTACTGCAGGTTTTCTCAACCTTTTAACATGGAAGAACCCTTAAAATAACTTTCTGGTCTTAGGGAATCCTTTCTACTAATTAGTACATTTACAGCTCACAGTATACAGTGCTGTGAAAAAGTATTTGCCCCCTTCCTGATTTATTTTTTTGCATATTTGTCACACTTAAAGCAGAGGTCCGCCAGGGAAAAAAAAAATTAAAAGTCAGCAGCTACACATACAGTAGCTGCTGACTTTTAATAATAGGACACTTATCTGTCCTGGAGTCCAGCGATGTCTCCACCCACCGCCGATCTTCGGATCGGGGTCGGGTGCAGCCGCCTCCATTGCGGATAAGGGAAACCGGATGTGTAGCATTACAGCTTCACACCGGGCACCTTACTGCGCATGCGCGAGGCTCTGCCGCGCTCTGCTGTTGGCCAGGCGGCCAGTAGCAGAGCGAGCAGGGAGGAAGGAGCCGGGCTGCTGACGTATGTGTGGGAAAGGACACCTGTCTAAAGACAGGTGTCCTCTTCCCCCTCCCCCCCGAAGGGTGCCAAATGTGATACCTGAGGGGGGGAGGAATCCAACCAGTGGAAGTTCCACTTTTGGGTGGAACTCCGGTTTAAATGATTCAGATCACCAAACAAATTTTAATATTACATAAAGATAACCCAAGTAAATACAAAGTGCATTTTTTAATTGACAATTTAATTTATTAAGGAAAAAAGCTGTCCAAACCTGCCTGCTGGCCCTATGTGAAAAAGTAATTGCCCCCGCCCCCCCTTGCTAAATCATGAATGAACTGTGATTATCGATAAACAACATTTTTTGGAAAGCGGAGTTAAATATCACTTGCTACACCAAGCCTGATTACTGCCAGACCCGCTGAATCAAGCTGTCTGACACAGTGAAGCACGCTAAAAGATCTCAAAAAGCAACACATGATGCCGCAATCTAAAGAAATTCAAGAACAGATGAGAAACAAAGTAGATTACATATCAGTCTGGAAAGGGTTACAAAGCCATTTCTAAGGCCCCTTTCACATGGGCACTTCCATGTTACAGATTCTGCTTTCTCAGCGGTGGATCGCTCTACTGATCCCTGCTGAGCAGGAGGATGACAGGTCCTGTCTACACCACTGTGCAGCGCAGACATTGGCACAGTCCTACTCTCCTCTATGGGGAGATCAGGTGGAAATGGACCGCCTGTCTGTTTTCATCCGATCCTCTCCATCAGACATATGGAAAATAGGACCACCATCCATCTGGATTTTGCAGGTAGCGGGGGATGTCAGCGGACATGTCTGCTGACATCCGCCGCTCCATAGGGGGAACTGCAAGGTCCGATCAGGTCTGCCTGAAAAACTGACATGTGGACCTGACCTGACAGCCCGTGTGAAAGGGGCCTAAGACTTTGAGACTCCAGCGAACCATGATGAGAGCCATTAAACACAATTGGAGAAAATTTGGAACAGTGGTGAACCTTCCCAGCCTACAAAAATTGCTCCAAGAGCACGACGACGATTCATCCAGGAGGTCATAAAAGAACCCAGAACAACATCTAAAGAACTGCAGGCCTCACTTGCCTCAGGTAAGGTCAGTGTTCACAATTCAACAATAAGAAAGAGACTGGGTAAAAATGGCGTCCATGGGAGTGTTTCAAGGCGACAGCTACTGCTGACCCAAAAGAACCATTTTTGGCCAGTCTCTTTCTTATTGTTGAGTCATGAACAGTGACCTTAACTGAGGCAAGTGAGGCCTGTTTAGGACCAGGGTGCTACACTAAGATTCAAACCTAAGGGTTCATGCACACAGGACACTTTTTCAACCTCCCCTGAACACATTTTTTTGTCAGCTAGAAGCCAGCGTCTAAAACGCCTGTTTTGCCATGTTCTGCATACTACGTTTAGTGGTGTTTTGCCACGTTCGCGTCTATGAGCAATGATATATATATATTTTTTTAAAATGGAAACACCTGTAAACAAAACACTCCTAGAAGCGAGTTATTGCACTTAGGCACATTTAGCTGCGTTTTACCCCGTTCGACGTCTGAAACGCCGGTAAACTCAGCTTCTGAACCCATTTATTTGCGTTTAGAAAAAAGCCTATAAACGCGACTGCCTGAAAACGACTCTAAACGAGTCTGTGTAAACGTACACATAAGATAACATTAAATGAGTTCAGGGGCAGCTGGAAAAAACGTCCAAATGCCCCGGAACGTCCGTTTATCAGCCTCAGTGTGCATGAGGCCTAAGAGAAAAATAGCCATAGGAACATTTGATCATAAGAGTTAAACAACATTTACCAGTAGAGAAAATAGTCTAACCAGGATCCCTGAGCAGGTCATATTTAGCAGTGATAGTAATGTAGCCGCTAAATGTTTCACTTCACACTGCAGCTGGAGGTGCGCTTGGCAGAACACCCATTCAGCTGTGAGCACAGGAACCTCTATAGACTGTTTACATGGCACTAAGGTCTCCCCCACATTATTTCCCCTGCTGGTTGAATGTTCTTAGCCTGTAGTATTAGGTCTGAGTAAATGTGTTTTTCTGGATATTTTTATTATTATTCTGTCTCTCACTGATAAAATAAACCTACCATTAAAATTATTGACTGATCATTTCTTTGTCAGTGGGCAAACGTATAAAATCAGCAGGGGATCAAATACTTTGTTCCCTCACTGTATTACAGTATTTGTTACTGTCGTGCAATTGAAAATACATTTGCAAAGCATTTTTTTTTTTAAAAATTGACCCCTTTATATTTCTTCTGTTTATCATTAACCGCTTCCACACCGCAGCGGTGTGGATGTGCCCCGCGAAACGCTGTAAAAAGTGCGGCGGCGCGCTCTCATGCACGACACGCTCTGGAGGAGCCGGCGAGCTGCGATGAGCTGCCAGAGCCAAAGAGTGGCGAATCGCCGATGTAAACATCTGTCAGTGCCGGCATGGGAGATCTACTGATCCCTGTCACTGGGATCAGTTAGATCTCTCATTCGCTACCCGTGGTAGCCCAGCCCCCCCACAGTTAGAACACACGCAGGGAACACAGTTAACCCCTAGATCGCCCCCTGCAGGTTAACCCCTTCACTGCCAATGACATTTATACAGTAATCAGTGGACATTTAAATTTCTAAGCAAAAAAGTGTCAAAAATGTCCAACATGTCCGCCCCAATATCGCAGTACCGCTAAAAATCGCAGATCGCCGCCATTACTAGTAAAAAATAAATAAATAAAAAACCCAAAAATTAATTCTCATCCGTAAACGTGGCAACTTTTGCACAAACCAATCTATTTTTTTACCAAAAATATGAGGAAGAATATAAATCGGCCAAAACCGATGAAAAAAAAATGTTTTTTTATATTTTTTTTGGGAGTTGAATTTTAGCAAAAAGAAATATTGGGTTTTTTTGCAAAATTGTCTCTCTTTCTTTGTTTATAGCGGTGATCAGAAATGACGCAGCGGTGATAAAATACCACCAAAAGAAAGCTCTATTTGTGGGGAAAAAAGGATGCAAATTTAATTTGGGTACAACGTCGCACGACCGCGCAATTGTCAGTTAAAGTGACGCAGTGCCGAATCACAAAAAGTGCTCTGGTCCTAACCTGGGAAATCCTTCCGGGGGTGAAGTGGTTAAAGTGAACCTGTCACTAAGACCCCTTTCACACTGAGGCAGTTTTCAAGCGCTCAAATAGCCTCTGCTAAGCGCCTGAAAACCGCCTCTCATTCATTCCAGTGTGACTTTTCACACTGGGGCGGTGTACTTGCGGGACGGGGAAAAAAAAGTCCTGCAAGCAGCATCTTTGGGGCGGGTTGGGAGTGCTGTATACAGTAAACTGGCCATGCCCATTAGAATGAATAGGCAGCACTTTCAAAGTGCCTTAAAAATTTCATCCATCACCCTTGTAATTATAATTGATGTTGGAATTCTCTGTATACAGCATGGATGACATTGGTATATTAAGTAATTATACTGTTGAGAATATGCGAATAAAATTCTTTCAAAATATGGTTTTAATGGGCTAAAATAAAGATTTTTTGACTTTTATACAATTTGGAGTAGTGCCGTTAAAGTCCTATTAGTTTGGTTTTGAAGAGAATTTCTTTATATCATACTTTCAAATTTAATTTCCATTCAACATTCGATTTTAAAATGAATGTTACATTCACTTAGTGGAAGGCAGTAAATAGAAATTGACAACTCACACATATTACAAACATTATGGGTATTACACATTAAGTTTGCGCAAACGATGAGACATTCACCACGCAATTTGTTTTCTACCCTAACCCTAATAGATCCCTTAAAGTTTGCCAGAGCAACAATTAGAAATGAAGATTATGGGTAGAACACTCGTTGGGGTCATTTGGAGTTAGACTGCCATAGACAAGAGAGAAGAATTCCTGTACCTGATACAGTCAGTCTGGCGCTGTTACTCTGCCGCGTTTCTCCCGTATATTTGTGCCGCGTTGTACATCGATAATTATTTAATCCGTCTTCATTCTGTACATCTGTAATATACAAGGCTCCCGATGATGTAATGAGAAATCTAGATCCTGCAAAGAGACAGAAC
Organism: Glandirana rugosa; assembly: GCA_018402905.1. Taxonomy (NCBI): domain Eukaryota; kingdom Metazoa; phylum Chordata; class Amphibia; order Anura; family Ranidae; genus Glandirana; species Glandirana rugosa. The sequence goes on from BLSH010146565.1 coordinate 3,612,094, forward strand.
AGAAGGATTACTTACAGGAAAATTTCTCACCTCCTTTAAGGCATATATTTCACATCTGATCAGCAAACCTGTCAGGTTTAGAAACAGTTTCAAACTAATATGGTGGGTGGCAATTTTATAATTTTTTTTTATTATGTTAAAGCCCAAAATTAATTTGTTTTTGGATAGAAAAGAAATAGTTAGAACGTTTGCCAATGATAGAGTATGACAATCAGGCCACTAGCATTTATGGAAAGAGAGGTCAGCAGCAAAGACGTCCATATTTCTCAAAGTACCGATTTTCTTTAAAGCGGAACTCCAGACATGTAACCCTTCCACCCTCAAAGTAGCCTCCTGAAATATTTAGTTTTTTTTAAACCCCTATACATAACCTTTTTCCCTGCTGCCTTCTTGGCAGTCTGATGCCATCACCAGCACTTCCTCTTCTTCTGGTGACAGTGGGCAGGAGACATTCTTCAGGACCAAGCAGCACTCGCATGGCGACACACGAGCATTCCTCAGTCCTGAAGTACTATAAGCCAGTCCCATTGGAGGATTTTCCTCACCTCTTGTTCTGGTGATAGCTCAAAATGTTTGGATCTTCCTTCACTTTATGCTTTGGTGACAATGGTCACAAAGACAAAAGTGGGTTGAAATTTCTGTAGAGGGGACACATACTGCAATAAAAACCTAAAAAATGGTCTAACCCAGGCTTTCTCATTAGACAAACCCTTGAAATAATGCTCCAGTCTCAGGGAACCACTACTATTTACTGTGAGCTGCAGATGTGCATTAGTGTGATGGTCATTAGTGTGATGGTCAGTGGGGAAGAATGTCTCTTACATTGGTGGTCAGTTGGATGAATCCCCTACTTATAAATAGCTAAAAAGATCCATTGGTTTCAGTGGGTATATCAGGGATATTGACTGCAGGGATGGCCAGATCTGCATAGCTACTTAGGGAAAATGAGAGCAGTCTATATAGGATTTAAGCAAGTTTGTTAACGGTGACAAAAAGCACATTCAAATACCAGCAAATGTGAAGATACAAGTGAACCATAAGCAAATGACAAAATACCTAACAAGCAACCTAAGTACCAGAAAGCCTGGCTAGCAAACTATGTAGGAGTGTATACAAAATGAGCAACACAGATAAACAGGGTAATACCAGAGATGCAAGGAAGGGGACTGGGATCAGGAACAAGGGGAGCAGATATGAGGGTACAAGGTACAGGTATGAAACAGTAGCAAGAGCAGAACCAGGCAGGAATCAGGTTCAGGAGTGAACAGCAAGCAGTATCTGGCTAGCAGGGTAAAACACTAAAGCACAAGGTACTATAGAGGAGGAACTAAATACCCTCCCAGCAGCCAGCATCAGTTGGAGCCCGATTACTGGGATCTGCTGGCTTCTGTGCGCCACCCTCCGGTAGACACTGGAAGTACAACCTTCTGCTCTGTGAACCATAGTGCCACCGGCAGACATGTTACTTATCTAAGAGGTATAAATTGCTCATTGATCAAGCAATTTCAAGCAACCTATGGAGGAAAGTTGGACATACATGGAGCAAATTTCCTTTGGTGAACCAGCCAAAATTCTCTCAGTGGGTGGCCCTGCTTTTCTCAAAAAAAGAAGATCATTCAATCAGCTTTTGTCAAAGAAGTCTGCTTCGGTCGAACAGCAGCTGTATCCAATCAGATGCAATTGTGGTTTGTGTCCCTGACAGCCGCCAGTGGCCCAGCAGAGAAATATGTTTATCTGCGCTGTTTAGCCCTTTGAGGACCAAGGAATGTATTTGTCCCATGTTTTTAATTGCCTGCATCATCTGATTAAGAACTTAAAATACTTTTTTTTTTTTGGTTTGAGTCAAAATATTAGTTCTCAACAAATGGATCTAGCTTTTTGCCAGTTATTTCATGAAATTGCTAGTTACAGCAACTGAAGTGTACGAATTAAAAAAAAATAATAATGTGGAAATGGTTTTATTTATTGTTAAAATACATTCTTAAAGGGAAAAATGTAATTATTTTTATATTGATTATGGTAATCTTATGGTCCTCAAAGGGTTAACCTGAGGTCTGAATGAAAGAGATCTGACATGGCTAGAAGAACCCCAAGGTTCCATGGTACCTTGGTCTAGCCCTTTAATAACTGATCAAAAAAAAAATATATATATACAACAATTGTTGTCTTTATATATACTAGGTTAGTATCCCCAGTGAGTGGTTTACACTAGACCACAGTATTTAGTAACGTTCAGCATGACAACTGCCCTTTTATCATTGCTGTACCAATCTCACTACGCACTCTTTTCTCCAAGTACATTTAATAAAAAAACATTCCTGCTTTGTAGATGCAAAATCATATTTTTCTTCTGCCTCTTTACCATGTTAGCTGCATATTTATGTAATTTGTAAGGAAACGGGGCCTGGCGTCTTGTCACTGATATATTGAGTTATTGTTTCTGGGGGCCTATGCAGATATTACAACCTTTTTTCCAGGTAGATTTACAGAACAACACATATCTTTTATTAACGACATATCTGAGAGGAACGACTGAAATAATGTGATTTTAATGACATATACTTGAAGTTTGTGGATCATAAATCACGTTTCATTTTGCACCGTTAAAGGTACAATCTGCATTCACAATGTGGACATTTTGGGAATGTAAATGATATAGGTGACTTTAGTTGGAAAATATTGAGGCTTTTTTGACCCACAGTGGAGGCAGCCATCTTGTTGAAGCAGAGTATGTGGTAAACAGAAAAAGGGGCCTTTACGTAGAGGCCGTATATTAGGCCTTCACACCAGGGGCTCTTGAAGGAACATACAATAATTAATACTCCACCATTATACACTTATGGTAACTAGAGAGAACAGTGTTTGGGGTGGTGAATGAGCAAGCACTAAGCAGCTACAATTAGCTGAACTGTAATGGACATCAAACTAAATTATACATAATTGTGGTTATAGCCAAAACGTTTTTTTTCAGGTCTCAATCAAGTAAGGAAGAGTTAAAGACCCGATCAGGCTTGTATTTTATTGCATGTGTTCAACTGGGGAGATTTCCTTTCACTTCCTGTCCGGGAGATGCTAAAAGGAAGTGAAAAAAAATCTCATAAAGTAAGGGTATTTCCCATCTTAGACACATGGATGGAGAAAAAAAAAGAACCCTCTGGGTTTATGCAGCAGAGTTTTTTTTTCTTTCTACCCATAAGTTCTGTCTCACCACTTTAACATATCTACTGAGGACCCAGCGCTGGGTGCCCCAGAGGCATTGTGTTCAATCACCTACTTCCTCTGTGGAGACAGGGATATTCTCCACATGTCTGATGGAGAAATTGCATTTTCCTTGTCATGGCTCACTAATACATAATAATGGCTCACTAATAAATAAGAACATAGATGGGTGATGGTTTTCACCTAATTCACCCAATACTACAGGAGCGTCCTTACTACAAACTGACCAAGCCCCTTTCCATCAGCCTAGTCTGCCATTGATCTCTAATATGGATACTTTCAGCCATTCCTATCTGGCTGTGTATTTTCTTCATCCCCTTTACTGTCAATTCGGTATATATCCTTACATATGGGAGGGGAAGAGGGGTTATTTGTAACCTTTCCATAAAAAGCTCATTGAGTATCCTACACTTTATGAGTATTATTTTTAATTAATCTGACCACATACCCCTGAGGAAGATATCGGATTAAAACATCGAAACACGTTGGGGCCTTCTCTGCCTCTTTGTTTGGCAGACAAGTGGTCCTTCAGGAATGTAAGCGGTCTTCCTAAAAAGGTAATGCTAATTTTTTTTTGTTACTCCAGGAGTTACAATTGGTCATTAATACCAATTATTCCTGTATGCACCACAGCCAAAACTAGAATAAGTTAGTCTCTCACCAGGACTGCTACATGCACGCTTCTGGTTTGATCATCTGCCAAGCCGTTGGAAAACGAGTGGGACTCCTTGGTGAAAGGCAACTATAGCCAAGTTTCTTTTTACATTTTTCTAATATAATTACATTTGTTATTTCTATCGGTCGTTATTTAATTAACACAGTTTGATTTTAACTGCAGGTGTTTTTGTGATCTCTCTTTGCACATCTTGAAAGTAAACCCCAAAAACATGAACTTTCATGTAACTGTGATAAAACAATGCCAAAGTGGAAGGTTGGGTTTTCCATACATTTTGCTTACTCACAAACTTACCAAATGTAAGTCATATCATCACACTTCTAAAAATACTATATGTTTACTACACTGTAATCAGGGGCAGGCAACCTTTGAGAGCTGGAGATCTACTTGAACATGAAATATCAAAGATCACCAAGGTTTGGGGCCCTTTTTTTTTTTCTTAAGCAATTAACTAGCAATTCCTAACTAAGTAGTAATGAAAACGTAGAAAAATATAATAAACCAAATGTCACTGTAAAAATGTAAACTTAGCCTATCTTAAATGTTGACAGTGTCAGTCAGTCGTGCAGTGGACAATGTCAGTAGGGCAGTGGGTGGTGTCAGTAGAGCAGAGGACGGTGTCAGTAGAGCAGCGGACGGTGAGAGTAGAGCAGCGGACAGTGTCAGTAGAGAAGAGGACAGTGTCAGTAGAGCAGTGAATAGCGTCAGTAGGGCAGAGGTTGGTGTCAGTAGTACAGTGTCAGTAGAACAGTGGATAGTGCCAGTAGGGCAGAGAGTGGTGCCAATAGGGCAGAGAGCGGTGTCAGTAGGGCAGAGGGCGGTGTCAGTAGGGCAGTGGACGGTGTCAGTAGGGCAGTGGGCAGTGGCAGTGGGCAGTGTCAGTAGGGCAGAGGGTGGTGTCAGTAGGGCAGAGGGCGGTGTCATTAGGGCAGTGGACGGTGTCAGTAGGGTAGTGGATGGTGTCAGTATTTTTTTTATTTGCATTATTTTATTTTATTTTTCATAATTTTTTACATATATTCGTTTTTACAATATTTTTTTTTAAAAAAATTCTAGCCCTTTTGGGGGGCTTTGGTAAAATATTAAGGATCTGAACTGTGTATTTCATGCACATATGTGCGTAGACACACAGATACGTGCATACACGCTTACGACATCCCAAGAAAAGCTTGAAAATTTTTATGTGGCGTACGCGCAAAAAAGCGCATTTACTCTACTGCCCATCCTCACATTTTTATGCAGTCATTTACTGCCAGGAATCTGATGCTCATACATCAGTACCGTGTGCAAATTCTAAGAATATTCCTGTTACATGGAGTGGCCAGTGTACTTTATGCAATTGCAATGTATCTAACTATGTTTTGAAATGATCATACTTGGCAAATTGCTATTTGCTCCCCAGAGTATGGGGGAAGTGATCACTGAGAAGAACTGGTTCTGCAACATCAATGCCTTTGCTAAATTTTTTTAGTCACTGGTTTTTAACATTTATTTTCCGCTCCACCGTCATGAATTATGCAGTGGTGCCATTTTTTTACCTTCTTTGTCCAGGCTCTTTTAACATTAACATTCTCCGCAATGTATAGCGTGACATTATGGAAGGTGCAATAGTGGACGAGCGATACTTGTCGCCTCACATGCGATCATGTTGAGACAACTAGTGAGAGGCCGACCCGGGTTTTGCCAGCCACCATGGCAGAGCTGGTTCCGGCCCGGACTTTCTGGTCCGCTCAAGCCCCTCTCCCCCTGCATTTAAGGGCCAGGAAGAGAGCAGAGGGGAGCTCTATCCTGGATCTCAGGGGGAGAAAGCTGAGTGAGCTCTGTGTGCTATTTTGGACTCAAAGTTTAAGGTTTGCACTGTGCTTATGTTTTGTGGGTGTCAGGGACAGCCCCAAACTGTATAGAGAGGAACCAGATTGATAGCTTAGCGCTGGACGGCGAGGTTTTGTTTTCTTTTTTTATGTGTTTTGAGCTTGCAAACCTGCAATAATAAACCTGGCAAGCCACCAGATTTTAAAGAAACTGACCTCCATGCTGAATCTGTTTCTCTGAAAAGGGATCCCCACAAGCTAATCTCCCACAATAGCAAAACTCTTAAAACATAATAATTATCTCTTACATAAATTTTATTTCTTACATAATTTTTACAGTTATCTTGTGGTACCATTGGAGAGCAAAAATTGCATTGAATTACTTCAAAGGCAAGAGTATTTTTTTTCTGTTTATGTTGTCACGGAAAAGTGAAATTCAAAAGACAGTAACTGATTTTTACTAGCCACTGGCCCAATAATAATGACTCTGGGCTGTTTCATAGCAACCAAGTTTTCCAGTTGAAAGCCCCAGAAATGGCTTTGACAAGTGCACGGAGGCTGTTGTGAATAATTAATCAGGATTGGCTAGATGGGATGGATAATCTGGCCCTTATTGCTCGTTATTTTGTGTCTTATCCTTGGAGGAAGGGAATGACCTGTTTATTGTTGAGCAAAGCAATCATGCAGTCCAGTGCCCATGTTCAGACATTTTTCAATAGTTGGAAAACCTGCAGGGCACAGCAACACACCAATAATTACAGGTCAAAAAGGGGCAAGTACTGTGTAAAAATCACTAATATCAACCCCAAACTACTGTAGAAAATAATCCATTTCACATGACTGCAGAACAGTCTGCCAAGAAGCGAGATACACTATATTGTCAAAAGTATTGGGACCCCTGCCTTTACACGCACATGAACTTGAATGACATCCCACTCTTAGTCCGTAGGGTTCTAGATTGAGTTGGCCCACCCTTTGCAGCTATAACAGCTTCAACTCTTCTGGGAAGGCTGTCCACAAGGTTTAGGAGTGTCAATGGGAATGTTTGACCATTCTTCCAGAAGCGCTTTTGTGAGGTCAGGCACCGATGTTGGATGAGAAGTCCTGGCTCGCAGTCTCCTATCTAATTCATTCCAAAGGTGTTCTATCAGGTTGAGGCCACTCAAGTTCCTCCACCCCAAAATCGCTTATCCATGTCTTTATGGACCTTGCCTTGTGCACTGGTGCGCAGTCATGTTGGAACAGGAAGGGGCCTTCCCCAAACTATTCCCACAAAGTTGGGAGCATGAAATTGTCCACAATGTCTTGGTATGCTGATGCCTTAAGAATTCCCTTTAATGGTACTAAGGGGCCAAGCCCAACCCCTGAAAAACAATCCCACACCATAATCCCCCCTCCACCAAAGGATTTTGACCAGTGCAAAAATCAAGGTCTATAAAGACATGGATGAGCGAGCGGTTATAGCTGCAAAGGGTGGGCCAACTCAATATTGAACCCTACGACTAATACTAGGATGCCATTAAAATTCATGTGCATGTAAAGGCAGGCGTCTCAATGCTTTTGACAATATAGTGATTGTTCGATGACGTAGTTAACTACACATTTGTGTTGGAAATTTGTAACAAACAACCAGTGCCGGGTTAGATCTGAAATAGTCAATACAGGCTGGTGCGCCCAAAACTCTTTCTTGGTGGCAGGCAACCAAAAAAAAGGAATTGGATGACAACAGCTAAATCCTTTAGATATGACTGGATACTGGACACTTATCATTTAGTGCAGTGTTTCTCAACCAGGGTACTATGGCAACTTGGAGCACCAACTGGGTTCCCCTGGGGTGCCCCAAGCACAGGACCCAGCATGCCCTGGACCAGTGTCATGAGTTGCCATGGTGTGGGTGTGCCGGCCACAGTACCATAACAACCAATTACTCTCTAGGGCAGGGACCCAAACCGTCATTCATTGTTATGATCATGGCGGCCAGCTTACCTTCACATAACAATCCATGACTCTGATCCAGGACAGCTGTTATGCAGGACTGCCCCTTGCATTCAGGATAAGACGGAAGTCCACTTTCTAAAGACCTCCTCCACCTCTTGCCCTCTGCTGTGCTGCTGGAGCCATGAAGTAGGGCTCTGATTTGAATAGGGGATTGTATGGTTGGGCGGAGTCTGTACTAATGGGGAAAATCTTATACAGGGGGGCTCTACTGTACAGAGGCAACTCTGATGTGACTGGGAGCTTATGTATAAGGGGGAACTTTGATGTCTAGGGGGAACTCTGATGTGAAGGGGAGACCTCTGATATAAAGTGGGTGTCAAGCTGCAAATCATTACTCCCAAAATGTTATGTGCAAAAGCGGTTTTATAATTTTACCAGAATTGGGTGAGTTTGAATTTAGTACTTATGGTGGTGGAGAGCACTTTTTGTTTGAACACCATACTAATGTGTGAAGAATTCACTCAAGATTATTTGTATTTCTACATTGGATGTCACTTTATGAACTTTGGTTCATTAGGTTTTTCCTTCTCATTCATATTATATATAATCTTATGTTCATAAATTTTGGAGATTTCAAAAAGTTACAGATTATTGATGTTTGTTTGCACATAATTTCACATTTTGCACACTACACATAGCACTTTTATGCTATATTTTATATGTAATTTAATATAGTGTAGCATCCTGGTCTTGAACAGGGATGCTGTTAAATTTAGTTTGCTAGGTGATAACTAGCCTGGCCAATTGTTATGAAATCTCCTGATTCTTTCCCTAATTCTGAGTTTAAGGCACCTCTCTCCTCTGCCACTGGGTGATGTGGCTACTTATGGCATTGGGATGATATGGTGCCTATGATCTTGGAATATGAGTCGATAGGTTGCTCTAGCCAATTGGCAGGGGTTTGCTTGGGCCCCATGGCCTGCTGGGAGAGCCTTATTATTATTTGGGAGGAGTCAGGTGATCAGTGTTCTGTGCCACCCGGACAGCTGTCTGGGTGGACGTGTGTTGAAGACTCCCTGTCGCTAGACCTGATGCCTGGGGCTTATCCGGGAGCACCTTGTTGCTAGGCAGCCTGAGGCCTACCCAGAACAAGAAGCAGCAGCGTGAAGTTGGGGCTTCATGTCAGAAGCCTAGCCAAGTTGCACGGGTTCTGCCGGCCGGAGAACCCCTCTTTGTCGGAGGTGAAGGGGCAGAGTTGCTAATGGAGGAAAACCATTCCTGTCACCAGAGGCAAAGTGTGAACCAAGGTCAGGGGTAAAGGGGAAATGGTCACCCTCAAGGACAATGCTCCTGTTATCAGAGGCCAGAGTTCAGAATGTGTGAGAGTACCAGATCAGCCTTTTTCACCAACCGGGGAAGTTGGAGGAGTTACATAGTTACATAGTTAGCGAGGTTGAAAAAAGTCCATCAAGTCCAACTTGTGCGTTTTTATGTCAGTATTACATTGTATATCCCTCAATGTTGTGGTCCCTTAGGTGTGCATCTAATAGTTTTTTGAAATTATCTATACTCCCAGCAGAAACCACTGCTTGTGGAAGAGAATTCCACATCCGCACTGCTCTTACCGTAAAGAACCCTTTACGCAGTTTAAGGTTAAACCGCCTTTCTTCTATTTTTAGTAAATGACCGCGTGTCTTTGTGTGCTCCCTTGTGCTGAATAGTTTTGTCCCTATTGTGGGGTCACCAGTACAGTATTTGTACATTGAAATCATATCTCCTCTCAAGCGTCTCTTCTCCAGAGAGAATAACTTCAGTGCTTGTAATCTTTCCTCATAACTAAGGTCCTCCAATCCCTTAATTAGCTTTGTTGCCTTTCTCTGAACCCTTTCCAGTTCCAGGACATCCTTTCTGAGAACTGGTGCCCAGAACTGGATGGCATACTCCAGGTGCAGCCTCACCAGAGACTTGTATAGTGGGAAAATTATTGATTTATCCCTGGAGTTGATCCCTTTCTTGATGCATGCCAACACTTTGTTAGCTTTGCTTGCAGCAGCTTGGCATTACATGCCACTGCTGAGCCTGTTCTCTACTAGGACCCCTAGGTCTTTTTATATCCTAGATTCCCCCAGAGGCTCTCCCCCTAGTGAATAGTTTGCATTCATATTCTTGGTACCCAAATGCATTATTTTACATTTTTCTACGTTAAACCTCATTTGCCACTTGTCTGCCCAACCCCTTAATTTGTTCAGATCTTGTTGCAAGGTTTCCACATCCAGTGGAGAATTTATTGCCCATCCTAGATTCCCCCAGAGGCTCTCCCCCTAGTGAGTAGTTTGTGTTTATGTTCTTGGTACCCAAATGCATTACTTTACATTTTTCTATGTTAAAACCTCATTTGCCACTTGTCTGCCCAACCCATTAATTTGTTCAGATCTTGTTGCAAGGTTTCCACATCCAGTGGGGAATGTATTGCACTGCTTAGCTTGGTATCATCCGCAAATATTGAGATTGAGCTGTTTATCCCATCCTCCAGATCGTTTATGAATAAATTGAATATGATTGGTCCCAGGAGAGAACCTTGGGGAACCCCACTTTCTACACCAGACCATTCTCAGTACTCCCCATTTATCCCCACCCTCTGGACTCGCCCATGTAAGCAGTTTTCAGTCCAGGTGCTCACCCTTTGATCCATGTTGAGGGACCTTAGTTTGTACAGTAAATGTTCATGGGGAACTGTATCAAATGCTTTTGCAAAATCCAGATACACCACGTCTACAGGCCTTCCTTTATCCAATAGCAGCTCACCTCCTCAAAGAAGGTTAATAGATTGGTTTGGCAAGAATGATTCTTCATGAAACCATGTTGATTACTGCTAATGATACTGTTCTCATTACAATAATCTTGTATATAATTCCCTCAAAGAACTTGCAAATTATTGCCAGGGATATATCTTGGTCCTTTTTTATATATTGGTGCTACGTTGGCTTTCCTCCAATCAGCTGGTATCATACCAGTCAGAAAACTGCTCTTAAAGATTAGGTACAATGGTCTGGCAATAACTTGGCTGAGTTCCTTATGGACCCTCAGGTGTAAGGCATCTGGTCCCGGTGACTTATTAGTGTTCAGTTTTTCAAGCCTATTCCTAATTTTATCCTCAGTTAGCCATGAGGGTGCTTCCTGTGATGTGTCGTGAGGACCAACATTGTAGTTCTGAATAATTGAGCCCCCCCGTTTCCTTCATGAATTCTGAGGAGAAAAATAAGTTTAACACCTTTGCCATTTCTCCATCCTTTGTAACCAGATTACCTGCAGCATTCTTTATGGGGCCAATATGATCTGACCTCCCTCTCTTACTGTTTATATACTTAAAGAATTTCTTGGGATTCTTTTTACTCTCCTCAGCTATGTGTTTTTCATGTTCTACCTTAGCTGCCCTGATTGCACCCTTACAATCCTTATTGCATATTTTATAAATATTGAAATCTGACAGAGATTTGAAGGCCTTCTCCTTTGCTTTTATGTGTTGCTTTTATAAATTGGAAAAGTCTCAGCGGAAGTCAAGCTAGGAACCCAGCAGGATAGAAGTGGAGACGCTTGCAAAAGGGTTCAGGAGTTAGGCTGAAGAGCCAAGTAAGGGACCCAGCAGGTCAGTGTGGGGACGCTTGGAAGGTACAGCAGTTGGCTTGTGAAGTTCAAGGGACCCAGTGGCAGTGTAAGTCTCGTCAGGCACAGTTTAGTGAGAAGGCCTGTGAGACTATACAACTATCTCAGTGTTCTATTTTGTTTGTGAAGTTTGTTTGGAGTCTGCTAAGTGCTTTTGCACCCACCTAAAGAGTGTCCTGTCCCTAACCCTCTCTCCCCAGTTCAGAAAACAAATATCTATTGTTCTGTATCATCAAAGTCTCTGGCGCCCAACTCAATTCTTCTACCTGCACCCACCATGCCTGGTGAAGATGAATGTCAGCTGTCTCTGGTCACCTTCAGGCCTCTAGGGACCGGGGCCATGGCTACAATTGTATATATTTTTGGTTTTATTATTTAATACTCGCTGGTTACCTGTGCATGTGTGGCAACTTAAATGTAGTAAGATCCACATACATATATATGTGTTCAAAGTGTGTGAGCACAAATTATAGTATAGGTAATAGCGCTGTTGATTTTTCAATACTTTAGTGATAAGATGGGTTACATCAAAGTTGGATAGCAGCTGCCCTTTCTAGAGTGTTTTATTTTTCTATAATTTATTTTTCTGTGGCACAGTTCTATAGATTGCCTTTTGCATAAGGTGGGGGGGGGGGGTCTGATGTGATATAGAAAACTCTGATGTAATGGGGGAACCTCTGGTGTGAAGGGGGGGCTTTTGATGTGAAGTTAGGTTTCAACAAGGCGATTAAATGCATTGTCCTGGGCTCAGGTTTCCCATGGATACATAACATTTACATTTCTTACATTTCAGACTAGGGTGCTGCAAGATTTCGTATTCTTTAAAAGGGTGCCATGACTGAACAAAGATTGATTTAGGGTAGAATGGAAGCAACTGTATTACAAAGAAATTAAGCACTTAAAGTGACTCTTTCAATAGATAAAAGAGTTGTAAAAAATGGTATGCCTATAAAGACAAGAGTTAATACCCCTTCACACCACCAGTCTTGGCTCTGTGGCTTCTGGGAACATCAAGTGCATGGTCCTTCCCTGCAAGCTGTGCCTCCAGTCTCTGTGTTATTACAGAATGAAGTAGTGATGTTGGGGTTGGCAGATGGAACCAGCCACTATAGAAAGCCAAGATCGGAGGCACGGCTAGCAAGATGGCTTAGTAATTACCACCATACCGTTTTTTTTTTTTTCACACATTTTGAAACTTGAAAATAGATTGCCTTTAAATCAAGTCAAGTCTTCCACTCTAGCTGTTCAGTAGCTGCTGACCTCAGGAGTTGATAGTGGCTTATAAATAAACACACAAGCATGAACACCCTGGTGGTTCCTTTAACAAGCTTGGCGTGAAGTGTGTAAAGTGAACCTGTCATGGCCTAAAGGGTTTCTAAGGCATACCTTGTAGTTCTTGTAAGCTCCATTTTAAACTTTAATTTGGTTCCTGTGCCTCTGGATCACTCTGAACTCCAAGCCTGGGAGCAAAACTAAACATTCTCAATCAGCTCGAACAATTTGTTAGTCAATGGCCCCATAAAAACGCCAACATTTTTGAGCTGTAGATGGCGTCGGCGTTAGTGAGCTGAAACTAGAACCCACGGCCAGCGCGTTCTGAGGCTGTAATGTTTTGGCGTTTTTTGACGCAGACGCCGCAAAGCGCCAACAAACGCCAACTAATATTATACCAGCGTTTTCCGGCGTTTTTTGACGCCGACGTTTTTAGGTTGAAAAATAGCAGAGGGATGATTTTTTTTAAAAAACGCCTATTGACGCAGATGCTCACTAACGCTCATTAACGCCGATGCATTTTTAAGAAACGTCCATGTGTATGAGGCCTAAGACCTGAGGCCTCATACACACGGACGTTTTTTGACGCCGGCGTTTTCTGGCGTTTTTTGCAGCTCTCCATGTTAGTCAATGACCCCATAAAAATGCAGACGTTTTTGAGCTGTAGATGGCGTCGGTGTTAGTAAGCTGAAACTAGAACCCACAGCCAGCGCGTTCTGAGGCTGTGACGTTTCGGCATTTTTTCACGCCAACGCCGCAAAATGCTCACTAACGCCAACAAACACCAACCAACGCCTCACTGGCGTTATCCGGCATTTTTTGACACCAACGTTTTTAGGTTGAAAAATAGCAGAGGGATGATTTTTTTTTAAAACGCCTATTGACGCCGACGCTCATTAACGCCGATGCATAACGCCGAAAAACGCCTAATTTTTTTCCTTGACGTTGGGCCCGATGTTTTGTTTATTTTTTAACAAACGTCCGTGTGTATGAGGCCTTGCAATAATCACATTGTTGACACTGTATATACGGTTTTTGTGTTTGCACTAAGTCACTTTTATTTACGGAATAGTCATATGGTTTACACAGTATATGTAGATCTATATTTCACATTATTATTGTATTCAGTCGGGTAGGGTGTAAGGGATTGCGCAGTATCACCAATTCCCCATGGCTAGAAAGGCTAGGGCAGTAGTTCTCAACTCCGGTCCTCAGGACCCACCAACAGGCCAGGTTTTAAGTATTACCTTGGGGATATGCAGACTAGAATACTGCAATCACTGAGTAGCAAATGGTATCACCTGTGATGTATTTCAGTTATCCTGCAAACCTGGCCTGTTAGTGGGTCCCAAGGACCGGAGTTGAGAACCACTGGGCTAGGGGGTGTTTTTCAAAGTGATTTCTTAATATAATAAAGCATGGAGACATGGACGGATGGGCACGTTTTCTTTGAATATTGAAAATAAATGAAATAGGTTTTCAGTTTGTGGTGATCAGATAGAGCACAGTTCCACTTTAACCCCCTGCCCCTCCTGGTACTAAATCCTGCCCCCTGACCTCTATCTGTCAAAGGGCCTCTATGGACCACTGAGACATTTGACAGTTGAGTGGAAGGGAGCTTAGTTCTGAACTGGGCAGAAGTCAAGGCCCTGTGTACAGCCTGGGTCTGAAATCTCTGAATCTTCACAGGAACAGAAGAATTGATTTGAAGATTAGCACAGGTACTTACAGAAACAACAGAGTTGATTGATAGCACTCCGGTATATTGCTTCACTAGGATAAATGGAGAAGCCTTCCTGCTAAGCAGCTGTACCTAACAAGGATCATAAATATTCTGATAACAGCAGTGAAAATTGACACAAAGGAAGGATCCTTCCACCCTTGTTCCCTTGATGTCGTATAAATCCAGGAGAGGAGAACAATGGGACACTCCCAGCAAATACAACACAACTGCAAGCTAGAATAAAATAACAATCGGGCAGTAAGGAAATGACAAGGTCATTGAGCGTTTCTCATGTGGTACTCAGGCCCATGTCATACTAAAATCCCTATCAAAAAGTAGCAAATCTCCAGTACCAGGATCACTCAGTGAGCAAAGCAAACATTTGCATCCTCCAATGGCATTGCTCCTTGGCTGTAGCGTAACTTCCACGCTTTCTCCAGAGACAGGGAACAGCTTTGCTTTGATGTTTTATTAGGGGGTAATAACTTGAATGGGGAATAGGAATTACGGGATGCCCAACTTGATAGCAACAAAACCAGGGACCAGTGGTGACTGGTGGGTTTTCTTTTTGGGGGGGTGGCAAACAACCACCACCCCAGCGGCACTACCCCCTCCCCCCGACGGTCGGTCCGGCACTTATCCCATCTAGGTGGCGGGTTGCGAGCAGCAGCTCCGGTGTCCTCTCCTCCAGTATGGTGGACCCCATCTAAGTGGCGGGCAGCAGCTCTGGTGTCCTCTCCTTGAGAACGGTGGCTTACGATGTGCGTCTCCTCTCTCCTCCTCCTAGGTGCTAGTTGTCCAATAGGATCGCCTTACGTTTTGGCCGTTCGGGAACCGGGTCTCAAGATTGGCAGGGAGGACATTTAGTGTGAAAATAATGAATATTTATTCGCTATCATCACACAGCTGAGTGAGCCCACACTTTTTTGAAGCCTATTAGAGCCTCTGGGTCTAATCACATGCTTCAAAACAACACCCCTCCCATAGGAATCCATAGTCTGGCGCCCTGTATGTAGATCAGGGGGCCGGACGCATGGATGGGGGGCGGCGTCCGTGCGCCCCTAATGGATGGGCCAACACTGCCAGGGACAACTTCCTCCCTATGTACAACTCCAACTGATCCTTCTTTTTTACCCTCTATAACTCTGATTGATTCCTCCAAGAAAAATGTAGCCGGCAACTCCAGATTTCCATGAAAATCTTTATTTGCTACGTAGAGGTAAGGATTAAAAACCACTGACAGCAAGGCTGTATGCCAAAACGCGTCAGCTGTTTTTAATCCTGACCTCTATGTAGAAAATAAAGATTTTTATGGAATTCTGGATTTGCCGGAAACATCTTTCTTGGGGTTGCATTTTCAATGGCTGGAGGCCATTAGAGCCAGAGTACCCAGTGAAGGACTCCACCCTTAATCTATGAGGCGTGTTCCCTGTTGTGAGCGCTGTCTTTGTGTTTTGCTTTCTGATTGATTCCTCTTTTGAAAGCTACCAGTTTCTGTTAGAAAAGCAAAAGCCCCTTAATGACTAGGAACTCTCAGTCCCTTAGAAAGTAGCACTATCGTCACTTCAGAAACACCATCATCAACTAGTTGGATGCACAACCTAAAATTTAGTTTAATGGCCTGTTTACGTCTGTGGGCTTTTGCCATGCTATAAACGTACCTACGCAGAGTGTCAAAAGTGCATGTAAAATAGTTCCTTGTAATTCTAGGCTCATACTAGTGTGGGTCAGAAACCCGTGCATTCTCGACCCCCAAAGAAACGCACATCGTTTTAGCAGATGTGCAGGAATGCTATGAATTCTTCATGGCACTCCCACATATTGGCACCCCTCTGGTGGTGCTGCAGCACTATGTGGTTAGGAGTGGCATGATGTGAAGAAAATAAATGGTCAGGGACTCCTACTTCACTTTTCTCACGGGCACAACAGGCCATTCAAATGAATGGGCTGCTGTACCTGCAACATGTGTGCGAAAACGTGCCACAATAGTGTAAACCAGGGCTACAAGCTATGTAACTGTTTGCATCTGTGCACTGTGTTTTTATACAGTGTGCTGCACTTTTGATAACTCCTGCTTGCTACATCAGTGCATTTTTTGAAAAAAGCACCAAAAAAACGCATCTTCCATTATAGCCAACGGTAGCGCACCAAAAACGTGCCGTGCCTTTTTAAAGTGTTTTTTTGAGTCACAGGCCCATTTATTCCCAGGCGACCAGGGAGAAAAGCAATATGCATTGCGTTGAATAACGCAACACATTAAAAACATGATATGTGCTTTAAAAAAAAAACGCATATTGCGCTTTACAATGCACAGATGTGAACGTTCCCTAATCCAGTTACTTATTAGTCTACTTCCTAGATGTGGAAGCAATTAAAGCAACAGTGACTTGACAGTCCGGCCTACAGACCCCATTATTTGGTATTTCCCTTCTGTCACTGATCCATTTAATCCAGAGGATCAGCAAGGCAGCCAGGCAGCTGGCATTTCCAGAAGAAAGCAGGCGGTGGCAGCCTATGCATTTCCCCCCCATGACAGCTTTGCCTTAATTCACACAATAATCAATTTATAGGAGATGACAAGGTTCAATTAAAGAATTTCTTTCCTTTGTCTGCTTCAAATGTGTCACCCAAAATATTTGCTCAGATTTCATTTAATTCTCCTCCTACTCAGACATCTATTGAACGCACGTTACCTTTGTGATATCAGAGAGACGCGCATTTACAATGAAAATCTGAAGAGGAGGAAGGATGAAGTGTGAAGCCCCCCTGGCAGGGATGGGTACGCTCTAAGGTCTCTCTCTGTTGCCTAGCGACAGTCACCTTTGAAAAACGCCACTTTCTCCTTATTCCATTGTCTTGCTAATTGAGCCTGTGTGCTCATGGTTGCTGGAAAAGCACTTCAAGGATTTCACCGTATTCACAGTCCACTGTCGGCAACGTACCTTTTACACCAATTACAAACAATTGCATTGAAATTGGAACCATGATCGATCAGTGCAACTTCGGAGCTTTCACAGAATATGTTGAATGTTATGTATTTAGGTTTTTTTTTAAATGGACCCAATCGTATTGCTGTCTTTTGTGTGTGTATGCCTTAAATCAGTGGTTCTTAACCTCGGTCCCCAAGTACCCCCAACAGGCCATGTTTTGGGAATTTCTCTTAGATAAAATAGCTGTCCAAAATACCAATCCATTGACTCGGATTTAAAGCACCTGTGCAAGATAAAGGAAAACCTGCAAACATGGCCTGTTGGGGGTACTTGAGGACTGAGCTTAAGAACCACTGCCTTAAAGGATAAGTCCCCCTTTTCTTTTTCTTTTTGCCCCCTTCCCCTGACCTAGCCTTTCCCCTCTTCCCCGTCCGTAGACACATAATTACCTTGATCCAAAGTCCATGTTTCTGCTGTTTGTTTACTTCCAGTGCAAGTCTTCACTATCCTGGCCACACTAGGGTTGCCACATCATCCCTTTAATCCAGGACACATATGAATTACACAGGTTCTTAGGCTAATTTAATGCAGATAAGGCATCAAGTTCGTTTAATTACCACCTTAATCAGCCACAGAACCTGTGTAATTAATATGTGTCCTGGATTAAAGGGATATGGCAACCCTAGGCCACACCTGTACATTACAGCCCCATAGAATTCTATAATACGGTTTCTGATTGTATGCAGCCTCAGGACACAGCCCTATAGAAAGCATTATTGAACAGGTGCAGCCAGGACTATGAAGACTTGCACCGCTTCCCATTGGGCATCCTGATGTCCACCTCTTCCCCAGGTAAGCGACGCGCATGCATCCACATGATGTAAAAGAAAACGTGATTCATAGGCCACCTTCTTACGTTATCCCATGGTCCAGTTCTGATCATAAATCGTCATCGTAGGCACTTTTGGCTTTGGCATGGGTCAGCATGGACACTCTGACCGGCCTGTGGCTACGCAGCCCCATATGCAACAAACCGCAATTCACTGTGTGTTCTGAAACCTTTCCATTATGACCAGCATTAACTTTTTCAGCAATTTGATATACAGTAGCTCTTCTATTGGACTATATGGGCCAGCCTTTGCTCCTCACATGCATCAAAGAGCCTTGGCCACCCATGACACTGTGTCTGGTTTTCCTCTGCACTTTGGGTAGGTCCTGACCACTGCAGACCTGGAACATCCCACAAGAAGTGTAGTTTTGGAGTTGCTCTGAAAGAGTTGTCTAGCCAATGTGGCCCTTGTCAAAGTCGTTCAGATCTTTATGCCATTTTTTAGGTTTTTAATGCCCCGCTGACTTTCAGATGGCATTGTAACAAGATGATCACTTTTATTCACTTCACATGTCAGTGGTCTCTGCAGTTCTTGTTGGATGTTCCCGTCTGCAGTGGCTAGGACCTACAAAAGTGGTCCAAGGAAGGAAAATTGGCAAACTGGTGACAGGGTCATGGGTGGCCAAGGCTCAGTGAAGCATGTGGGAACTGAAGGCTGGCCCAAGTCATCCAATTCATCAGAAGAGTTACTGTAGTTCAAATTGATAAAAAATTTTAAGGTGGTTCTGATAAAAAGGTGTCCACAGCCAAAAGCACATACAATGGGTATGTAAGCATCAGAACTGGACCACAAAGCATGGAAGAAGGTGGCCTGGTCTGAAGAATCATGTTTTCTTTTACACCATGTGGATGGCTGGGTGCATGTGAGTCTCTTACCTGGGGAAGAGATTGTACCGGGATGTATTACAAGAAGAAGGCAAGCCAGCAGAGGCAATGTGATGCTTTGTCTAGTGGAGTCCATGCCTCGATGAGTTGGGGCTGTTTTGGTGGCAAACCGTGACCTACTCAATATTGGGTGAATGGTCAGAATGTTATGGCATAAATCATTTAATGCCGATGATCAGAATGAGCTGATAGTCCTTGGTCCATGCTCCCAGGGAAAGAAAAATTAAACCTGATTGCTTGCTTTGGCCAACAGCCTGACTTGTGTCCCAGTTTTGGTAGATGAGGCCCAGCAACTTTCCATTTCTTCTGGTGTTTACAGATGAGCCATAATGATCTTCACAAACTAGCTCGGTCTATAAAATAAATCTTTGATAAGGAGTCCCCACAGAGGCGCTAATAATAAACCAGTGACACGCGGAGCCGCGTTCTGAACATCATTTGTATTTGGCGTTCCACAGAAGCACCTGTGTGAATATCCTTGGCTGGCTGGCTGGCTGGAATGTGCCATTTATAAATGTTAACACAACTGCCTCGGGCTGTTAGGCGTAAATCAGAAAGCAAACAACCGAGCTGGAAAAGCTGCTCCTCTCTGACAGATGTGAGCTCGCAAAACAGAGGCGATAATAGGTAAAACGGTATTAGGAAAACTAATGACATACAATAACGTGCTTGTGTGACTGGAAAGATTTAATTATGGGAGCCGCTGTGATGATTTCTCCCAGAAACAGAAACATCTGTCCGTATCGGGATCTTCTTCATTCCACTAAGCTGCAGAAAGCTCTTCTTGTTGAAATTCTGAGAAACCATCGGTGTTCTGTAGGCACTAGACAATATGGAAGGCTAACACAAGCCCGAAATTGTGGTGAAGGTCTCATGGGCCAGGGCAAGAGAAGCTCAAGAAGATCAAAAGGGGGTAGCATTTATTTCAGCCAAAATCACAACCACAGCTTCAGTAGAAAAGCCTCTTACCATAAATAAAAGACTCACATATGCTTATATTAAATGGTAAATTGATTCATCTACTGATTGTCCACATGCTTCCTCATACAGGTAGCCCATCAGACCTGAGAAAACATCCGGTGAGAACAAAGAAAGAGAGCCAGGACAACCACATAGCGTAAAACCCAATTAAAATCTCTTTATTGTAGAAATTAACTACTGACATGGATAAAAAGATAAAGCGCTTATCATATAGAAAATCCAGTCTTGGGATACAATACAAACAATTCTTCATCAAGAAGAGCGTGACAACATCACAAGCCATGGCTCCGCCATACGCGTTTCTACAGAATTGACGTCATCAGGGGCACAGAAACCATTGCCAATAACCATGCACTTGTATATACAAGAACAAAGGGAAACCCCGTCACTCAATTGACTGGTTGTAAGTCAAGCCTCATTCTGATATTGGTAACAAACCAGAACCCCTTATGGGGCTATAAGAGTCCACATAATCTGGTAAGAGTCTCCTTTTCACTTAAGGTGGTGGCACAACACTGGTGTTTTGGGAATGGATGATGGAAAGTCACTATGAATCATTATTTTCTGGGACTGTTGTAATTTCATTACGCTATGGACTATATGTTTTGTTTTACTTGTTTTTATTTCAATATGGACATACATTAGCGTGGCAATATTATTTAGAATCTTTCTATACAATTTTGGTCTAATTGTTATTGCCAGCAGCTACTTTTTTGTCCCTTGCAGCGTGATTTATTGCTTGTTTTATTAGTAGAAAAAATCTGATACCAGCAGTTGCAGAGTGGGAACCTTGCTCTCTGTTTGAAAGCAGTGGTTTCTCTGCTAGCACCCATCCTACTGAGTCAGAGCCACAGCTCACCAGTCAACAGGGCGCATGAGTGTTGCTGACTGTAGAGCTATAGATCTGACTTGGTAGGAGGTGTGCTAGACCACTGGATAGAAAACATTGCCTCCCTACAGAGGACAAGGATCCCCTTCTTCGGTATGCTGGCAAGTGACAGATATAGCACCCTACTAGCATAGGAAGCAAAGCAAATCTAGTGTTTGGTTCCTTTTCTAATCAGGCTAGCAGTGATTATTATTATTATTATACAGGATTTATATAGCGCCAACAGTTTGCACAGTGCTTCACAATATGGGGCAGACAGTATAGTTACAATACAAGTCAATACAGGAGGAATTGGAGGGCCCTGCTTGTAAGAGCTTACATTTGTTCTGATCTGCCCATGGTTTCACAGGCTAGGAATTTGCTTCCCCCTGCCTATGGAAGTTTGCAGAGCATAGGATAGGACATTCAAATAACTGGCCCACATATTTAATATGCACTGGCCAATCCCTGGGGGGGTGCACTCAGAGGGTGGTCTGACAGGTGGTAAATAGCATGGGGTCCTGAGGAGTCTTTTCCTTGGCAGAGAAGGTTTCTGAGAGCTTCAGGGGGCTGCTTGCCTCTGAAGCATCTAAGGACCAAGTTCTGCTTGGTTTTGGCTGTGGCAGGGCTGGAGACCTAGGACTAACCTGGATGTAGGATTCTTTACAAGGGGATCGGGTCTGGAAGGAGTGTTTTATCCACTGGGCCATGTCCGGAGAAAGCTGGAAGGAGGCAGCTATCCAGGGGACTTACGAGTAAAGACCCTAATTGACCCGCTGACTGTGCAGCACCCCAAAAACACTGGTTAACTATAGCTATGCAGTCATACAGGGCAACTAGCTGTGAAGAAACTACCTCATGGCCCCCAGCTGTGAGGGTTTAGACTGTGCCATACCCACAAGGAGAAGAATGTCCTATAACAGCCACTAGTGATAATCGCATGTAAAATCCGGCAGGCTAGTTGTACCCAAGTTGATTGATTGATCAACTTGGGTCCATTCAGCCTGCCCATACATGGTTCAAATTTTGACCAGTTTCTGCTGGCCGACTTAAAAATGTTAACTATAAATTAGAGAGATAATCCACAAGGTGGCATGCACCTTGTTGGACATAAAGAAGTTCTAAAGACAGAAGGTTTTTTTTTACCTTAATGCATTCTATTATACGAATACTTGAGTGTGATCTTGACCCAGCACTGTGCACGGGACCCGAAAAGGGGAGGATAAGGACTGCTCTGTGCAAAACGACTGCACAGAGCAGACAGGCTGCTGTTAGAAATCACAGGGGGGGCCCATACAGCCTACCTGACAGTGCCAAAAAAAAAAATGAATTTTATTTTCACAAAGTATACACTAAAATCATTATTAGTAGACAAAACACAACAAAATTCCTGCTAAAGCTGTGTGTATGAATGAGGTATCGGGGCTCATTTACATGGGCGCTGTGGCTAGGGTTGCCACCTCATCCCTTTAAACCCGAACACATATGAATTACACAGATTCTGAGGCTAATTTAATGCAGATGAGGCACCAAGTGAGTTTAACCTTAATCAGCCACAGAGCCTGTGTAATTAATATGTGGTCAGTTTTAAAGGGATGAGGTGGCAACTCTAGCTGTGGCCTGTACAGTGTGAATCAGCAGTTTGTCTAAGTAGCTGGGAGGTGCCTGGAGCTGTGTGCAGGCAGCCTATGTTACTCGAGGATGCAGCAGCTGTACGAACACAGCCGCAGGTCCTAATTTGATAAGGGTGTGAGTGCAAGTGTACGCCCCTGAACAAAGGCACTGTGCATTCAGGACCACTCACCCACACCTGCCAAATTAGGAACTGTGCTGCGTTTGTACAGCTGCTGCGCCCCCTTAGAGTAACAGGCAATTTCAGCGGTGTGAATGATTCACTTATTCGCATTGGCCAAAATACCTGTGTGAATGCGTCCTTAGTGAGATTGCGGAGGAGTAAAACCCTATGGTAGAGCTGTGGTTTTAGCGCCTACAAACTGCTACTCCCTTTAGCAACAGAGGCAGTGCCTAGGGGTGTACACATGCTACAGACACAATTCTATGCATTCACAAACTGAAGCACTGCAAACACAGTTTAGTATGCTTCAGTTATGAATAGACACAAGAGTGATCTGTATTGATTGATCTGTATTGATCTCTTCCTGTGTTCATTCAGGAAAGGAAGGGCTTGGTATATATGACATTTATCTGGCCCCTTCTTCTGCTTTTCATCCTGAAATATCCCTCAGCAGCTGCCAGTGGAGAGAAGAGGGAAGCCTGGCAACACTGCAGGGGAAGGGGGCACATACGGGGGTCCTGACAGCAGGGGGATGGGGGGGGGGGAGAAGCCGGAAGTGCTGCAGGTGGAGGAATAAGAGAATCGGCGTCTACAATAAGACAGTACAGTTGGCCTTTCTGCTAGGCAGGTCGCTGGGCCTCCTTTTTGAACTGATAAGGCCCAAGCCCGGTACAGGAGGGCTAGCTGTACTGTCTTATCAGCGCCCCTGCTTTCACTATATCTGGTCTCCCCCAGTACACAGAGCATGGAAATGCAATTATTTTAGTAAATATCAACTCAGTGGCAGCTTGTGAAATTTTAGGATGGGGGGGGTGCCAGACCCCGTCCTTCCTTTTTGACCCCTCCTACTTCTCTTAAGCCCCACCCCTTATAGTTTCCACCCCTTGTGTCAGGAGTATACAGCCCAGCATCACCAGATAGGGTATACAGCATCACCAGATAGGGGTATACAGCATCACCAGATAGGATTATACAGAGTCACCAGATA
>BLSH010146565.1:3635741-3683325 GCA_018402905.1 Glandirana rugosa
TTCCACTGCAGCACAGCTGGACGGAGGGAGAGGAGGAGAAGCCGGAAGTGCTGCAGGTGGAGGAATAAGAGAATCGGCGTCTACAATAAGACAGTACAGTTGGCCTTTCTGCTAGGCAGGTCGCTGGGCCTCCTTTTTGAACTGATAAGGCCCAAGCCCGGTACAGGAGGGCTAGCTGTACTGTCTTATCAGCGCCCCTGCTTTCACTATATCTGGTCTCCCCCAGTACACAGAGCATGGAAATGCAATTATTTTAGTAAATATCAACTCAGTGGCAGCTTGTGAAATTTTAGGATGGGGGGGGTGCCAGACCCCGTCCTTCCTTTTTGACCCCTCCTACTTCTCTTAAGCCCCACCCCTTATAGTTTCCACCCCTTGTGTCAGGAGTATACAGCCCAGCATCACCAGATAGGGTATACAGCATCACCAGATAGGGGTATACAGCATCACCAGATAGGATTATACAGAGTCACCAGATAGGGGTATACAGAGTCACCAGATAGGGGTATACAGAGTCACCAGATAGCAGTATACAGAGTCACCAGATAGCAGTATACAGAGTCACCATATAGCAGTATACAGAGCCCCAGATAGCAGTATACAGAGTCACCATATGGTAGTATACAGAATCACCATATAGCAGTGTATAGAGCCCCAGATAGCAGTATGCAGAGCACCAGAGAGCAGTATACAGAGCACCAGAGAGCAGTATACAGAGCTCCAGATAGCAGTATACAGAGTCCCAGATAGGGTAAACAGTCACCAGATAGGGTATACAGGGTCCCAGATAGGGTATACAGGGTCCCAGATAGGGTATACAGCACAGGCGGCCGGGGCCTTGAGGCACCGACCGCCGCTAGCCCCCCACCCCCTGGGGGTAGGTCTGTGTAACCGCCATTTACTGTTTCTGCAGAGCTGCTGCGGTGTGCTCTGCTCTTCTCCTCCTCCTCCTCCATGTGAAGTACCGGCAGCTCCGGCGTGTCTCCTCTCCCTCAGCGCCAGGCATCCAATAGGATCGCCTGGCCATTTGCCCAATCGGGAAACAGGTCTCACAGACCTGACTCCTGATTGGCGGGGAGGAGCGTTAGTGTGAAAATAGCGAAAATGAATTCGCTATGGTCCCATAATTGGGTGGGATCGGGGCACACTCTATGCGCCCCGAGCCCACCTTATTTTGAAGCTTGTTAGAGCTCTAATCAGGTGGTTAAAAAAAACACCCCCTCCCACCCCCGCCATAGGAATCCATGCGTCTGGTGTCCTAAAAGGGGTCAGGCGCATGGAGAGGGGGGGGGGCAGGGATAGGGGGGGCAGTGTCCATGCACCCTTAATGCATGGGCCATCCCTGTATCTACTGCTAAATACCTTTTCTCATCAGCAGTGTATAGCAGTCTTGTGACTTCTATCAGTGTCTGGTTAAAGCTTGTAGGAGGAGTTTTCATACTCCCATGATTGTTCTATGAGGCTGAAGGACCCCTGACCCTCTGTCTGGACAGTGTTGATTGGCCATGTGCTGATCACATGCACCCTCCCAAGAAAAAAAAAAACCTATCTAGCAATACACACCAAACTGAGAATGTGCAGCTTGCCCCCAAGGCTCTGCTCTATCCGCAGATTGGGGACAGTGTAAGAAGGGGGGGGGGGGTCAGATATTAAACAGCATTTTTACACAATGCAGAGGATTTATCCCTTAGGTTCCACAATGAGTAGAACAAGCATGCTTTACTGTATATACAGACTGATTGTAACTACTTAGAGCTCCTAAGGTCTCATTCACACAGGCTTTGGAAACAGGCATTTGCTTCATGTTAAGGCTCCCCAAATGCTTTGCAAAGCCAAAGCCTGTTCTGTAACACAAAAGCAAACTGTATAGTACATACATAGAATTCAAAATGCGTTAGTGTCGCTTTGCTTCGCGCTGTGTTTGATCTGGCATGCAACGTTTCAATTTCACGCCCCAATTCATGTCAATGACTTTGATGATGTTAGAGCATTCAGAAAGCTTTAATCTTTCTTAAAAAAAAGGTGTTCTGAAAGCCTTAGAAACACCTCTTAGAGCCCTTTCACACTGGGGCAGGCAGGGCGGTAGCGGTAAAGCGCCGCGATTTATAGTGACACTTTATCGCTGTTATAGCTGCGCTTGGGCGCTGCTATTTGGGCGGCAGTGGGGCTATTTTAACCCAATAGAAGGGGTTAAAAATTGGTTAAAAGTGCCAGTGCGCGGAGCTTCTGAAGCAGTGTTCAGCCTCTTTGGAAGCACTGCCCATTCATTTCAATGGGCAGGGCGGTTTAGGAGCGATGTATACATCCCACCCCAAAGATGCTGCTTGCAGGACTTTTTCTCTGTCCTGCAAGCGCACCGCCCCAGTGTGATAGCACTGATTGTTTTGGTTGCTGGGCTGGGAGTGGCTCAGGTAGGACTGGGTAGTTCCTAGATGGTGTCATCAGATCCTCCTCCTTCTTTCCAGAAGGCACTAGAATATCTTTGAGAGAGAGCCTGGAGGGGAGGTGTGCCCATCTGGATGTTCTAAGGAGCCTTTACCAATCCCCAATCTGGATTGGCAGGGGGCGGGCCTCCTTAAATACCCTGGGACAGCCCAGTCTGGGAGGAGTCATTCGGGTGGAAGATTGGAGCTGGGATGTAGCGGAGATTGCAGAGGCCTCACTTGAGAGGGAGCCCCCAGTCTGGGGGGGTGACCTTGAGGCCTGGGCTTGGGTGCAGCCAGGAAGAAGAGAGCGAGATCCTGAGCAGCACAAGGGAGCAGGAGAGCAACAGACAGAGCTACTGGAGAAGCTCAATCAGGAGTCAACTGGGTGGTAGGTGAGTGGCACACACCCTGGGGAGCTGTAGAAAAATGACAACACTCAGCCACCCCTAAGGGGCCATTGGTTACATATATATATATATATATACACACACACACACACACACACACACACACACATACATATATACACACACACATATATCTGTATATTATATATATATATATACACATACACACACTTACATAGATACTGTATATACACACACACACACACACATATCTGTATATATATATATATATATATATATATATATATATATATATATATATATAATTTATTTTGGAGTTTGAACCAGCATAAAGAAAGAAAATGAGCAAAACTACTATATATTCTCTTTGATAAATTTAACATGAAGCAGCATTATTTATCCTCCATTAGCACTTCACTCACTCTAGGTACGTGTGCATGTCTTCTATTTGTGGCACTGCACTCCTGTCATGCTGAAGTGCTTGTAAAGTCGCCATTCTGCAATACAAACTCTTCTCAATGCTATTTAGTGGTGCCCAGAAATGGAAATTCTTCCTTCTCATTTGGAAGCCGTGGTGCCCTCCCTGTTTTCCGGCTTCAATGTTGCCTTCCTTTGCTTTTGATATAATTCTGCCTGAAAGCTTCCAGTCCTGACCTTGCTTAAGTCTTCTGCCTGAACACCAACTGTCACCAGTTATAAAAATGCTGAGGGCTGTGACCTGGAATTGTCACGCAGGGAGATCCTTATCTCCTTGGAAGATTCCTGGTGCAGGACAGGTTCTCCAAGAACTCCAGTGAAAGCATTGTCTCTTCTGGTAGAATAGGGAAGGGTTAGGGAGGTGATACTATGGTCTTTGTCGCTGATGGGAAAATTCCACGCACCCTGACCAATGCTGTATCTTGGCCTAGGCCAACAAGGCCCAGGCCTAGGGCGGCACTTTGCAGGGGGGCAGCACGAAAAGAGTCACCGTCGGCTTGCACTACACTTTTAGTCTTATGGGGTGGACTGGGCCAGGAGACAAACCGGTCTGGCACCCCCATAAAGCAGCTGCACTTGCTGCCGGTATGATAATACCGGCAGGACCTCATTGGAGGGGGACAGCCCATACACATGTAGGGGACCTGGGCATCCCAAGGGGCCCAGGTGGTGGGCCCCAACCAAAGAGTTGTTGTGCTGCCCCATAGCCAAACAAGAAGTGTGAGGAAATCTCTTAAGGAAATCTATTCCAATCCCCCAAGGCCCTCAGAGCTAGTGTTCCCACTAGAAAATTTCAGGGCGGGTCTTAAATGGGAAGGGGTGTGGCCTTGACAGGAAGGGGTGGGGTATTTAAATTAGGGGGGTGCATGAGTTTAGTCAGGCCTAGGGCAGCACAAAACCTAAATACTCCACTGACCCTGACCCAATGACTGTTTCCCAAGGCAAGTGAATCTTCCCAACAGGGAAACAGCAATAAAAAATAAAAAAAAACACAGCAGATGTTGTAACACTTCCATGCTGCATACCATTTTTTAAAATGGTTGGAATACTACTTGGATACATACCTACCTTAATACTAGGTGCGTGCACCGTTTGGCATTAGAGCATTCACCTCAAAGCTCAAACACTCATGCATGTGTCTTGAGTGGTTTAAGAAGCAGCACATTAAGGTCATGGAGTGGCCTAGCTAGTCTCCAGACCTTGATCCCATAGAAAATGTATGGGAGGGAGCTAAAACTTTGCGTTGCCAAGTGACAGCCAAGAAACCCTTAAGGATTTAGAGAAGATCTGTAAAGAAGAGTGGACCAAAATCCCTCCTGAGATGTGCAAACCTGGTAACCAACTACAAGAAACGTCTGACCTCTGTGCTTGCCAACAAGGGCTTCTCCACCAAGTACTAAGTCATGTTTTGCTTGGGGATCAAATACTTATTTTACTCACTGAAGGGCAACTCAGTTTATGACATTTGTATCTTGTGTTTTTTTCTGGATTTTTGGTTGATATTCTGTCTCCATCATTTAAAATGCACCTATGATAAAAGCCTTACCCTTGTAAGTGGGCAAACTTACAAAATCTGCAGGGGATCAAATAATTATTTTCCACACTGTAAGTATTAACCGGTTCCGGACCGGCTCGCATACATTTACTGCTGCAGAGTGGCACAATCCTGCGAATCACCGTCTATAAACGGCGGCCCGCTTGTGCCCGCCGCACTCTGCAGCAGTATGACCGCGGGTCCAGCGGACTCTATGTCTGCTGGCTACTCGCGATTGCCTGGCAGAGATGTAAACACGGCGGTTCCCCGCTCTGTCAGGCGGCATGTAGGAGATCTACTGATCCCTGTTACTGGGATCAGTTAGATCTCTTATGCCCCTGGCAGCCCAGCCCCCTCACAGTAAGAACACGCCTAGGGAACACGATTAACCCCTAGATCGCCCCCTGCAGGTTAACCCCTTCACTGCCAATGACATTTATACAGTAATCAGTGGATATTTAAATTTCTGCTCGCTGTATAAATGTCATTGGTCCCAAAAAAGTGTCAAAAATGTCCGACATGTCTGTCGCAATCTCGATAAAAATCGCAGATAACTGCCATTACTAGTAAAAAAAGAAAAGATAGTAAAATTGCCATAAATTTATTCCCATGGTTTGTAAACTCAGCAACTTTTGCACAAACCAATCCATAAACGCCGATCGCGATTTTATTTTTCCACAAACATGAGGAAGAATATATATTAACCAAAACTGATGAATATATTTGTTTTTTATTTATTTTTGTTTGGATATGTACTATAGCAAAAAGTAAAAAATATTGGTTTTTTTTTTCAAAATTGTTGCACTTTTTTGTTTATAGCAGTGATCAGAAATGACGCAGAGATGATCAAATACCACCAAAAGAAAGCTCTATTTGTGGGAAAAAAAGGGCGTCAATTTCATTTGGGTACAACATTGCACGACTGTGTAATTGTCAGTTAGAGCGACACAGTGCCGAATCGCAAAGTGCTCTGGTCCTACAGTGGGAAATCCTTCCAATCCTTAAGTGGTTAAAGTGGTACTCCAGCCATTTTTTAAAAAAAAAAACATGGGAATGCATTATGAAAGGGTTAGCATTCCCTGGAATGACCAAAGATACCATGTAGCTCTGTTTGCCTCCCCTTCCCCCACTACCACCAACACGTCACTAAAAACTTGTTTTTTTTTTTTTTTTAAAGGTGGGGGTCAATATTCAAGAATTTCGTATCATAAGTCTTCAAAATATAGTTTGACATGAATCTCTTCTGCAATTTCTCGTATCTCTAATTTTTGATTGCAGTTAGGTGTTGGATATCTACTGTATATCCACCCCAATCATTTTTGCCTGTGGCCATTAAATTATACAATTCTTTTCTGTGAGTGCTGGATGTGAGGATTTAATCAGGATTTTTATGTAGTTTTTATATTATATTAGTATTAGGTTAAATATATGTAATGTTTTTTGGGTAATGTTGGAGAAAGTGGTGTAATATTTGCATTTTGATAGTTAGATTTTCTGTTATTTTTCAATCAGTGTTATTTTTTCTATGTAGTAATTTTTTTTAATACAAACTTTTTATTGAAAAGAAGGTTTTTCTTACAAATATTTGAAGCAACAATAATGGAACATACGTATGAGACACACTGAAAATGTGTGTTCTTATAAACAGATGGTTATCTTTTGTGGCATAGAACAACGTGTCACTTCAAATAACTATTTTCATAGAAGGAAAAGAACAATAGAATAAAAAATAAAATAATGGAAACAAAGGAAAAATGTATAAGAATCAAAAAGAGCATTAGGGTACAGTCATATAGAGGTATCTGTTTGAAATCTATGCATTCATTGATGTCTTGCAAATAACCCAAGGATCCCATTTAAGACTGAATTATTTCTTGTTAGCATTGATTGTATGGAAAATATTCTCCATGACCTTGATATCTTCTATTCTCGCGAATACTTGTGAAAATGGTAATTCTATGTAGTATTACTACTTGCCGACAACGTTTTTTTTCTGGCACTTTTTGTTTACAATTTTAAATCCGTATTTTTTTATAGAAAATCACTTAGAACCCCATTATACATTTTTTTTTAGCAGGGACCCTAAAGAATAAAATGCCGATCATTGCAATTTTTATCTCACAAGGTATTTGTGCAGTGGTTTTCGAAACGCAATTTTAAAAAAATATACACTTTAGTGAATAAAAAAAAAAAGACAAAATGTACCCCAATTTTTTTTTTGTATACAGTAATGTGAAAGACGACGTTACGCCGAGTAAATAGATACTTAACATGTCATGCTTTAAAATTGTGCACACTCTAGGAATGGCAACAAACTACGGTACTAAAAAATCTCCATCAGCGATGCTTTAAACACCTTTACAGGTTACCTGTTTAGAGTTACAGAGGAGGTCTAGTGCTAGAATTATTGCTCTCACTCTAACATCCGCAGCCATACCTCAAGGGTGTCTTACGAATACCATTTACATATGCTTGCACAACTTACATATGCGTTTTGCTTCTGCGCTCGAGCATGGAGGGACAGGGGCACTTTATTTTTTTTTCTCCTTTATTTTACTTTTTATTTTTACACTGTCCCTTTATTTTTTATCACTTTTATTCCTATTACAAGGAATGTAAACATCCCTTGTAATAGAAATAAGGATGACAGGTCTTCATGGAGAGATCTGGGGTCAAAAAGACCCCAAATCTTTTCTCTACCTTTAAAAGCAAAAGAGCAAAAAGAAAAAAAAAGTGTTTTTTTGATCTGTTGCTTTAAAAAAAAAAAAAAGACTTCCAGCCTGGACCAGAAGTGACGTCATGATGTACCTCCAGTCCTCGAAGGCCATAGAGGTGATCGAAGATTATCTACTCTTTGATCGTCTATGGCAGTGATGGTGAACCTTGGCACCCCAGATGTTTTGGACCTACCTTTCCCTTGATGCTTATGAATTCCGCAGTGTAGTTGAGCATCATGGCAAATGTAGTTCCAAAACATCTGGGGTGCCAAGATTCGCCATCTATATGGCTGCATCATCTGATCACTTCTTGGGTGAACCAGCGGAAACGGCGAGTCCGAGAAACACCAGTGAGCCGACTCCCATCCTCCCCCCCCCCTTCCGCTGCTTCAGAAACCATTCCAGAGGCTCATAAGCCACTCAGAACAGTTCCACGAGCAAGCCGCCCGCCAGCTGCAAATAGTTGTACCAGGGTTATGGTTGATATCTTCAGCCATAGTCCCAGTAAACCACTAGCACATCACAACGTATATATAAGTATTGCCGTTGACAAGCGTATGGTATAGTTTATTACAGTATAGTATTCATTTAGTTTTATTTGGTATTAATTGCTGTTATTAGTAATTTTATTGTTGTTATGTCTGGTTTCTATTCCTTATTGTGATTTTGTGTCGGCTTCGGTGAATGTAATTGTATCTTAATAATTTCCCTTTGGGATTAATAAAGTATTCTGCATCTGAATCTACACACGTTAATTAGGTTCTTACAGGAACTCTGGCAGGAAGGTTTCTGAAGTTGGGAGTTAAAAAAAAAAAACGTAGAACCTAATGAGGGGGCTCAGCTTCAGTGAGTGACAGCATGGAAACCTAAACTCTGTAGGTCTCTTGTCTTTCAATTTATCATGGAGATCAAGAGAGAAATTGATAGCGCAGAACTCCTTCTGAAGCATGGAACACAAGTAGCACGTTGGATTTCCTTTTTCTTAAACAGCGCTATTAACCCCAATTACCCATAATTACTCAACGACACTTACACCCCAATTAAAATGACTAAGCATGTGTGAAGTCAGTCCATAAATCCGTACAATAAAGGAATGACGGAAAAACGTCAGTTAAGGGACGCATTGTTGACACACAAGCGCGCTGGCAACTGTTTAACATAAACAACTGAGTGATTTAGTATAATGATCACAATTTATTTCCACACCAACAAACTGATAAACTGTTTGGAGAAAATAAAACGCTTGAACGTGTTTGTGTTGTGACAGATGGCAAATCCTTGCCGAGCGCTCCGTCTTCCCGCTAGTAGGCCTGCACTCTTGACTTCACAAAATGCTGCTGAAGTGGAAGACGGTTTTTTGCTGCACCAGAAATCTTCCCTTGTAGCCTCGAGGGGAAGCGGAGGATGCTGCCGAGTGTGCGAGACTCGCCGAGGAGTACAAATCTCTACATTTTCTCATCGTTCTCAATTACATCCTGAGCTCTTCCAGTCATTTAGGCTTGCTGCCAAATCGGGAACCGGTGTCATACAAAATGATACTTAAAGCGCCACCATCATTCCTTATACAGCAACTCCAGGACAAGTAGACAATAAGTGTCTACAACTCATTACGGCTCGTGTACATGGGCGTTGTTTTCCTGAGTTTGATACCCATTTTTTTCTTTTTAAGAATAGAGTTTATTAATTTTTGATACATAAAACAAAACAGTTACAAAGTACAAAACAGTACTAAAGTTCAAGACAAAAGAGGGTTACAGCAGCAAAAAAGAAAGCACATCAATGATACGGAATGAAACCATCAAGTACTGAATTTCCCTTAAAGACAGTTAACTCCCTCTGTGGCCTGAAGGCCACTGTTTGCAGCAAAACCAATCAAAAGAGTAGGGTGCGGGCTATGGGTTCCATGAAAGCTGAACACCTGAGGGGTATCCAAACTCCATTTGTTCAGGAACTAAAATTCCCATAATGCCTAGTCATGTCTGAATGTCAGGGTTTTACAATGCTTCATGGGATGTGTAGTTCCGCAACAGCTGGAGGGCCGTAGTTTGGAGATACCTGATCTAGGTCATACTGTGCATAGGTGGGATCAGTACCTTGAGGAAAGAACAGCAAGAGCAGGGAAAAGATGGGGGAGATGGAGAGAACAAGAGAAGCCAGCAAGAAGGGAGGACCCATGACCGGGGCTGTGCCAAGACTCCCGTTAGCACACCTGGCCGAGATGGGAATCTCAAGGAAAGCTTGTATGTGAAAAACAGGTGAACAGCGCTCAGCAGGAAAGAGGAGATATAGGCATGAATGGTGAAATCCCGGATCCACAGGCTGAGTGCTCAGACTACAGATGTCCTCCTCACATCACAAAACCAGGTATATATATATATATATATATATATATATATATATATATACACATCTACCTGGCACTCATACGAAAGATTTATTGACTGTGCATGAGAGTACAAAAAAGCAGACGCGTTTCGGCGTCAGACGCCTTGGTCACTCAAGGAAAAGGTTAACGTTTGATTGACACGGAGAAGTTGATTCAAGAGAACCACAACTGCATGATCTTATGACATCAGTTGTGTAAGCCAGCAGTTACTCCTCCATCTGCATAATTGAGTGAAGTTCTTCTACCCATTTCCTAACGGTAGGGGTGGGTGTCTTCTTCCAATGTCTAGGGATGAGTCTCTGCACATGCTGCAGAGAGGAGAAAATGGAGGATACCTCCTTTTGAGTCAAGCAATGGACCCTTGTATTACAGACAGAAGAGCCATCTCTGGGGTTTCCGGCCAAGTTTAAACAGTGATCTGATGAAACAATTTAAAGGGAAGGGATTGATTGAGGAACAGGTCCACAATAAATGCAATAGAGTACTCCCAGATTCTCCACACCTCCAGCAGCCATCAGTATTTGAGAGAATATTTTATACAGGGAGGCTGTGCTCCAATAATTTTTTTTCTTTTTGTATTATTTATTAGAGGTACTTCTATAGCGCCAACAATGTATGTAGCGCTTTACATATATATTGCATATTAAGTAATGCACAATTGGGCATAACTTTTTTATTAACTTACATAGGTCATTCAAATTTTACATGTTGGTAGAGTAACTCTTCCTCTATATTTAGTAACTCCTCTTCTTCTTTTTATTGCAGGTAAATAATAGATTTTAAGCACAAGCAATGTACCATAATTGAGGCCTTGATGAAGGAGGGGAGCAGGCTCTCTGACATCCACAGAAGGCTACAGATTGTTTATGAAGAGGACACCATTGACAAGAGTCACCAATGACTAGACCAGGGGTAGGAAACTTCAGCACTCCAGATGTGGTGAAACTACAAATCCCACCATGCCTCTGCCTTTAGGAGTCATGCCTATGATTGTCAGGGTCTTGCAATGTCCCTTGGGACTTGTAGTTTCACCAGAGCTACAGGGCCGAGGTTGCCAACCCCTGGACTAGACATTGCTTCTGTCAATGGTGTCATCTATGTAAACATTCTGCAGTCTTCTGTGGATGTTGGACAGCCTGAACTCCTCCTTCATCAGGAACTCAATGATGGCACATTGCTTCTGTTTGGAATCCATTATTTACCCACAATGAAAAGAAGAAGAGTCATTCTACCAATTTGTGAAAATTGAATGGCCTATGTAAGTTAATTAAAGCGTTATGCCCACTTTTGCATTACTTTGGGTACAGCCTTTGTATATTGTACATTCACATCAGTCCCTGCTCTCAATTGCATACATGTCTATATACATACTAGGGCCAATGTAGACAAAAGCAAATTACCCTACCAGCATTGTTCAATTGTATGGGAGGAAACCAGTGTACAGAGGAAACCCCTACAGGCAAAAGGAAAATATGCAAACTCTATGCAGGCAGTGTGGTGGTTTCTAACTGACAACCCAAGTGCTGCCCGGCAGAGCTGCAATATATAGCAAATTTTAACCAACACACTTCCTTGCCTTGCTGCTAGAATGTGTAAACCATTGTTTTTTGCTCGTGTAATGCTGGGAGTGAGTGTCTAACAGTTTTCCCATCCTAGCAACAAGGCAGGAGTTTTTTTTTTGGCCAGACTTCAAGGAGGGCCCAAAATACCATCAAATTCTTAAGGAAAATCTGATGCCCCCTGCCAGAATGTTGTCAATGTGAAGAAGGTTTATTTTCCAACATGACAATGACCCAAAGCACGCAGCAAAAATGACCACACAGTGGTTGAAGGAGAAAAATGTGAATGCCCTTGCATGGCCTAGTCAGAGCCTAGACCCAAACCCCATTGAAAATTTGTGGAATGACTTGAAGACTGCAGTCCATATATTGTCACCATCAAATTTAACTGAAATTACAGTTCTGCAAGGAACTGCAAATATTGCAAAGTCTAGATGTGCAAAATTAGTAGAGACAAATCCCAACAGACTACAGGCTGGAATTAAAGCAAAAGGTGGTTCAACAAAATACTGACACAAGGGGGGGGGGGGGGGGGTGTCCTTTTTACAACTCAGTGATTTTGTTTTTGATTTTGTTTTTTTCTGACATGTTGGTGTTATATCTTTCATTTGGATGTTATAAGTTGCATAGTAAATACAGCTGGATAAAACAAAAACTGTGTCTGTCTTCATTTAAGGCTGCAAAGCAACAAAATGTGATTTTAAAGGGGGGGGGGGGTTATTTATTTATTTTTGGTGATTCTTTATTTATTCGTTTGTACATAAACCTTAATGTTGCATTTGTTCGTGTTTGTGACATGGTGAATCAGAAGTAAAATTTGTAGTGAATCCTAACTAGTTTTAACCTTAAAATTTGTAGGTCAAATTCTACCTAACCCTACCTTATAAATATATATATATATATATATTTTTTTTTTTTTTAAGCGCCAAATGTAAAAACTTGTAAGAGGGGTATAAGGCGGAAGGCACATTTTGGTATCCTTCCCTTGGGTGCCAGAGAACCTTGTTCCGACTCTGTCTGGTTCCTTTGAATATCTGCAAAGAAGTTCACGGGAGGACTAATGAAGAGATATGGCAAGGAAACCTGGAGGGAGCGGGTGAAATAGTGTCCTTAAGCAACAAATACCACCTTGCATAGCGGGCAGGAGATCTGATTGTGAAGCACATTTAATCTATACACTTTGCAGTAACGTAAAATCACACTCATAGTTTCCCGGCTTACGACTGAAAGCTGCCAGAGAACATGGATCCTGAGTGCAAACAATTACATCGACAATCCAAAAATAGTAATTATATCAGCTGGGGACTCCTTTCATTTGTGTGAAACATTCTTAATTGAGAGAATTGCTTTGGATGACTTAAGAAGAAAAGTAGAATTTCAGGAATGCGAACAATGGCAGGTAGACTAACACAACTGCCGATTTAAGAATTACAGCCTAGGGCGCGAGCAGCACAGTGGCTAAGTGGTTAGCACTTCTGCCTAGCAGCATTAGGGTCATCGGTTCAAATCCCAACCCCAGCACCTGCCTGGAGTTTGCAAGTTCTCCCTGTGCCTGCGTGGGTTTCCTCCATCATTCCAAAGACATGCTGGTAGGTTAATTGGATCCGCTCTAAAT
This sequence comes from Glandirana rugosa, assembly GCA_018402905.1. Classification (NCBI taxonomy): domain Eukaryota; kingdom Metazoa; phylum Chordata; class Amphibia; order Anura; family Ranidae; genus Glandirana; species Glandirana rugosa. The sequence goes on from BLSH010146565.1 coordinate 3,648,824, forward strand.
TGGCCCTAGTATGTGTATGTATGAATGTGAGTTAGGGACCTTAGATTGTAAGCTCCTTGAGGGCAGGGACTGATGTGAATGTACAATGTATATGTAAAGCGCTGTGTAAATTGGTGGCACTATATACAGTGCCTTGAAAAAGTGTTCATACATTTTACACATTTTGTCAGGTTACAACTAAAAACGTAAATGTATTTCCTTGGGATTTTACGTGATAGACCAATGCAAAACGGCACATCATTGTGAAGTGGAAGGAAAATGATAAATGGTTTTCAAAAATATTTACAAATAAATATGTGAAAAGTGTGGCGTGCATTTGTATTCAGCCCCCTTTACTCTCATACCCCTAACTAAAATCTAGTGGAAAAATTGTCTTCAGAAGTCACCTAATTAGTAAATAGAGTCCACTTGTGTGTAATTTAATCTCAGTATAAATAAAGCTGTTCTGAGAAGCCCTCAGAGGTTTGTTAGAGAACCTTGGTGAACAAACAGCATCGTGAAGGGCAAGGAACACACCAGGCAGGTCAGGGATAAAGTTGTGGAGAAGTTTAAAGCAGGGTTAGGTTATAAAAAAATATCCCAAGCTTTGAACATCTCACAGAGCGCTGTTCAATCCATCATCTGAAAATGAAAAGACCATGGCACAACTGCAAGCCTACCAAGACATGGCTGCCCACCTAAACTGACAGGCCTGGCAAGCAGTGGTGTCACTAGGGTTGGTGTCACCTGGTGCCGAAAAAATTGGTGTCACCTCACCTCCACCAACTATAGTCCCCCCTCCCTCAATACAGATCCCTCCACTAACTGCAGACCCCCATCTCTCAGTATAGACCTTCCACCACAGTATAGACCCCCCCTCCCTCAGTACAGACCCCCCAACTATGTAAAGACCCCCCTCCTGCAGTATAGACCTCTCCCTCAGTGCAGACACCCCCTCAGTGCAGTCATCCCTCAGTGCAGACTCCCCTCAGTGTAGACATCCACCCAGTGCACCCCCCTCAGTGTAGACATCCTCCGTCAGTGCAGCGCCCCCCCCCCCTCAGTGTAGACATCCCTCCTCAGTGCAGCCCCCTCAGTGTAGACATCCCTCCTCAGTGCAGACACCCCTCAGTGCAGACCCCCATCATTGTAGACATACCCCCAGTGCAGCCCCTCTCAGTGGAGACATCCCCCCTGAGTACAGAAACCCCTCAGTGCACCCCCCTCCAGTGCAGACCCCCTCAGTGTAGACATCCTCCTCAGTGCAGACACCCCTCAGTGCACACCCCCCAGTGCAGACCCCCCTCAGTGTAGACATCCCCCCAGTGCAGCCCCCAGTGTAGAAATATCCCCTCAGTGCAGTCCCCCTCAGTGTAGACATCTCCCATCAGTGCAGACCCCCTCATTGTAGACATCCCCCCTCAGTGCAGACCCCCCTCTCCCCTCTCATAGGGCCCCCCCCTGCACTTATCCAATACACTGCACTTCACAGACCTCAAAACAGCGAGGCATATCCCTCGGACTCCCAACTCCCTCCTCCTCCTGTGTAGATGTACACAGAGAGGAGGGAGAGGTGGCTTCGCTCTGCTGTGCAGAGAGATGCAGCCGCGCCTCTGTGAGGATAGACACAGATCAGTGGAGGGGGCGGGTGCCGACCATGCGGTGTAGCAGTGCCGCTGCCCGCAGGTGCCACCTCTCTGGAGGGTGTCACCCTTGTGCGCCCCCCCCACACCCCCTAGCAACGCCACTGCTGGCAAGGAGAGCATTAATCAGAGAAGCAGCCAAGAGGCCCATGTTAACTCTGTAGGAGCTGCAGAGATCCACAGCTCAGGTGGGAGAATCTGTGGACAATAGAGTTGATGAACCTCTGGAAGTTCGGGTTCGGCAGGTTCGGGTTCGGGACCGAACTTGACCCGAACTTTATCCCGGACCCCGAACCCCATTGAAAGTGGCAAGTCCTAGAGGTCTTCAAAAGGAAGGAAAATGGGGGTAAGAGTCGGACAAGTGCCCTACAAAGAAATGGGGATAGGGAAATAACTTTAAATAATTTTTAAGCTAAAATCACATAAAAAAAATGGAGGTGGATGTGGAGTTGGAGGTTGAGGAGGCGGTGGAAGTGGCGGTGGAGGAGGAAGCCAACACTGTTTTTTTTATTTTTGTGCAAGTAATGCACCGCTGGCTTCAAATGTCGTTTTTGGAGTTTTTTTTTTTTTTAAACCAGCAATGTAGATGCACTTTTTAATTTTTTGCAAGAAACAATGATCTGTCCCTAAGCAACAGCAGGAACCTCCCCCTACAGAACTAGGAGATGATTTTAGAGCAATAATCTGTCCCTCTAAGCAACAGCTGGAAGAACCTTTCCCTATAGAACTTGGATATGATTTTAGAACAATAATCTGTCCCTTAAAGCAACAGCTGGAACCTTTCCCTATAGAACTTGGAAATTATTTTAGAACAATAATCTGTCCCTTAAAGCAACAGCTGGAACCTTTCCCTATAGAACTTGGAAATGATTTTAGAACAATAATCTGTCCCTCTAAGCATTAGACTCTACCTAGTCCAGTCAGATCGTTCTGTGCAGCAGGATGAGGTCTGCAATCTGTCCCTCAAAGCAGCAGTACTCGTAATCTCTACCTAGTCCACAATGAGATCGTTCAGTAATGCAGGATGAGATGTTATATAATATCTGCAATCTGTCCCTCACAGAGCCAGCAGCATCCTCTCCCTACACTAACCCAAGAGCATGTGACATGCAGCACGGTGACTCCAGTCCCATATAGAGGCTGGGTCACATGATGCACTGGCCAATCACAGCCATGCCATTAGCAGGCATGGCTGTGATGGCTTCTAAGGGCAAACCAGTGAAACACTTGTTGATTGGCTGCCCTTGGCAGCTATTCAACTTGTGGAATCAAATACCAGAACCCCGAACTCAAACTTTTTTTGAAAAGTCCGGGTCCCGAACACCCCAAAGTTCGGTACGAACCCTAGTGGACAACAAAACTGGCCTTTATGGAAGCGTGGCAAGAAGAAAGCCATTGTTGAAAGAAAGACATAAGAAGTCCTGTTTGCAGTTTGTGAGAAGCCATGTGGGGGACACAGCAAACATGTGGAGGAAAGTGCTCTGGTCAGAGGAGACCAAAATTGAACTCCTTGGTCTAAAAGTAAAACTATGTGTGGCGGAAAACTAACACTATCACGCTGAACACACCCTTCCCACTGTGAAACATGGTGGTGGCAGCATTATGTTGTGAGGATGCTTTTCTTCAGCAGTGACAGGGAAGCTGGTCGGAGTTGATGGGAAGATGGATGGAGCCAAATACAGGGCAATCTTAGAAGAAAACCTGTTCGAGTCTGCAAAAGACTTGAGACGGGGGCGGAGGTTCACCTTCCAGCAGGACAATGACCCTAAACATACAGCCAGAGCTACAATGGAATGGTTTAGATCAAAGCATATTCATGTGTTAGAATGGCCCAAAGTCCAGATCTAAATCCTAATTGAGAATCTGTGGCAAGACATGTAAATTTCTATTCACAGACGCTCTCCATCCAATCTGACAGAGCTTGAGCTATTTTGCAAAGAAGAATGGGCAAAAATTTCCTCTCTAGATGTGCGAAGCTTGTAGAGACTCCCCAAAAAGACTTGCAGCTGTAATTGCAGTGAAAGGCGGTTCTACAAAGTATTGACTCGGGGGGGGCGCTATACAAATGTACCCCACACTTTTCACATATTTGTAAAAAATGTTGAAAACATTTATCATTTTCCTTCCACTTCACAATCTATCACATAAAATCCCAATAAAATACATTTACATTTACCTTTTTGTTAAAGGGGGCTTCCAGATTCTGAAAAGCCCCCGCCTGCAGACCCCGACAACCAACGGACAGGATTGTTGGGAAGAGGGCCTTGTCCTCATCAACATGGGGACAAGGTGTTTTGGGGTGCACCCACCCCCCCATGTTGAGGGCATGCGGCCTGGTACGGTCCAGGGGGGGGGGGCGCTCGCTCGCTCCCCCTTTCCTGACTTGCCGGGCTGAGTGCTCGGATAAGGGTCTGGTATGGATTTTGGGGGGGATCCCACACCTTTTTTTGCTAATTTTTTTTTTCATGTTTGCGGGGGTTCACCTTCAAGATCCCCAGCACACAAGTCGCACCACAAGTCGGATCATCATGATCTGACTTATGGTGCGACTTTTATTCAAATTTTGAATAGAGGCAGAGAAACGCCGCTGAAAGCTAGCACGGAAAAATGTGCATTGACGCCAATGCAAAACGCTGATAAAATTGCATTGTTACTGTGGCTTTTTTCCTAGCGTCGGTACTAACTTTACAGTTTGTTTTTCAGAACACCCGTGTGTATGTAACCTCACTCTCGTCAGAGTTAGCTAGGAAGGGAGGGGAGATGAGTCATAAAAGGGACAATGAGAGCTGTAGGGCTACAGAGCTGGAGGGGTGTGTCTGTGTAAATCCAGGAAGAGAACAGGCAGCAGCTTCAGCCGAGAGGGAGATTTCTGCAGCATATTTGGCAAGTACAGAATCACAGTATATATAAAATAATATGCAAAGTGGTTGGAGGGAAGCTTCAGAATGGCAAAAATGTTTTTATTACAAATTATGGGAGCAGTAGGGATGGGCCCCCGGTCCGAGTTGAATGCATGTTTGCCTGTTCGGCACATCTTGAACATTATGGGGCGTTCACGGAAACTTCGAGCACCCCATAATACATTCCAATGGCGGGGGAAACGCTGCCCGCTGATTGGCCAAAGCATCCACATGACCTGCATGTTTTGGCCAATCACAGATCACTCTGCATGTACAGTGGCTCTATGTAGTGTATGTATAATGGTGGATAGAGAGTGAGCTTAGCTAGTGGCGTGCAGGCAGTTTAGAGTAGCTAGCTGATTATTGTGAAAAATAGATAGATAGATAGATAGATAGATAGATAGATAGATAGATAGATAGATAGATAGATAGATAGGGCAATCTGTATGCAGTCAGTTAGTGCAGGCAGTGCAAGAATATATATACACCTTCCTAGTGTGTATATATATGACGTGGGGGTCCCCCCAAAATCGAAACCAGGCCCTTGGGGTCTGGTATGGATTTTATGGGGAACCCCGCGCCAAATTAAAACAAAAATGGAGTGGGGACCCCCCAAAATCCAAACCAGACCTTTATCTGAGCATGCAGCCCCGGCATGGCAGGAGGGGGTGGGGACCAGCGAGCGCCCCCTCCGAACCATACCAGGCCACATGCCCTCAACATGGGGAGGGTGCTTTGAGGTCTCCCTCAAAGCAAGTTGTCCCCATGTTGATAGGAAAAAGGGCCTCATCCCCACAACACTTGCCGGTGGTTGTGGGGGTCTGTGGGTGGGGGGGGCTTATCAGAATCTGGAAGCCCCCTTTAATAAGGGGGCCCCCAGATCCCGACCTCCCTATTTGAATAGGTAAGGGGTACATTGTACCCCTACCCATTCACCAAAAAAGGATTAAAGTGGTACAAAAAACAAGAGGCAGTTTTTGACAAGTCCTTTATTGTGTAAAATAGCTCTTCTTTTTTCCTCCATCTTCTCCTGCCCCAGTCTTTTTCTGCTTCTTCTTTCGGTCTTCTTCCTTCCTCTCTTCATCTTCAGTCTTCATCTTCTTCTTCCTTATTCTTTCACCACCCCCACTCCCGCTGTCCGTCCAGAGGTGTCTCCTAGAATGGGCGGTCTTCAGTTTGACATTTCTTTTATAAGAAGGGGCGGGGCCATCCAGTGACGTAAATGGGTGATCCGCCCCCTTCTGACGTCTTTTTTTAATTTGGTGCGGGGTTCCCCTTAAAACCCATACCAGACCTGAAGGGCATGGTATGGACTTTGGAGGGGGACCCCCACGCCATTTTTTTTTTTGCTTAATTTTGGTGCAGAGTTCCCCTTAAAATCCATGCCATCATATGATGTCATCCCAGAACAAGAGCACATCCCACCCACCATCATTTTACTATACGGCGGGTGGGAAGTGGTTAATATCACTTTACTTGAACCAGCTGAAGTTAGAAGCCAGTTGGCTACTATGCAGAGTTTTCCAACTTTAGTAAATCTCTCCCTATCTGTCCTAATAAAGGGATAAAGGTGTAGCGGCTGGACTTCTTGCATTGTATTTTAATGAGGACAGACTTGGGACAAGCTCAAATAACCCTTGCAGTCAGCCATGACACTTTCTTCTGAGAAACATCTAAAAGGTAAGAAATGTATTATTTTTTTTTAGGGAAGCGCATAAAACGTATAGTGGGGTTTTATTAGATTTGACTGCACAAGTGGAAATACACTAACATGAAAGGTGGTAGCATGCAGAACAAAGGACCCCTGTTTTAATATGATTGACATGCCATGGGAAAAGCCACAGTGCATAGACTCCTGATTCTGTACATTTTCACAGCAGCGACTTATCATTCCCCCAATTACTTCCAAATGTTATGAGCGACAAAAATAGATCAGCCAACTCGATGACAGCAGACACGCTCTGTGCTGGGGTATACATCTTTCCCCCTGCGGCATGCAGACTCACATACAAGAAGACGCTTTTCCCAGGATGAAATCGTCATCCTCCGGAGACGCAGCCGACAGGGTTTTTAAGCCCATTTTGAATTACATTTGTTTCTGCTCGCAGTTGTAAAAAAGATTGGAGAACCAACGGGCGAGCTCACGTGCAGCCAACGCTGCCAGCGCTTCAAATACGACAGCGGCTCTGGTTCTAGAATCGCGCTATGCGGCCAATTATTATCTTCAAAGAGACGACCGGCGCTCTGAACAATTAGACAATCTGTAGCGTCGGGCTGGAGGAAATAAAAAAAAAAAAAAAAGAGGCTTTGAAACACACAACTCATTTACTCTATTATTTATCCAACACGGAGGATGAAAAGAAATTAAAGAGTCAAATTGTGCCTTACAAAGCGCGATATGTAAATAGCCCGTCTCAGGGAAGCAGAAGACGGGCAGCCACATGTATTATTAGGAGCCCGCTGGAGGCAGGATTTTATTTCACATATATTTAAGTATTAAAATGTACTTCTTGACGTATATACACTTTTTTGTTGTTATCTCTCCTACCAAATGTAAAGGTGCTCTTCACTCAGGTATGAATAGTTTGCATTTACATTGATTCAAGCAGGGCAAAGGCTTCTGTTAGTTTTCACTGAAGAAACAGGATTTATACTGGCAGGCAGTGGCTGTCCGTAATGCAGGGCGCAGGAGCGCCACCCCCCTATCCGTGCATCCGGCCCTTTAATCTACATGTAGGGCGGTGGATGCATGGATTCCAATGTTTTGGGGGTTTTTTTGAAGCAAGTAATTAGCGCCTAGAGGGTCTAATAGGCTTCAAAAAGGGTGGGCTTGGGGTGCAGTCATGAGACCCGTTTCCCAATTGGCTGAAATGAGAAGCGATCCTATTGGCCTGGGAGGAGAGGCACAGCTTCTGTGATGCCGAGGAGGAGACACAGGGGAAGCTGCCACCCGTCGCCCGGAGGGAACCGCTACCCACGCCATAGAAGGGGTAAATGCAGGGCTGGTAATCGACTGACCGACGGACCAACTGACGGACCAACTGACGGACCAACTGACCGGGGGGGTGCATTGTTTGTGTGCAATATACCATCAGCCGCCACTGCTGGCAGGTGAAACTGAAACTACCTCCGAAAGTCAACTTTTAGCTGGATCTGTTGAAATACGACTTCACTAAATTTCTCCATTCTCCGTATCTGGCCACCCATGCTTTGTGAGATGTCCCACTTAAATTTTAAAGTGGAATTAAACCCTCCTATCGGTTTCAGCCAAGGAAGCTGACATCTTAGCCTCTGTTTAATCTGCAACTGCCATGATGCTGCACACGTGATCCATTATGACACCACCCATTGGTTGCTTTGACAGTTTTGTTGAGAGCACAACCAAGGAGACAGCTAGCTCCTCCAGCATGCCGGGAACATTAACTCTTCTTTGACACTATCACATCGATGGGTTTACTTCCGCTTTATTTCCTAAAGCGAGCCAATGTACAAAATAAAGAATCTGTGGGGTTGATTTACTAAAATTGGAGAATGCGAAATCTGATGTGGCTCTGCATAAAAATCAATCAACTTCCATTTTTTTTGTTGAAGCTTAAAGTGATGCTAAACACACACAGTTCCATTTACAATACCTCTTCTATTTGATGATGGCACTGTAAAACTAAAAAAAAAAAAAAAAATTCTTAGTACCGTTTTCCTATGTGATATACAGCTGTCACATGACCCAGCTCTTTCCCAGCCTGTCAGGCAAACAGTGGCAGGAGGAGCTTTTAGTCCTCTGCTGCTGGTCACATGTTCAAAAGGAAAAAAAACAGACTTTCAAATATAAAGTAAAAATAAATAATTAAGATTGATAAACTGTTTTAAATTGGCATGCAAATGTATATTTGAAATCAAATCTATATTATTTTTTGGCAATACCATGGTGTGGACGGATTTATGCCAGTCACAGGCTGTGTCACGCCCCTCCAGCCTGTGTCTTAGAATAAGAGGGAGGCAAAGCCACCATTAACCCCTTAACGCCGCATTCCACGGCTCATCCGGGCTCTGCCATCCCACTGTCCGCCAGCTGGCCAGGAGACCCAAAGGAAGTCAGAATCACCTTTGATCGAGTCTCAGATCTAGTAACCCAGAGGCGATGTCATGACAGCACTTCTGGTTTACTGAATACTTAAAGGCGCCAAATTTTTAAAAATGACAGTATTCAAAACAGCCAAACTTGGTGTTTTGAGTACTTTTAAGTGCAAAGGAGGGATCTGGGGTCATATAGACCCCAGATCTCTCCATGAGCAGCACCTGTCACTGCTTATTACGGTCACAAGGGATGATTACATTCCTTGTGACAGCAATAAAAGTGATCAGATTTTTTTTTTTTTTAAAAGGACAGTGCAAAGATAAAAAATATATATAATAAAATAAATAAGGAAAAAAATGTTTAACGTGCTCCATCCCTTCGTGTTTGCACACAGAAGCGACTGCATATGTTAGTCATGCCTGCAAGTGTAAACGGTGTTCAAACCACACATGTGAGGTATCACCGCAATCATTAGAGTGAGAACAATAATTCTACCCAAAGACCTCTGCTGTAACTCTAAGGGTACTTTCACACCAGTGCCACCCAATTGTTAGTGGTAAAACACTAAACACAACTAATTTGCAATGCTTTTAGCAGCACTTTAGCTCCGCAATTTGGACGGCAGCGGTGCACTTTTAACCCCACCCCCACAAGGGGTTAAAAGTGCTGGCTAGAGCTGCACATTCATTTCAATGGGCAGGGGTGGTGGAGGAACACAGTGCTCCCCCACCGCCCCAAAGATGCGGCTTGCAGGACTTTTTTTACCATCCTGCATGCGCACCGCCCCAGTGTGAAAGCACTCGGACTTTCACACTGGGGTGGATTGGGGGGGGGGGGGGGTTCAGGCACTTTAAAGGCGCCATTTTTAGCGGTAAAGTGCCTGAAAAACGTTCTGGTGTGAAAGGGGTCTAAGCAAGTAACCTATAGAGATTTTTAAAGCATTGCCTAATTTTAAGTGCCTGATTGCCTGATTTTTAAGTAATGTAGTTTGTCGCCATTCCACGAGTGTGTGCAATTTTAAAACGTGACATGTTAGGTATCTATTTACTCGGCGTAACATCATCTTTCACATTATACAACAATGGGCTAACTTTACGGTTTTCTTTTTTGAATTTGTGAAAGTGTATTAAAAAAATGCATTTGAAAGACTGCTGCACATATTGCAGCGATTGTCATTTTATTCTCTAGGGTCTCTGCTAAAAAATATATATATATATAAATTTTTGAGTGTGCTAAGTAATTTTCTAGCAAAAAATATGGATTTTTTACTTGTAAGCAACAAGTGTCAGAAAAGCTTAGGCATGGAGGGGTTAAAGTGATATTAAACACACACTGTTTGATTTACATTGTCCCTTCTATTTCTGTATGTGAATGGTGGCACTGTAATTATTAAAAAAAAAAAAACAAAAGAAAAAAAAAAAAAAAACATCTTAGTACCTTTTTTTTCTAATTACATAGTTAGGTTGAAAAAAGACTCAAGTCCATCTAGTTTGACCAAAAAGAAAAAAAATAGAAAAATTATATATAACCATACAATCCTTCACTCACAGTTGATCCAGAGGAAGGCAAAACACCCCAGCAAAGCCATGATCCAATTTGCTATAGTGGGGGAAAAAATTCCTTCCTGATTCCCTGAGTGGCAATCGGATTCACCCTGGATCAACTTTACCTATAAATGTTAGTACCCATTTAAATTATTTACATAAGGAAAGAATCCAGGCCTTTTTTAAAGAAATCTACCGTGCCGGCCAAAACCACCTCTGGAGGGAGTCTATTCCATATTTTCACAGCTCTAACTGTGAAGAAACCTTTCTGTATTTGGAGAGGAATTTTTTTCCTCTAGACGTAAAGAGTGCCCCCTTGTTTTTTGTGATGACCTTAAAGTAAATAACTCAACACCAAGTTCACTATATGGACCACTTATATATTTGTACATGTTGATCATATCCCCCCTAATCTCCTCTTCTCAAGAGAGAATGAATTCAGCTCCTCTAATCTTTCCTCATAGCTGAGCTCCTCCATGCCTCTTATTAGTTTGGTTGCCCTTCTCTGCACTTTCTCCAGTTCCCCGATATCCTTTTTGAGAACTGGTGCCCAAAACTGAACTGCATTTTCCAGATGAGGTCTTACTAATGATTTGTACAGGGGCAAAATAATGTCTCTATCTCTGGAGTCCATACCTTTTGTAATACATACATAATTGATATACAGCTGTCATTTGACCCAGCTCTGTCAGGGAAACTTAAGCAGGAGGAGCTTCTAGTCCTCTGCTGCTTGTCACATGTTCAAAATGAAAAAAAAAGCCTTTGGAATAAAGAGTAAAAATAAATAATTATGATCAATAAATGGTTTTAAAGTGGCATAGAACTATATACAGTATTTGAAATCAAATCCGTGATATTTTATGGCAATAACATGGTGCGGGCGGATTTCTGCCAGTCACAGCCTGTGTCACGCCCCTCCTGCCTGTGTCTTAGAATAAGAGGGAGGCAAAGCCACTATTAATCTACATGTAATATCTCACAGCCATTGTGTTTAGCTGGTTAGTGGGCATAGAGGTGGAGGGAGGGAGTGGGCTGTCATTTACCACTGTGTATACGCCCACATGTGTGACTCTATAGTCACATGGGCTGCTCAGATATGATAGGGAGGAAATGCTCAAGATAGAAACTCACTGAAAACTGAGCATGTGCAGCTGCAAAATCCCTTTTGAAGAATACAGAAAACAAAGCTCATAATAAGTATGAACAGCATGTAAGGCTTGGTTCATACCTATGCAGGTTGCAGTTTGCATATTCCAGGTGCATCTTACATTTTTCAATACACATTTTTGTTCCATTGAAGTCTATGGAAACAAAAAACAAGAAAAAGGTCCCTGGCCCTTTCCATAAAATGCACAGATGTGAACTACAGCCATAGGAAACCATGTTAAATGGACTATAGTGTGTTTCTGCAAAACTGAAAATGCACTAAAAAAATACATAGGTGTGAACCAGGCCTAATACACCATTTATTGATAGTTTTTTATGATGTGGGTTTAGTGACACCTTAATTGTACAAGCTGAACAAGCTGATTGGCTACCATGCACAACTCCCTAGTTCTAGTAAATCAACCCTTATTGTTCTCATTCACAAGTGAAGAAAACACAAACAGGGCACTGGAGTCAGTAGAATCAAACAATCACCATTTATTAAACATAGCCCACTTAGGTTAACATCTGCATCCATCCTGGGATGGACCATGAGTGAAACAGCAGGCAAACACCATGCAGGCAGTCTAGCAGCAGCTAATCATACAGCAGTGATGATGGGTACAATGCCAGAGCAAGCCAGGAAGGCAGGCAGACCGGAAGCATCTACCACTGTAACAAGGAATGACTAGTTCTCAAAATCAGAGAATGATGTTGGGTATGGGGGGACCGCAATGTGTTTCATGGGTTCTGCCCCCTTTGTCAAGCCTGGCTTGCTGTTCAACTTTATCACTGCATCAATCTTTTCCCCTATCCCACCCACTTCGACATTACCACATTCCAAAATCTGGCATATACATAGAGCCAAAATTCAGCATGCACTGGTTGGTGATGTCACAGTTGTCATCACCAGGTGGCCCCGCCAGCAGACCCCTCCAACCACCGCCCATGGTTGTGGAGGAAGAAGCCCTTGTCCCTATCAACATAGGGACAAGGTGTTTTGGGGTGCACCCCCCATGTTGAGGGCATATGGCCTGGTATGGTGGGAGGAGGGGCGCTCACTAGTCCCCCCCCCCCTTCCCTGGCCTGCCAGGCTGTGTGCTCAGATAAAGGTCTGGTATGGATTTTAAGGGGAACCCCATGCCGTTTTTTCCCCGATTTTTTTGCTAGCAGTTTTTTGTTATATTCAGCTGTCAGCAGGGAAGCCCACTGGCAGCTGATGACTCATTTGTTGTTAAGGACGTGGCAGCCAGCTTCCCGGCCCCACTCCTTAACAATTTATTCACTGTGCGCTGGGGGGGCGAACATCCCGCCGAGCACAGAGAAAATTTGGGTGTTCGCTGAACACCTGAATGGGCGATGTTCAGGCTGAACTTATCCTCAACCCGAACCGCTCGCCCATCCCTAATGCCCAGCATAGGTGCCAAGTCTGCACACGTGCGTGAATCTTGCACAAGAAAGCATGAAGAGCTGCCTTTAAGCACAAAAAAGGTACAAATTATAATGACTTTTTTCCCTTTATTTTGCAAGAGGGAGGGGAGGAACAACAAGAGAAAAAGGTTGCTGTAATGAGTTTAATTCCACTTTGAGGTCACTTCGAATTAATCTGGGACAATGTGTACTTGCTGAAAGCACGCCATAGATTTCCTTCACTGGAAATACATAAGAAGCTATTTGATGACACAAAACTTTACGACGGCAGCAGAAAGTAAAAGGAATGCGGCTGTAATTCTCAGGACTTTTCCTCCATCACATTGATACTGATGGCTCTGGAACACAAAGCACGATGCACGGCAGGGAATGGAATCGTCTCATACAAACAGCCCTGGCTTTATCCAGCGCTCAGCATTATTTACAGAAATCATAAAAGGCAACCAGCTTGCACTGATGCATATTTGAATGCCTGATGGGAATAGCTAATGGTGTGAACAAGATGGAAAACAGTTGATAGCGCTTTAAATGGCACAACTGTTTTGCTTTATTACCCATGGAAATAATGTGCATTAAAATCAGCTACAAATAGCACACTAAAATGTTTAGAAGCTTTCCCTCCTACCCGATCTGCTAACCGCTGGCTGTGATAGAGGCAGAGGACTGCTTCTGGATACATGCTCATTTATTCAAAGTGTATATCAACCCTAAGTATGAACTTCTCTTGTTTTTAGTCTGTTAAATATAAAAATTGAAGATGTGTTTATGCATCTGTTCAACAAATGCAAAAAAAAAAAAATATATATATATATATATATACACACACCTGTTGATCCTGCCAGAAGCCCAGTGAGCTGGCGATGATTTTGAATTTACAGAACGTTATCTCAAGCAGTGTTATCAGCCCTGCCCAGTTCACTTCTATGGACTACAGATCACATCCCTATTTTATGAAGAATATATTATGTGGTCTTTTCCTAGGTAAGCAACCTTTTTTTCTCTATAGATGCAGCATGGTGAGTGAAGTGTATGTGTATACCTGGCAGGATTCACTAGATAAAAATAAAAGGAAAAAGCCTAAAGAGAAAAAATGAATGCCCTAAACAAAAAGATGTCTAATTCTGTTCAGCCAGTCTTGTGATGCAGATATCTGTAAGGACCCAGATCTGAACCTGTGACCTCTACTGTGTCTGGCAGTCTCTCTTTTTGATGAGCCACCTGAGATGCTGGATAGCTCCCTGGACAATCCCTTGGACAATCTTGTCTTGAACCCAGTCTCTGGTGAACCTTGAACACTTGACCTTCCTATTTAAGCCATGCCTTTGCACTTCCTTTTTGTCAGAGAGTTGTGCTCTATCCAGCCAATATCTCACTCATGTCACTGATGCTGCTGTCCGTATCTTCGATACCACTTGTTGCCTTTGGCTTGTTTACGGTCTGCACTTCTGCTTGATCCCTACCTGCTATATCTGCTACCAGACCACGGCTTGTTCACCTCCTGGTGGGGCAATCCTCTGGACTGAGACCTGGTGCTAACATGCAACAAAACCCATCTCCACCATCACAAACTCTTAGTCTTTGACCCTTGCACCTCGGGTGAGCCCACGTCATCTGCCAGGATAAACTGCTTGTTTACTTATACTGCTGGTCAGTGGGAGCCTCTCTACTGTTATAGCTACTGGTCTCTGACCTATGACAATACGCCTGCCATGGTTTTATAGACAGGTTTCTGGCCTTCAGTGCAGTAGTGATAGTCCTGACTAGCTCTGAGTTTTGGCCTTTCTGATCTCAATGCCGCCATACAGCAGGTTAGAGGAAGCTCAAATGGAGATTTCAGATACTTTAAATGTTTTATTTTTAATGACCCTATAACTAGATTTAGGCATAATAGGAAGTAGTACGTATAAGTGATAAAGTACTAACACGTATATGCATACTACCTCCAATTCTGCCTTAAAAATCACACTGGGGTTCAAATTTTTGTGTATCGTATGTATTCTTAGGGATGCTCGCAGAACATGGTGTTTAAAAACAGCACCTAACTGGCCACTTTCTAAAATATAACTATATTAAGGGCAATCTGTGGCTTTGCCAATTTAAGAAAAAGCATTAGGCTCTCTTATAAGAACAACCCTTCACCCACTCATAATCACCATAGCCATGCTGAGTGCCCACTGCGTCCACATGTGGGGTACATGTGACTTCTTCTCAGCATGCATATGTTTAAGTATCCAACCACTAGGCCAGCACTGTCAGGACATAAGCTGGAGAAGATTGACTCAAAGGCCAAGCATACTTGTCAATACCCAGCATGGTCCCATTCGTTTGCATCGCACAAATATTGGTGACTGATGTACGCCACGTTTCATATATCTTAGCGCTCTCTGGCCTGAGATGACAAAGATGACAGTTGCTCACAGACTTTGCTGACTCCTCTTCAGCTCCTTGATACCCGTGTTCCTGTGTGCTTGTTACTTCTGGATTTTTCTGTTACCAACCCAATCCTTCTGGACTTCCCCTTGCTTCTCTCCTGGCTCTGACCTCAGCTTGTTCCACATACCTGTCCTGATTACCTCCAACCATGTTCCTGTCTACTTCTCTGCTTGACCACTGTGCTCTGACCTGGACTTCCGTTCCTGACCATGTCTCCTGTCTCATCCTGCCTGCTATGAACTGTTGGCACTTCCCAGTGCGCCCTCCCGAATCAGCTGCTTCCAGGGCCTGGCTTCCACCTGTAGAGGCATCATTACTGCAGATCCATCTGACTACCATACAGCTGGCAGCCCGTGCTTCTTTGGACTCAGCATCTCCTGTCACCATCTCCAGGGGTGTTGTGCATTCAGGCACAAGGGAAGCCCTCTTATCATCTCAGCCTCAAGGCTAGGTACCTTACAAGCACACTGAGTGGAGGAACACAGTACCTTTGCAAAGGCTCAGGCATGCAACTTACAAAGTGCTTAGACTCTAGGCAGGAAGAGTAAAACGGCCAGAGAGGAAGCTGAGCTACGGTGCTGAGGATGGTTCAAGATTTCAAGTTTAAAGTGGAACTACACTAACCTTCCCTCCAGTGACCATGAGCCCCTTCACCAGCACCAACCTCTTTGCCTGCCATTCCCCTGGGTTGAGGACCCTCAGCCATCTTTACTGACTGCACCAGGATGATGATGTAACTGGAATGAATGCGCATAGGAATTCATTCATCCCAGCAGCCCGCAGATGTCATTGGAATGAAAGAAGAATTGTATGTGTCTAAGCATTCCTAAACTAATGTACTTTTGTTGCATATTGAATGCAGGATTTTCTGCTAGCTGTGCCAGCAGGAACCTGCATTCAGTGCAGAAATAACACATATGCCTGTGCGAATGAACACTAAACAGGAGTGCGCTAAGCCATATTATACTTAGGGTCTTCTGCTAGCTCTGCCAGCAAGAATCTGCATCTTGGGCCGATTCACACCATAAATCATACAGGAACATGCTGTGTATTCCTGTGAGATATACATGCGATTCAGGTGCAGTGCGATTTGAGCCCATTCATCCGAATGAGCTGCAATCACCCCAGCCTGCAGTACAAGTAATGTATGCACCACGCTACCAAATGCAGAGCAACCTGATACTTCTGTACCATGCCATCCGGTGCAGGCAAATGCAGTGCGTTTGGAGTGTTGTTAGCATTGCACTGACACCCGCTGCAGATTGCAAGCGCAGTTTGTTTTGAATATGGTGAGTAAAACAGAATGCAGGTTTCCTGCACTGCATTCAAGTGTGAACTGGTCCTAAGTGCGAAAATGCGCATATGCCTGTATGAATGATGCCTAAGGCCCCGTTCACGCCTGGCGATTTGGGATCACAGGCAGAATCGCTGCAATTCTGATCGCGCTTCCAAATTGAACAGAATTAGGGGGAAAATGCACCTACCGTGTTTGGGTGCCATTCATTTTTAATGATAACTTAAGGGACTGAGGGTGGGTGTAGTGTTGTCTGCCAACATTCAAATAAAGACAATAATGACTAGGTGGCACGAAGTGCATCCCAAGCAAACCCCTCATGGACTTTGGAGGCAGAAAAAAATAAACACATATATAAAAAGTATAGAATTTTGGTAGAAAAGTTGGGGTAAAAAGGGAAGGAAGTTCCTATAAAATGTCAAAATGACAAAAAACACATATGCGTATACATGCCTCTTAGCAGTATATACACACAAAGGTACCCATAACCATCAAAACCATCCAAAGAGTCGCCTAGAAGCAACTTCGGGTCAGCCCAGGTAAGTATTAGTGGTCACACCAACATGTTTCGGACCGTAGTCCTTCCTCAGGGAATGGGGTATATTTGCTTCTGAAAGTGAATATGTAATAGTCAATTACTTTAATACTTTAGAAGTCAGTATATAATCATGTATATATGAACATACATCAAATGATATGACTTTACATCAAGTATAGTTGCTAACCATAGTTACAAGAACAGCTAAAGGAGTACAAATGAAGAAAGAGATGTGTGTGTTCCCATCTTGGAAAGCGGCTGCAGGGCACAAGTCAGGGGTGGCTGCAGGGCACAAGTCAGGGGTGGCTGCAGGGCACAAGTCAGGGGTGGCTGCAGGGCACAAGTTAGGGGTGGCTGCAGGGCACAAGTTAGGGGTGGCTGCAGGGAACAAGTCAGGGGTGGCTGCAGGGAACAAGTCAGGGGTGGCTGCAGGGAACAAGTCAGGGGTGGCTGCAGGGCACAAGTCAGGGTTGGCTGCAGGGCACAATTCAGGGTTGGCTGCAGGGCACAAGTCAGGGTTGGCTGCAGGGCACAAGTCAGGGTTGGCTGCAGGGCACAAGTCAGGGTTGGCTGCAGCGCACATGTCAGGGGTGGCTGCAGGGCACAAGTCAGGGTTGACTTCGGCGCACAAGTCAGGGGTGGCT
This sequence comes from Glandirana rugosa, assembly GCA_018402905.1. Taxonomy (NCBI): domain Eukaryota; kingdom Metazoa; phylum Chordata; class Amphibia; order Anura; family Ranidae; genus Glandirana; species Glandirana rugosa. Next base: position 3,666,451 of record BLSH010146565.1, read on the forward strand.
GCAGGGCACAAGTCAGGGGTGGCTGCAGGGCACAAGTCAGGAGTGGCTGAAGGGCACAAGTCGGGTTGGGGGGCCCACCCATGGAGGAAGCTCCTACATGCACCACTGCTGCATACACAGGGAACGCAGTACGGGGGGGGGGGGTCTGTAGATCACCTTTTTACCCCAAGTTTTCTAATAAAATCCTATACTTTTTATATATGTGTTTATTTTCTCTATGCCTCCAAAGTCCATGAGGGGCTTCCTTGGGATTCATTTTCAATGGCACCTCAAACGGGGTGCGCGTTTGTTGCGCAATAAATCAGGCGCTTCTTGTGAGCAACAAGCTTTGCGCAATGCAGATTGCCACCTGATTTGTGCGACAATTGCGGCAAAAAAGCACTGAATTTGAGGGGCCATTTACAGTCAATGGCACACAAACAAGCGTGGTGCATTTTGCCACTATTGCAGTCAATTTGGAATCGCGAGCAGAATCCTGAATCCCAAATCGCCAGATGTGAACGAGGCCTTAAAGCAGCAGTATACAAGGACAAAAAACACAAATACAAAGGACACAAAAAAAAAAACACAAACATACCCCCTTTGCATGAAAAAGGGAGAAAAGCGAAGAATTTCTTTTTTTGTTTCTGAGCAAAATTGCGAGCTTCTGATTTGCTGATTTCACAGTGAAATCAATTTAGCCAAAAATGCTCATTACTTCTGAAATTGTATATCATGAAATAATGGTGGTATTATCACACTGAAAAGCATGAAAGGAAGATGCAATATGGGATAAATTGGAATGTGGTCCAATTTTTTGTGTGGGGCTTATTATCTGTATCCACCATGCACAGGTCTCTAGATCCACCTGCATATACTATATAGGAAAACGCACACAGACAGGCTTCACTACCACCCAGCTTAGCATTCCGTCCTCTCCCTCCCAACAACACTGTAATTGGACGCTAAAAATAACGCATTGTTCTACGGTGTTGTTAAATACTAGCAATCTGCCGACAAGTACTTTCTTATGAATGATTTATCTCCTATTAGGATCAAGTCGGTGAAAATGCTGCCAGCACCCTCCCTGCTCTGTTTTCATCACCCTTTCAAAAAAAAATAAAAATAAAGGGTGGAAGGGGGGTGATGGAAGCTTGTGGGAAAGAATGCGGCCGCCCCTCCAGCCAAAAATAGCTTGTATGTCAAATAGAGAGAGACGGGTGCAGCCTGCAGCAGCCAGTCACAGGCCCCTATGACTGCAAATGTACCTGCAGAATGCCAATTGATGTTGCCATGGCAACAGGATAACTTTCCTTCCTACGGTAAGGATTCTGCTCCAGTCCAGGGAGGAAGGCCGGCGTAAAAAAAAAAAAAACCTACATCACTGCAGGAGAATGTCTTCTGTCCTATATTGCAACTCATATGTTATCAGTTTTACAGTGCAAGAGATACTGACCCCAAAAAGCTGCAAAATGGGGTTAATTAGGCCTTATAAGGCAGGAGAAGGTCTCATTATTGTGAAAATTGTGGGAATCTTTATCAGTCTGAATTTTTATGTGTGCAAAAAGCTTAAATATCATAGGGTGTCATGTAGCAGTGACTTTCAATGACAATTATTCTACAGCAAACCTCTATATTAAACACCACCCATGTTGTAGGTTTAAATTGCAGCAATTTACTGTGTGCTGTGGGAGGGGGTTACTACACGGAAGAAAGCCAATCAGATATAAAATATCCCATCCAAATTCCAGGCAAGCATGTATCCAGCTGCTGGGCCCGTCCTAACCACTGGGTGGTTTGTATAAAATACAGAAGGTGTGCTGCACCATTTTAATAACAGGTTAAATCGAATTGCCAGCCATTTGATTTGAAAGCGGACCTTCACCCAATAAAGCAACTTATTTGCACATGGCTTTTCCCCACCCCTCCCACAATTCGATTTTAAAAAAACTGTGTCTTTTTTGCATTTCTGACATTTCTTGCGCTGCAACGCCTAGACGAGATGGACATTGCACTCTCAGGTCACTCAGTTGGCACTTGCACACTGTTGAATGTGCCGCAGGGATTCCGGACCCGCTAGAGACTTGTGGCACTTCTGTGCATGGCATGGAGAGTGCATAGGTCTTGGATTTCGAGGTGTCTGCACTGCTCCCTGTATGCGCAGGTGTGCGGCAGGTCTATAACAGGTCCTGACAGAACCCTTTGACACATCATTGCACACGCCAGATTGATAAGGATGGCAGCCCCGGAGAAGCGGTGTGGGGACCAACGATACAGGGGATCAAAGTTCCTCTTTAATCTTAAGTTCATACACATTTCAGCAGGACACTGTAGACACCCCCTGTCTGTTTCAGCACCACATGGTGAACAGTTTCTGCAAGGTTCAGCACATATGGTGGACAGCTCCTCCTTGTTTTAGCAGCACTTGGTGAACATTTCCTCTGTGTTTCCGCAGCACACGTTGGACAGTTCCTGTGTTTTAGCAGCACATGGAGAGCATCCCTCATCTGTGTCAGTACCACATGGTGAACAGTTCCTCTGTGTGTCAACAGCACATGGTGGACAGTTCCTCTGTTTTTTAGCAGCACATGGTGGACAGTTCCTCTGTTTTTTAGCAGCACATGGTGGACAGTTCCTGTGTGTTTCAGCAGCACATGGAGAATATCTCTTATCTGTGTCAGTTGCACACAGTGGACAGTTCCTTTGTGTTTCAGCAGAACATGCTGGACAGTTCCTCTGATTCCACAGCACACGATGGACAGTTCCTGTGTTTTAGCAGCACTTGGAAAACATCCCTCCTCCGTGTCAGTACCACATGGTAGAGAGTTCCTCTGTAATTCAGCAGCACACAGTGGACAGTTCTGTGTTTCATTAGCGCATTGAGAACATCTCTTATCGATGTCAGTTTCACATTGTGGACGATTTCTCTGTTTCTCTGTTTCAGCAGCACATGGTGGACAGTTATTTTGTGTTTCAGTAGCACGTGGTGGATAGTGCTCGTGTTTTCGCAGCACGCGGTGGATAGTGCTCGTGTTTTCGCAGCACGCGGTGGATAGTGCTCGTGTTTTTGCAGCATGCGGTGGATAGTGCTCGTGTTTTCGCAGCACGCGGTGGATAGTGCTCGTGTTTTTGCAGCACGCGGTGGATAGTGCTCCTGTTTTTGCAGCCTGCGGTGGATAGTGCTCGTGTTTTTGCAGCACGCGGTGGATAGTGCTCGTGTTTTTGCAGCATGCGGTGGATAGTGCTTGTGTTTTTGCAGCACGGGGTGGATAGTGCTGGTGTTTTTGCAGCACGCGGTGGATAGTGCTTGTGTTTTTGCAGCACGGGGTGGATAGTGCTCGTGTTTTTGCAGCACGTGGTGGGCAGTTCCTGTGTTTTAGCAGCACATGGATAACATCTCTTATCGGTGTCAGTTCCACATGGTGGACATTTCCTCTGTGTTTCAGCAGCACATGGTGGACAGATTCACTTTGTTTCAGCATCAAATGTTGGACAGCTCCTGTCTGTTTCAGCACCACATGGTGGACAGCTCCTGTCTGTTTCAGCACCACAAGGTGGACAGCTCCTGTCTGTTTCAGCACCACAAGGTGGACAGCTCCTGTCTGTTTCAGCACCACATGGTGGACAGCTCCTGTCTGTTTCAGCACCACAAGGTGGACAGCTCCTGTCTGTTTCAGCACCACAAGGTGGACAGCTCCTGTCTGTTTCAGCACCACAAGGTGGACAGCTCCTGTATGTGTCAGTACCTAGGTGTGGTATTTCAGTACCAGAAACTGCACAGCTCCCATCTGTTTTTGTACTATAATAAGACAGCTTTTGCCCATTTCAGCAATAAGGAATAAGCAAGCTCCTGTATATTTCAGTAACACTTGTGATCGACCAGAACATGCACGTCAAATTATTAAAAAAAAAAAAATGACTATAGCAGGGAAAAGTGGAAAAACTATTTCACTAACCTGCCTTTATTTTTTCAAACTAGTGTTTTTTTTCTGAGCCACAGCCACTGTGTTGCTACTACTCAAATTATCACTTCCGGCTCCCCTTGCTCACTACACCACCTTCCCTGATTAGAAGCTCAGATAGAGTCGGGGACTGCACTTTGCAAACATGCCTTGAAAGATCAGTGTGGCTGTACAGACATTTGCAAATGTATGAAGCAAAAACCTCTGGTTTTAGACTGAAATTTTGAAACTATTTATCAAGAATCTTTTACTGCCAACTTGCTGCAGAATTTTGGAATTCTAGATCTATAAATCCATATTTCGCAATCATAAAGCGACTAATGCTGGGTTAACACATATGCAGCCGTGGGTTCGTGCCTGGGGTCCGGTGTTCCCTGTTCACCGGTTCAGGTGAGAATCAGGTCTGAATTTTTGCATGAATTTGCACCTGAATCAGACCCAAAGATGCACGGGACCCTTTTTGAATGTGGACCACGGCTTCCCCAGACCTGTGTGAACCGGCTCCATTGAGAGATGATCACACTCGCATGTCATGCATATTGGATACATTTCCCACATCCAATTCACATATGTGTGAACCCAGCCTCACACATTTCTCAAAATATTGATGACACAGTAGCTGGTGAAATTTATGGTACTTACCATGTCCTTCATGACCAGGAAGGACAATAAATAGGTTTAGTACAGTTCCTTTGCTTGCTGCTGTCTGATTACATTCCTCATTTAAAGTCCCAACTCCCTCTTTTCTTGAAGCTGGGGACATTGGAATTGGACAAAGCCGCTGCACCCTCATAGACATGAATGGGCTGCCTATGTGCAGCAGTGTTCATATTGACGTCAAATTTTGATTACATTTTAGTCATAGTCTTTTGACTAAAATGCCATTTTAGTTTTAGTCATGCTTAGTCATCTGAATTGTTTTAGTTTTAGTCGTATCTTAGTCAACTAAAATCTCCAGTACATTTTAGTTGACTATATTATTTTAGGCAACTTAAATCTAATGGGTTTAGTTAAATTGTAATGCATTATTTAAAGTGGTAGTAAACCCTCCTATCACTTTCAGCCAAGGAAGCTGCCATCTTGGCCTCTGTTTAATCTACAACTGCCATGATGCTGCACATGTGATCAGCTATGACACCAGCCATTGGATGGTTTGACAGTTTGGTTTAGAGCAGAACCAATGGGAGTGTTACATTTCCGGCACGTGCCGGAAATGTAACTGGTTTTTAACCACTTCAGCCCCGGAAGGATTTCCAGCTTTAGAACCGGAGCCCTTTTTGCGATTCGGCGCTGCGTCGCTTTAACTGACAATTGCGCGGTCGTGCGACGTTGTACCCAAACGAAATTTGTGTCCTTTTTTCCCACAAACAGAGCTTTCTTTTGGTGGTATTTGATCACCTCTGCGTCATTTCTGATCGCCGCTATAAACAAAAGAAGAGCGACAATTTTGCAAAAAAACCCAAATTTCTTACTTTTTCCTAAAATACAAATCCAAAAAAAAAATATAAAAAAACATTTTTTTTCACCGTTTTTGGCCGATTTATATTCTTCCTCATATTTGCGATAAAAAATCGCAATCAGCGTTTATTGATTGGTTTGCGCAAAAGTGGTCGCGTTTATGGATGATGAGAATTCATTTTTGGGGTTTTTATTTTTTTTTATTTTTTACTAATAATGGCGGCGATCTGCGATTTTTTGCGGTACTGCGATATTTCAGCGGACATGTCGGACCATTTTGACACTTTTTTGGGACCATTGGCATTTATACAGCGATCAGTGCTATAAAAATGCACTGATTACTGTGTAAATGCCATTGGCAGTGAAGGGGTTAACCTGCAGGGGGCGCTCTAAGGGTTAAGTATGTTCCCTGGGCGTGTTCTAACTGTATTGGTGCTGCCCTATCTGAGGAAGGGAAGTGGTAACAGCCTTCATGTACAGGAAGGCTGTGATCACAGCCCTTCCCCCTCACACAGAGCGGAGGTCCGTGTTTACATACACGGACCTCCGCTCACTCGCTCTGGGGGGGCAATCGCGGGTAGCCGGCGGCAATCAAAGCCGCCGCACCCGCTCCCTGGCCCCCGCTCACTAAACTCGTTCCCGCAGCCGCCGTCGTATGACGGTGATTTGCGGGAACGAGCCACTTTGCCGGCGTCAGATACCGATCGGCGGTCGGCAAGTGGTTAAACTGTTAAATGGATGGGTTTACTACCGCTTTAAGCATTTCTCTAGAATTTCCAAACTCATTATATACTTCTGTAGTAAAAATCTAATAACATGTTATTATTTATGGTATTAAGGTTTGGACATGCACTACAGACACAGATTTAGCCATATATAGTATGTAACCAGTGTTAAGAATTGTTTTAGTTTTAATCATATTTTAATTAACTAAAAAAGTGTTAATTTAGTTGATGAAAATATTTTAATTTACAAAATTAACACTGGTGTGCAGCAGCTACCGACTTGGGGCACACAAACAGTACAAGCCGTTCTTGTGTAAATGAGGACTTATTGGTCACTTTGGGATTATTTTTAGTAGCAACATTTTGATAAATAAATGAGGCTTTGTAACAGAGCTGCAGAAAGGCCTTTTTTTAACAATGGGCCTGTGCTATTTGCCTTAGCTGTTCTAAACTCAGTCACACTGAAAGGAAGAGCTATTAACTCCTTGTGGAGTACACCTCTGGTAGCTACTAGGGTTGCATGATGCCACTTTTTTAAGACCGAGTACAACTACTGATACTTTTTTTCAAGTACTCATTGATACTAATTACCAATACTTTGCTCAGCTTCTTTAGCAAGGCAGTGGTCGTCTTGGAGGTGTGTTTGGGGTCGTTCTGTTGGAATACTGCCCTGCGGTTCAGTCTCCAAAGGGAGGGGATCATGCTCTGCTTCAGTATGTCACAGTACATGTTGGCATTCACGGTTCCCTCAATGAACTGTAGCTCCCCAGTGCCGGCATGCAGCTCCAGACCATGACATTACCACCACCATGCTTGACTGTAGGCAAGACACACTTGGTTGCCACCACACACGCTTGACACCATCTGAAGCACATACGTTTATCTTGGTCTCATCAGACCACAGGACATGGTTCCAGTAATCCGTGGCCCTAGTCTGATTGTCTTCAGCAAACTGTTTGCAGGCATTCTTGTGCATCAGCTTTAGAGGAGGCTTCCTTCTGGGATGACAGCCATGCAGACCATTTTGATACAGTGTGCGGCGTATGGTCTGAGCACTGACAGGCTGACCCCTCCACCCTTTAAACCTCTGCAGCAATGCTGGCAGCACTCATAAGTCTATTTCCCAAAGAAAACCCCTGGATATGACGCTGAGCATGTGCACTCAACTCCTTTGTTTGACCATGGCGAGGTCTGTTCTGAGTGGAACCTGTCCTGTTAAACTGCTGTATGGTCTTGGCCACCGTGCTGCAGCTCAGTTTCAGGGTCTTGCCAATCTTCTTATAGCCTAGGCCATCTTTATGTAGAGCAACAATTCTCCTCAGAGAGTTCTTTGCCATGAGGTGCCATGTTGAACTTCCAGTGACCAGTATGAGAAAGTGAGAGCGATAACATCAAATTTAACACACCTGCTCCCCATTCACACCTGAGACCTTGTATCACTAACGAGTCACATGACACCGTTAGGGATATTAGGGGTATACTGACTTTTGTTGCCAGCGGTTTAGACATTAATGGCTGTGTGTGGAGTTATTTTGAGGGGACAGCAAATTTACACTGTTATACAAGCTGTGCACTCACTACTTTACATTGTAGCAACGTGTCATTTCTTCAGTGTTGTCACATGAAGAGATATAATCAAATATTTACAAAAATGTGAGGGGTGTACTCACTTTTGTGAGATACTGTATATATATTATTAAATATAGGTTAATCAGCAGTAGTCAAGCACATAAAAACTTACATAAAGAAAATATGCGGTAGCTGGAATCTAGCAAAACACAGTGCTCCTAGACTCAATTATTATCAATGAATGATTCTACTGGGCAATGGTGCTGAAGGCATTGCAAAGTCCAAGCCCCCAAAAAATGATGTTTCTGCTGCTGGCAGCATCTCTTGGGATGCAATAAGCATTCTTGTGGCACATACATGCTTTAGGCCTGTGTGCTGCTTGCTCACTGATTTTGGAACAAAGGGAGGGAAGGAAGAAGAGCGGACATATTATAGGAGAGAGAAAGATTGACTGCTGGTTTTTAATAAATAATCAGGTGGACTATAAAACAGGCAAGTCTGATATATAACCCACTTGGGTTTACAGCTCAGACAGGCAACCTGCTGCATCAGTTTATTAAAGTCCAGCCTGTGGCGTGTGTGCTGCAGTGCAGAGCGAGGTGTTTTATGATACTGCACCACTAGGTATCTGCATGGGAACCAGACCTGTCACTGCGATCTATTACACCGGCCTCACAAGGCGCACATAGCAGACGCCGGAGATGTAAAATATTGCAGGAAATTATAATAATCCAACACAATAAAGAGTCCACTAAAAAAGAAACAGGGAGCAGCATAATAAATACAGGGTCATTTTCAACCACAAAAAAAGTGTTTCATGGACATACAAAGGCAATTAAAAAGCAGCTCCAGGACATAAGTAATATAGCTAAATTGTTATTTTGGACACACATGGTGTGTTAAAACCATCACATATAACTAATGCATCTACAATTTGCATTTTATACAACTAATTTCAGGGTTAGAATGCTTTTCTGGGTAAGACTGCAACCTTCTGTCATATGTTTGGTCCATGGGTAGAAAAAAAACCCAATAAAGGTTCTAACCCTTACCACTCTAATCAAAACCCACATACCCGACAAAAGAAATTACATTTTATGGACAGATTTCTAGGTACCCCTCCTAGTAAATGGCTGAATTTTATATGCAATCTACTTTAATCAACATTCTTGTTATATTAACCCTGTGAGAAGCTGGTCACAGGAAAAGGCACCTATGTTCATAAAAATCTACTGAGACAGCTTTGTTCAGACACCAACGCAGAGATAAGTACAGCACAGTCAGTGCTTCACATAAATGTCATGGACTACAGACATAACATAAATTGTATACTTATAATGAGAACTGCAGGTTGTTTTTACATAGAACTATAGTTTTCCAGATTTTGTTTCTTATCAATATATCTACTTTATATTTATTCATTTACATTATATCTATTGAATATGTTAATACCTCATCTATCTATCTAATTACATACAAATTATAGTTTTCCAAGTAGTTTTTTTGCAATTCTTTTTATTTGTCTATCGCAATATTTATCTTATATCTATTTACATAGAATTATTGTGTTCCATATATCTTTTTTGATTTTTTATCAACCTGTCATCTAATATACATTGATTATCTATCTATCTATCTATCTATCTATCTATCTATATTTCTAGTGTTCCATATAGTTGTATTAATCTATCTCATATCTATATATCTACCGTATATTTATTTATTGTATATCCATGTACTATCTATTTAATATCTATCGATCTCTCATCAATCTATCCAATGTCTGTCTTTCAATCGGTCTGACTAAACCTTATCTATCTATGCCCATATAATCATAGTGTTCCAGACCATTTTATCAATCTATCTATCTATCTATCTATCTATCTATCTATCTATCTATCTATCTATCTATCTATCTATCTATTTAATACCTATGTATCTAATGTCTATATATGTAGTATCTACTAATCTATTTGATAATCGTATATCTATCTTCCAGATAATTTTATCAATCTATCTATCTATCTACCGCATATCTATTTAATATCTATGTATCTAATGTCTATATATGTAGTATCTAATAACCTATTTGATAATCGAATATCTATCTATCTATCCATCTATCTATCTGAGATGGGGGTTTTTCCAGTCATACATCTAATTCCCCTGCTTACTTAGATATTATACAGTCAGATCTCAGAGTTAATGAAGCGTGTAACATGCTATAGGATAATGTTCATTTCTTATTGATTTCAGGATTAATTTCGTAGGTGAAAAGAATGTAACTTTAGAACAGAACTCCCAATCACTCCAGAATGTCAAACCTGATTTCACACAATTGTGTCTCTTGGAGTGGTGGATAAAAAAAATGCATTATAAAGCTTTTTGAAAATGTCCTTTTCAAAACTAATTAGTGTCACCGGGCTAAGCAAATGGAGAGAGGAAAAAAAGCTGGAGACGGGATTAAGAAGAGGGAAAACAAAAATGTTAATGTGGTTTATTAAGAGAATACCATTTCTGTACACAATTCATGTAGTTGCAACCATGTTTATGAAGAATTAAGGTGTCACGGAATAGGCTTATGTAGGAATATGAAGCTTTACTATAATGATGCAGATATATTGTTAAAAGATTTATATGTCTTCCTTTTTTTTAGTTTTAATGTAGTTTTGTCATTCACAGGGAACTAACAAGACTAAAGATGGTGTCAGAGGTCAGGCAGTTGTCAGGCAGCAACTTTCAGAATTCAGTTGGCCTTTGACTCAGCAATGGCAGGTCCCATATTTTGACCCTAAAGGTTTCCTATTAAAAAGCAACAAGCAGCACATTATATAGAGATATATGCCTAAATAATAACCCTCTAATTGGTTAATATATGCTTCTTTCGGCGCATCCTCCATGTGTCCCCTGGGATTTAAAGTAGAACTGTTAAAACTGAAGTGCAGTCAAAATGTAAATAAAAAACACAAATCGGCATAAGGGACACAGCAAAGCCTCGCACACACGTGCCGATTATCATACAACCGCATGTCCAACTTTTGTCCAAATTGGCTGTCCGTGGTTTTGTCTAGCATACTGACGGTAGTCAAGTAATCGCCCAACAAAGCCGAACGTAGTGACCTGTTACGAGCGTGTAACGAGATAGTTCAGGTGAATGTGATTTGTGAATTACGAACGCAGGTTTACACGACCGAACACTTCCTGAATTCCGAGCATGCGTGTTTGCACTTTCAACTTTTATTGGGCCAACTTCTGTACAAATGAGCCCAAAATTGGCCAACACCTTGTTGGCCTAAAAAGTTTTTTAGTTTTCAAAGACAACTTCTGTTGGACGATAATTCGAAATTGGCTGTCGTATCATGCGTACTAACGGTCGGATTATCGGAACAACAGGCCGTTGGACGACCGTTGTTGGTCGATTATTGTACCATGTGTACGAGCCTTTAGTGTGATATGTCCCTTGTGCCGATGCTTCTTCTGATAGGTGAAATCCTCCTTTGTCCAAGCCCCCCGTAGAGTTCCAGGGTCAAAGCTACTTGGAAGAGTAAGCAACATGATACGAATAATTTTTTAAGCTGTCTGTGAAAAGGGTATTCTTCCCAATGACCATCAATGTCCTAGCCCAGTCATTCTCTCCATGAAAGACTAGGGTTCCTCCAGAGGTTGCTAGATATTCCTTGGACTGTGGCTAGCTGACCTATTATTTGATGGTGCCTGTGTAGTTCCAGGGTCAAAACTACTTGGAAGAGTCAGCAACAACATACCAATAATTTTAGCAGCCTGTAGAAAGGGCATTCTTCCCCCTGACCACCAATATTAAGGGCATTCTTTCCTTGATCCATGAAGATTTGTTTTTAGCAGGCATTCCTGTAGACTTAAAAATGATTTCATGGCTTCCTCTGTGGCAAAAGCATTGAGAAAGACTTTTATAGACAATGCTGTATTGCTCATCTGCAGTGCAGCCCATACGGAGGTCACAGAGAGGTCCTAGACCTGCCTGTATGGACTGCCTGCAGTGCAGCTTTAAAGTAACTAAGCTAGCAGAGTATGTATCCTAAGTCAGTTTGAATGCCAAATGCCCAAAAAATGCCTTTAATGATTCAGTCTGTCACTGTAACCTCAGTTTGGATCTTCAAAATATCTCTCATTCTGCAGTTAGAATATCAAAAAACATTTCCTTATGCATGCAATCAGCAAGGGAGATCCTTGTGCTGTGGGTTGGCATATGGCATCTAGATTTTTTTCTCTGACAAGTGGCATGTTAACAAAGCAACAGGGTAGCGTGAAAGAGGGAAAAATGCTAGACGTTTTGCTAATCACTCCCTGCTGCCGCAGCCCTCGGGCAGAATCATATTGCTTTATGCAGATCTGCGCACAGCACTTCCATCAATTTACTTCTTCTATAAGAAACGCTGCCAGATCTTTGTGGTGTCTCTACGCACACCCGAGGGCCCATTGCCTGGCGCTGCAAGTGCAGTGCTGTTTGAAGATGGTGTTTAGCTGAACAGGGTTGCTTGCTTTCCAAGTTTAATTATTGGCCTCCCCTGGGGCTTAACAAGCCTTCACTTCCTGAGGGGCCTTTATCGAGCTGGTGAACCTTAACTAAGCAACTTATCGCCGTGGAATCAGAGCACTTAACTAAAGTGGGGACCTGGTAAGATGCAGGTGGGTATTTTGTTAGCGTGCAATAACATTAGCGATGGGCATTATGTTGATAAGAATGGCTGTTCATAGTTTGCTAGTTGCAAGCACTGCCACTGATCTGAGCCTAATTTTTGATGTTACAGTGGCACGGGAGCTAAATAACACTTACAGCAACTAAAGAAATAGGTTCAGTTAAAGAAAAAGTGTCCATTTTTTTTATTATAGGTCACCCATTTAACTTTTAGTTTAAATCAGCTAACTATATTCCAGATCAGTATTGATCAACGAGCATGTTGTGGGGCGCCGTCTAGGTTCCCCAGTGTTCCGCAAATGTGGACTTCGCGCCATGAAGTGAGATGGTGTGAATATGCCAGCCGCCAGCACCATATCAACCACATTCATGCTAGGGCCAGGATGCATAGTTTCATTTGTTGCTATGGTGATAGTGCCTGCTTCCCCCGCATCATGGTGTAGCACCCTCTAGTGTGTGTGCTAGATTTTTGTTACTGTAGGTACAAATTAGTTTAGCTCAGGGCTATGCTTGAGCCATGAATCTGGGTAAGGGTTTAGTGACTCGGGGCTGGATGACTTATCCTAGCAGCCTCTCTGGTGCCTCCCCCTGTTTTCTGGGACATTGGAGAATGTTCTAGACATAGTGGGTGGAGGCTAGGAGGAGCTGCTTGGCATATTTATGAGGTCCTCAGCCATTCCCCAGTGAAGGGCTGGCAAGGGGCAGGCCACCTCAGATAGGCATGAGTCATGCCAGCGGGGGCAGCTGGGTGGAAGATGGAGATGGAGTGCTGAGGAGGCTGTCAGTGGCCCTCAAGGGTACCTACCAGTCTGGGGGGGGCGCTTGGGACAGAGCTTGGGTGGTGGAATGATCCTGCCATAACATTTGGAGGAAGCTCTTACTGGAGGCACGGGAGCAAGGCAGGAGGACAGCAGGGGCAGGCCAGCACTACTGGGAGATCTCCTGAGAGTCACCCTGGTGGGACATTGAGTGTCAGTCTGGAGGACTGTGCTGGAGAAGTTATACTAGAGGTCTAGGAAAGGAGCAGTGGGCAGTGCCTGAAGAGGTGGTGCTAGGATCAGAAGCCACAGAAAGAGTACAAGCTGGACACTGTCATTTTTGTTACACAACCAAGGGCTTTATACCTGTATGGGCTATTGCTTTAATCTAACTGAGTGACAGTCAGATTTTCACACAGTGATCCAGCTGGGGTTCTGCAAGCAAGTGTCTGCTAGAGGAAGAAGCGGAGCTGCATATAGAGACTGTATATAGGAAGTTGTCCTTGAAGTTCTGCTAAAGTTAAGTTGGCATCCCCTAACCTCCCATCCCTATCCAAGTTATTAACTCTCAATAAACCACAAAAAACAAAGTCACAGGTTGTTCCCTGTCTCAAGAGTGTCTGTAAAAATGTGGTGTGCCTGGCTGTTCAGGGTGGGGGATCCCAGTTACTTGCAGCTCCTTAGGGGGTGTGCTACATTGGCAACACATGACTGACACCCAGGGCAAGTGGCATGCAGGGCCAACCACAGCATTTAGGAGAAGACAGAAGTCCACCTCCCCCAGACCTCCTCCACATCCTGCCCTCTGCTGCACTGCCGGAACCAAAATGTAGGGCTCAGATGTGAAAGGGGGATCAAAATAATTGGAGGACTCTGTGATGGGGAGCTTGTATGACTGGGGGCTCTGTGATGGAATGACTGTGTGATTGGGGGGCCATGTAATTGGGGGGCTTGTGTGACTGGAGGCTCTGTGATGCAAGGACTGTGTGATTGGGGGGGCCATGTAATTGGGGGGCTTGTATGACTGGAGGCTCTGTGATGCAAGGACTGTGTGATTGAGGCGACTGAATGGGACTAACATGGGATCTCCAATGTGAAGGGATGACTATGACGTTATGGAGGGACCTCTGAACTGACAAACTTTTGATGTGAAGGGGGTCTCTCATGTAACAGGGAGACCTCTGATGTGATATGGGCACCTCTGATGTGAAGTTAATTTCATCAAAGTGGTTGTGCGCATTGTCCCAGGCTCAATAATATTTACAATTTTTACATTTTAGACTGGGGTCCCACAAGATTTTACAAACTTTTAAAGGGTGCTGTGACTGAAAAAAAAAAAGGTTGAGAAACACGGTTCCAGATGCATGAAATCACGGTTTTCTTTACAAAGGAGCCACAGCCTGAGTGGAAAAGACCCCACTGTATAGAAGGACTCTTGTCATCTGTACGGAAGTAGCGGTCTCTCTGCAGAGATCCAACAGACCTCCTTTTGAGCAAGACCTATAGCCCTGCAATCACCAAAGCTTGGATCAATGAAAGTATGTATGTGTCATACCTGGGGGATCCCCATGAAAGCTGGAAATCACTGTAGTAGGTACTGTCAGCGGCGGCCCGTCCATATGGGGCGCAGGGCCACGGCCCCCCTAATCCATGCGCCTGGCCACTAATTTATATGCAGAGCACTGGATGTGTGGATTCCAATGGGGTTTGTTGTCTTTTGTTTTTAGAAGCACATGATTAGAGAAGGAGACTCCAATTGGCTTAAAAAAAAAAAAAAAAAAAAAAGAGTGGGCTCGGGGCAAGAGCACTGCACCCTAAACCCACCCAGTTGTGTGACAATAGCGAACTAATATTTGCTACTGTTTTCCTGATTCTCCTCCCGGCCAATACTGGCTCAGGAATCGGGTCCTGAGACCCGATTGGCTGGGAGGTGAAGCCATTCTATTGGCCGCCGAGAAGGAGGAGAGATAAGTGCGGGGCCTGATCAACCAACTGGGGGGAGTGTTGGGGGAATGCGGAAAACCTAACCATCTGCCGGGGGGGGGGGTGTTAGCGGACACATTGCCACCCCCAAAAAAAAAAAACCAACAGCCGCCACTGGGTACCGCTAGTACAATGATCACCCAGCTGCCCTGCTTTTAAGTATTGGACAAGGTGAAGATTGTTATGTCCCCGTCCCGATTCTCCACCACGTCCAATTGGACCATTCATTAAGTAAATGCAAAGTGTTCTCTGAATGGCACCTGTGCCGAGCAGGTGACCTCCTGTGTTCACTATGTAGCAGGGCAGCCACTTGGCATAGGACACAAAAGGTAGCAGCGATCATTGTAGTAGGGGTGTCTGCTGCAGCCATTTCCATCTTCCACAGGGATCCCACAGGTATGGCAAATGCATACTTATAATGATCCATAGCTTCAACCAGCTTTATTTATAAACCAACGCTGTTCTGGGCTATGCTCAGCACCATCCTGCAGATCTTCCCAATTAGACAGATTGCTTATGAAATGTACTTTGAACCGTAATATTATAATAAGTATTATTTTTATATAAAGACAGATTGTAAACATATTGCAGTGATTACGGCAGGAGAGCCTTAAACAGAAGATGAAGACAGATTTGGCGTGCTTTGGGCCTGGATTACGGGAGGAAAAAATCCAACCCGGAAATTGAAGAACGCCTAAGCATTCCTGTTTATCTGCCTTACACTTCCCAACCATCTGCGGCACATTGTAAGATAACCAATTGTACAACAATCAACAAGGATTACAGGACAAATCTCCTTAAGAACAGCTTATATTGGTAAAAAAAAATGTAAGCGACGCATGACACTGAGCCCAGACCCTGCTGCTTTTCCTCTGCCAGGGATGACAGGGCCAGCCCACCGAATTATAATTAAAGAAACTCTTCAAGCGGAAGAAAAAATAAAAAAGGAAATCTCAATTTATTATAATTCTTTTTTTTTGTTATACAGACTGTACTTGGTTCAGATTCCCATCTAATATAACAAGGGTCTCCAAACAGCTTGTAGGCCTGTTGCAAGACTTTATCCAGCCCACAGCTGGGGTCAGTGGCGTATACTCAATGTGTGCTGATTGAGGATTCAGGTCAGCTGAGAATGCCTATAGTCTCCTCATTCGGCCGGTTCACACCACATGCAGTCCAGTGCATTTATTCTGCATGAATATATGGCTTCCAATGGCATAGTTCACACCAGTACATACCAGTGAATTCCAGTTCCAGAAAAAAAGTACAACATGTTGCATTGTTTCTGCACTGAACTGGGCTGGAACGCAGTAAAACGCATCAAAAATGCACTGGAATGCACCAAAAAACTCACCAGAACGCACATGTCCTCATTTAAAGTGAAGAAAAAAAGACAAAAAAATGCACTGGAAAGCAACAAAACGCGTCAAAAATGTGCATACAGAAATGCATACTGACTGTGTTTCTATGGTGTGAATTGGTCCTAAGGGGAACTCTGATTTAACCTTGCCATAAAGGAGACTCTGATGGGTACCCTGATGTAAGGGGGAGTCTGATGGGGCTCCTGATGTAAGGGGGGAGTCTGATGGGGACCCTGATGCAAGGGGAGGGTCTCTGATGGGGACCCTGGTGTAAGGGGGGACTCTGATGGGGACCCTGATGTTAGAGGGGACTTTGATGGGGACCCTGATGTAAGGGGAGAGTCTGATGGGCATCCTGATGTAAGGGGGGAGTCTGATGGGGACCCTGGTGTAAGGGGGGAGTCT
>BLSH010146565.1:3686083-3719373 GCA_018402905.1 Glandirana rugosa
GTGATCCCTGTTTCCCCTACACTTTACTGAAGTATGTCATTACATTAGAATGTCTAATGTCACATGACATACAAACGACACACAAAATGAAAAGCTTAAACGGCGGCCAGAGGCGGGGGCACGCTGCGCCGTGTGTCTCCGTAGCCCGCCTCCTGTGTCGCGCGTTTGTGCCGCCCCCTGTAGCGAACTAGGTCCCCTGTTCCATGTCAGGACGAGTGGTAATAACCGTGGGTACTTCAAATACATGTATAACACCTTATAGATGACTTCCTTTACATAGTTTAATTGGGCTATCTGTAGTAATATGTTGGTTAATTTGATACATTTCCTTCAGTAGATATTCCACAATATGTACATAAACTTCATGGGTGCCAATAATGGTGAGCAGGACTGTACCTTGTCCCCTGGATCAAGCGATGTCCCCCGCCGTGTTTGCGCGCTGTGTCCTCCGCCCGATGCCTCTGTGTGCCGCGTCGCACGGGGGCGGAGACCGGCGGCAAATTCGAAAAGTAAAACACACAGCAAACATACAGTACACTGTAATCTGTAAGATTACATTACTGTATGAAGTCATTTCACATCCCCTTTGTCCCTAGTGGTTTGCCCAGTGCCCTGCATGCACTTTTATATTATTTATGTCATTCTTTCTGCCTGGAAACTTGAGAATGTCCATGGCAACCAAAAAGTGTCCCTTTATGTCAAAAGTGTTTTTTGACCAGCTAGTAAACAGCGATAGTAAATAAGAATCATTTGCAGAATTGAGCGATACTGATTTTTGGGGAAATTTATCATCAGACACTGACAGTGACGACAGCGACAATTCTGCAACTGAGCAAATTTCAGTGTTTTTGGTTTGATTACATTATTGAATAAATTTTATTACTATTATATTATTTCTGATAATCATTTTTAGTTGTTTATTATATTATAATTTATGATTTCATGTTTCAAACTTTATCATACCCGGGATGTCTACTAGACTCTTGTTTGGACAGATTTAAGTGAGTTATTCCTAAGAATTACAGGCCTACAATATAAAACGCTAAATTTCCATGCAAAATAATCGTACCGCTTTCAGCACCAAAAATCTGAAATAATCATTCCGCCAGGGAGGTTAAAGAAAAAAATATCCATTTCTAAACAAATTTCTAAATAACAAGCGCCGGGATAACAGAGAGCAGAAATTCCTCCAGATACATGATAGTCCTGATTATTTGCCTATTTTCTCCCTCTTTGTTGCTGAATACACCCCGTGGGTTGCAAAGAGTTGATACATACCATCCAAGCCATCAGGACAATATGGGGCTGATTTACAAAGGGCAAATAGACGGTGCAATTTTGAAAGTGCAGTTGTTCCAGAGCTTAGTAAATGGGGGAAACTCTGCTGACTTCCATAATCCAATCATGTGCAAGCAAAAATGCGGCTATTTTTTTTTATTTTCCTTGCATGTGATTGGGTATTCTTTGTAGAGTGACGCTTTACCTCATTTACTAAGCTCTGGAACAATTGCACTTGCAGAGTGCACAGTCTATTTGCTGTAAGTAAATCCACCCCTATATTATTTCCAACTTGCCTTCCTCCTGTGTGCTGGATTTGTGTTTTAACTGCAGTGTAAGCTCCCTCCCATCATCTGATTACAGGAATGTAACCTACATTTGGAAGCAATGGGGCCTGAAACCATGATACTGTAGGCTCTATTTACTCCAAATTAGCCATGAAAGCATCAGGACTGGGAACAAATGATTTTCCACCAAAATAGTCAATATACATTTTAGTGAATTATGGGGTTAAAGCTGCTTTCAGCGGCAGAGATGCAATCAATGCCAGGGTTTGGACGTGCACATATGGAACTGGTCACCTGATCACATCTATCGGTCTAGTAGATACAATCCAATATTTGTAAAATTGATCATGTTATATTTATTTACACCAGGCAACATTTTCTTTTTTCATTAAAGTGCCACAGGGTTAAAACGAAGGCTCTACCCATTTTCATTTTTGCTCATATAGTTTGCTGTGACATATTTGCATATTTGCTAACTGTAAATCCATTCCCTCCCCCACGTCACTTGGATCGTTCCACCATGCAGGGGTCATAACACAACTTAATGGGGCCGGCAGCTCACACATCCCTGTTTTTGCTATTGCAATTGCAAAATGTTTAAAGTGGGGAAAATAATTATTTGATCCCCTGCATATTTTGTAAGTTTGCTCACTTACATAGAAATGAAGGGTCTATAATTTTTTATCATAGGTGTATTTTAAATGATAGAGACAGAATATCAACCAAAAATCAAAAAAAAAACCACATGATACAAATGTTATAAATTGAGTTGCAGTTCAGTGAGTAAAATAAGGATTTGATCCCCAACCAACAAACAATAATTCTGCCTCCCACGGATTGGCTACGGTAGGTGCTCATGTAGTACACAGATTAGTCCTGTCAATATAAGAAGGTGCTCCTAACGACAACTCATTATGTGTATAAAAGACTCCTGACCACAGAATCTCTTTCTTCCATTGACACCTCACCATCATGGGCAAGACCAAAGAGTTGTCAAAGAACTTCAGGGACAAGATTGTAGACCTGCACAAGGCAGGATTGGGCAACAAGACCATCAGCAAGAAGCTTGGTGAGAAGGAGACAACTGTTGGAGTGATTATTCGCAAATGGAAAAAATACAAAATAACCATCAATTGCCCTCGGTCTGGAGCTCCATGCAAGATTTCGCCTCATGGGGTAAGGATGATCATGAGAAAAGAGAGGGATCAGCCCAGAACTACACGGGAGGAGCTTGTGAATGATCTCAAGGCAGTTGGGACCACCAAACAAACCATTGGTAACACAATACGCCACCATGGAATGAAATTCTGCAGTGTCCGCAATGTCCCCCTCCTCAAGAAGGCACATGTACAGTCCCATCTGAAGTGTGCCAATGAACATCTAAATGATTCCGAGAAGGATTGGGAGAAAGTGCTGTGGTCAGATGAGACCAAAATTGATTTCTTTGGCATTGACTGGACTCACTGTGTTTGGAGGAAGAAAAATGCTGACTATGACCCTAAGAACACCATCCCTACAGTCAAGCATGGAGGTGGAAACATTAAGCTTTGGGGATTTTCTCTGCTAAAGGTGCAGGTTGACTTTGCTGCATTGAGGGGCCATGTATTGTAAATTCTTGCATGAGAACCTTCTTTCCTCAGCCAGAACACTGAAGATGGGTCATGGATGGGTCTTCCAGCAGGACAATGACCCAAAACATACCGCCAAGGCAACAAAGGAGTGGCTCAAGAAGAAGCACATTATGGTCATGGAATGGCCTAGCCAGTCTCCAAACCTTAATCCTATAGAAAATTTATGGAGGGAGCTGAAACTTCGAGTTGCCAAGCGACAGCCAAGAAACCTTAAGGATTTAGAGAAGATCTGGAAAGAAGAGCGGACCAAAATCCCTCCTGAGTTGTGTGCAAACTTGGTAACCATCTACAATATATGTCTTACCTCTGTGCTTGACAACAAAGGTTTCTCCATCGAGTACTAAATCATTGTTTGGGGATCAAATACTTATTTTACTCACTGAACTTCAACTCAATTCATAACATTTATATCATGTGTTTTTTCTGGATTTTTGGTTGATAGTCTCTATCATGTAAAAGAGTGGTTCTCAACCCTGTCCTCAAGTACCCCCAACGGGCCATGTTTTGGGAATGCCTCTTAGATAAAAAAGCTGTCCAAAATACCAAGCCATTGACTCTGATTTAAAGCACCTGTGCAAGATAAAGGAAAACATGAAAACATGGCCTGTTGGGGGTACTTGAGGACAGGGTTGAGAAACACTGATGTAAAATACACCTATGATAAAAATGATAGACCCTTCATTTCTTTGTAAGTGGACAAACTTACAAAATCTGCAGGGGACCAAATAATTATTTTCCTAACTGTATACCGTACATGTTTTTATCCATAAAGGCTTGCTTGCAGTGCATTATGGGCTTTCTTAGCTGTTCCTAAGGCTGGCCATACTTTGTACAAGTTTCCTTTAGATTTACCAAAACCATATAATATGAAGTCAGACCTAAACACTTTCAATTTGTATGCAACCAGACAGGCCCCTGCACTACCTAATTGAAGGTAAATCTAAAGGAAATGGAATAGGAACATTGTATAATGTATGGCCAGCTTAATGAAATTCTATACGGCTCCATATGAGCTGGTAGAATGAGAGAGGTGCCCCTCTGCTAATGTATTCAGCTGTGTGTATAATCTAAGTAGTATGAACAGGCTATTCACAACATAGCAGTGAAATCTTAGAAGTATTTAATCTCTCATTTTAAAACTTGCACCTGGGATACAAGATTTCTGACAATAAATACCTTAAAATAAGCCAAAATTTTAAAAGAAACCAGCCAGAGAGAAACACAGAGGCTGCCATTACTGAGCTCTTGTCCAACATTGCTAGTAGCATACCTAAGCTGCTAGCCCTTTAGCTTCATGTCACGGATTGATAACACGTATATAGAAAAAGATATCAAACTGAAACAAAATCACTTCTGCACTAAGGCATTATAACAGTCCTTTTGGGGGAGTCTCTCTCTAGATACCAGGCATCTCCAGCACATAACCAAAGTCACAGTCTTTTCAAATCCACTTGGCCTTGCTGCCCACCTCAGGCTGGGGTGTCCTTAAGCACTATGTATGAAGAAACAAAAGAAGGGGGTGCACCAGGCTAGTGCATTGTGTTTCGGGGGGTATCTCTCTTTATCAGAGTCAGCTCTGGCTCTGATGAAGAGGAGGTAGCCTCAAAATGCGTTAATATCTGCAGAACATCTGGGGGTGTGCTACCAGTTCTGATTGATATGTTGGGCATTTGTGATGGGCTCAATGCTCTATATTATTTGTTATTTTCTTAAATAAATGGTGTGTTGGTCAATGGACAAGGCTGGGGCTCCATTCTTGTGTTTTTTTAATGCATATAGAAGAAGACACCTGACTTTCCTAACCTGCCTACGAATTCCACTCATGTTTTAAAGTCAGTGGGTCAGGACAACCACCAGGTAAGCAGCATTATCAGAAGGCTATTGGCAACAGAGTCCCGGTATTTCTTGCAGGAGTGCTGCATTGTTTTGTATTGTTTTCGGATAGCCAATACTTCACAAACAAAACACCCAAATTAATTCTTCATAAAATGAAATTACCCTGAAATAGAACATGCAGAAGGGTTTATTAAATGAACGCTCACTGGAAGCAGGATGGAAGCAACATCTAATTTATGGCCCATTATTTATCAAAAGAAAATAATACTAATGTATTGACATTATGAAAGCAGACCGCAGACGTTTGTTACATCCTGGGACTACTGCAAAGAATTCTCAACTGGTTTACAAAGATCTCACCCTAAGAAAAAATGCCAAAGAGCACTACAATGCATGGGTCAGCCATCTACGAGGAAGGCACTATTAATGCCAAAAATGTGTGGGTCTGTCCCAGCATGTTTGAACTGTCAGTCTGCTAGACACAGGGGCAAGTTTACAGTCTTCTGTACCAGCAGTTATGAAGTATATAGATGAGTTTGCCAAGTTCTCAGGGCTTGCAATTAACTGGGAGCAGTCTGTGCTCTTTCTGCTAGATCCACTCCCGAAAGATTTGCCATCAATATGGCCACAACTTGTAGCTGCCTCCTCCCTTAAATATCTGGGAGTTATTATGACCGCATCCCCTCTGTCATATGT
The DNA here is from genome assembly GCA_018402905.1 of Glandirana rugosa. Classification (NCBI taxonomy): domain Eukaryota; kingdom Metazoa; phylum Chordata; class Amphibia; order Anura; family Ranidae; genus Glandirana; species Glandirana rugosa. The sequence continues at coordinate 3,691,812 of BLSH010146565.1, forward strand.
AGCGGACAATATTGCTCCATGGTTGACAAGATTTCAAGCGCAAAGTGGGGTCTGGTGTAAACTTCCCCTTTCAGTAAAAGGCTGCATAAAATTATCTTTTGATGGTTTTTTATTGAAGTTTACAAGGATTACAAAACAAGAAGCAGCGTTTTCGTACATTGAATTGCACTATATATGATTGACTCATACAGATATAATATATAGTATTTAGAATAAGTGGCTTCAGCAATTGTCAGTAAACAGTATACAATGGTATTTCTCCTGTGTTCCATATGGGTGGAAACCGTAGGCTTCTATCACCCGCCCCCGGACACCCCATCTGGGGACAAACTGTGTCCGGAAGGTCACAACAGATCCGAGGTCTCCACACTTAAAACAGTAGTAGTAGGTAGGAATTTGAACAGGAATTACTTGAGAGAGTTAGGGTTGCTCAATAGATAGAGATGTATAGATTGTCAAAAAACAAACAAACAAGTGAACATGTCAAAGAACAATTGCTGGGTACGTTGCTCTGTAGGGAGAGAAGAAAGGTAGGTCATTTAAGAAAGAGCAGTTGGACTTCAAGGATGACGGCCCAAGGAAGACCTGTGGGAGTATCATGTCACCATTACATATGTGCTGTACATAGGGGATGAGATAGGCCGCATAAATTTAATTAAGATGGTGTGGATGCCGCAACTCTTCTATTATTTACATAACTCCCCAGTTTGGATCCTCTTAAAGTACTTTATTAAGATAAATGGGATACTTAGAAATCTGTTTTGGAGGAATAAGATCCCCCGTATCAAATTAGATCTCCTAAAATATCCAAAGGAGGGAGAGGGGTTAGCAGTTCCAAACCCGAGAATTTATTTTCTAGCTGCCCAATTGCAGCATTTAGTACAGTGGGAATCAGAGGCCTTAGCCACACCCTCATTTTGTTTATTCTCCTTTGGGTTTCACGGACGCCATCCACTCCTAGCACTGGAGGGGGCATTGGGGTACTCTGCTTTCTCTAATTTGCCCACACCCTGGTACTTATATACAAGGTGTGGGACTATGTTAAGAAGGTAATGGGGGTTTCCTCCCTAAATAAATATATTCCGCATCGCACCAGTGTGAACTCAGCCTTAATGAACGCCAGAGCATCTTAATGGCCACTGAAGTTCGGGCATTGGCCAGGGCTGAGTTTAATATTCACTTTTATCTTGAAGCTCTCCCCACAAGCTGTTCTCAGTCTGATGGCCAGCAAAATTCAACGTCTCTTTTCCCAGGCTGTCCTCAACCAGACCCAGCCTGTTACTGGACTGAAAAGAGAAGTAGTACAGTGATGAGCTCATCTCTGTCACTCTGCTCCTATCAGCATGTTCCTAGTCAGCACATGAACTGTTTGGGTACCTAGGCTGTTTCTTTCTTTCTTTCACAGTCCAGCCCTGCTGAACAGGAACTGCAAGAGGTTGATGTGATTGTAAAGGTTTTTTTTTTTTTTTTAGATAACAAACATGTCATACTTACCTCCTCTGTGCAAGGGTTTTGCACAGAGTGGCCCTGATCCTCCTCTTCTAGGGCCCCCCAGTGGCGCTCCTGGCTCCTCCTCTTCATGAGTGCCCCCTCAGAGAAGTGCTTTCCCTGGGGTCACTCGCGTGGGCGCGCTCCTGAGTCCTGCTTCTGCATCCCTTGACACAGACAGCAGGGCTCGGCCCCACCCCCTGTCTCCCGCGTCATTGGATTTGATTGACAGCAACGGGAGCCAATGGCTGCGCTGCTATAAATCTATTTAATCAGCACCTGAGACACCGGCTGGAATGGGTATGCTCGTCCCCGCCGCAGGAACGATCGGGCTCATCTAAGTAAAACGGGGGGCTCTGGGGGCAGCTGCAACAGAAAAGGTTTTTTACATTAATGCATAGAATGAAAAAAAAAAGGGGGAGGCTTTATGGGGGGGTTGAGCCAGGGCAATGAGGAGTGCCTGCGTCACAGTAAGTTAGAGCGGGAAGATTTCAGTTTCCAGAGCAGTCTTCTAGGAGGGCTTTACCTTCATCTGTACATACAAACATATTCCAGTATGCCCACGTTTTGGTGTAGCGTTCTCTTTTATTTTGGGCCGTTAGTACCAGATCCTCTAGAGTATTAAAGTTCCGCACTTTATTGAGCCACATAGCAATAGAAGGGGGGTTAGCCTCTTTCTAACAAAGTGATACATGCTTTGGCAGCATTAACCAAGTGACCAATAATTGATTTTTTATACTTCTTTAGGGGAATCTGTGAGCAGTGAAGCAGGAAGAAAGCAGGACCCTCAGGTATCGGGAAATCGGTAAATATTTGAGTGATCTTTTTCACGTTCGTCCAGAACTGTTGAAGTTTTGGAAGAGTCCAAAAATATGGATTAATGTCCCCTGTTCCTCCTGACATCTCCAGCAACGATCCAAGGCCTCTGAAAAAAATTTGCACAGAACCGATGGAGTGTAATACCAATGCGTCAGTAATTTGTTATTTGTTTCCTGTATATGCGTATATATGGAGGATTTCAGAGCAAGGTGAATAATATTCTGCTGTTCGTTAGGTGTGAAAGTTCTAGTCAATGTCCTTTCCCATTTGCTGAGACTGGACATGACAAAGTCCTCTGGAGGGGAGATTAGTAGTGCGTACATCTTCAACAGGGGGCGGGGAAGGGGGTAGCTGTCTACGCAATATGTTTCAAACGTCGTTAACATACGATGGGAATGTGTCCAAGGTCCCAGGGAGTTGAGATAATGACATAGTTGTAGTGCTTGCCAAAGTTTTAGTCTGTACTGTCCCTCCGGTTGCATCAATGCAGAAACCGAGGGCCATGTATCAGAAATCAAGACATGAGAGGCTTGAAAACACCCTCCCTCTAGAAGATCCTGGAATGTGCCGGGCGAGATCCCTGGATGGAAACTAGGGTTTCCCAGGATGGGAAACAGCGGCGAGAGAGGAGAGGAGAGCTCAGGGTTCTGGCATACTAAATCCCATATCTGAAGCATGGGGCCTATAGTAGAGTGAGATTTGCTTTGAACTTTCTTCTGCTGAGCTCTGCCAAAATGCAGCGACTGGTCTCTGGGACTGTAATAGTATTCTGCATCCTGGTTTCTGAAGCCGTGCCTTGCCTTGTCTTGGACTGCTTTTGTTCCTTGACCACTTACCTGACCCGTGCCTGCATCCAGTTAATTCTGATTGCAGCCTGACCTGATCTCTTGCCTAGATACAGATTACTCTAGTAATAGCTGCCTTACCTGACCCTTGCCTGGATACAAATTACACTAGAGATAGATGCCTGACTTGACCTCCTGCTTGGATACAGATTACTATAGTGACTTCCACCTGACCTGACCCCTTGCATGAATATGGTTTACTCTAGTGATCGCTTCCGGACCTGACCTCTTGCTTGAATAATAGATTACTCTAGTGATTGCCACCTGACCTGGCCCTCTGCGTGGATACAGATTACTCTAGTGATAGCTACCTGACCTGACCTCTTGCCTTGATACAGATTACTCTAGTAATAGCTGCCTTACCTTACCCTTGCCTGGATACAAATTACACTAGAGATAGATGCCTGACTTGACCTCCTGCTTGGATACAGATTACTATAGTGACTTCCACCTGACCTGACCCCTTGCATGAATACGGTTTACTCTAGTGATCGCTTCCTGACCTGACCTCTTGCTTGAATAACAGATTACTCTAGTGATTGCCGCCTGGCCTGACCTTCTGCCTGGATACAGATTACTCTAGTGATAGCTACCTGACCTCTTGCCTTGATACAGATTACTCTAGTGATAGCTACCTGACCTCTTGTCTGGATACAAATTACTCTAGAGGTAGCTGCCTGACTTGACCTCTTGCTTGGGTACAGGTTGTCTAGAGGTAGCCGTCTGACCTGACCTCTTGCTTGAACACAGATTACTCTAGAGATAGATGCCTGACTTGACCTCCTGCCTGGATAGAGATTACTATAGTGACTGCCGTCTGACCCAACCTCTGGCATGAATACTGTTTACTCTAGTGATCACTTCCTGACCTGTCCTCTTGCCTGGATACAAATTACTCCAGTGATCACTTCCTACCCTGACCCTTGCCTGGATAACAGATATGCTACTGATTGCCACCTGCACTGAGCCTTGCTTGGATAAAAGACTCTGCCCTTGCCCACTACTCATCAGTCCTGACCACCACAGACTTGATGACCAGTCACTAATTCTGGTCACTCCTGCATACAGTACATGTCTTGAACAATTTCTGCACCATGAAGCCATCTGACCCAAGTATGGTAACTCTCTCTGAGGGTTGCTGGGAAGCGACCCATTCCTGCGAATACAGCACAGTGCCTTAAGTACTGGGGGCATCCAAGTATCAGTGCTGTAGGCATACTATCCTTAGGGAAAAGGCAGCTACTATAGGTGAAACTGTGCATAAGTCTCGCTATTTTGCAGAACCGGTAAACCTTATAGGGGTGTATAACTCTCACACGAGATTCATCCTCAAGAACAGATAGTGAGAGGCCTGCAGAATAATGAGGAGGTTCCCCTAAACACGTTGTAGAACAGCACTGCTAACATGTAAAACCTGTTTATAGGGAATATTGATTTTGTTCACTATACACATCAGCTGGTTCTGCCTTGCTTGTTAATAAGGACGTACAGTCAGATATATTGTGCAGCCCAGGTACAATCCTTCCAGACTGACAGCCAAGAAACATTTACAGAAACATGAGGCAGTCATTCTAGAGAATAATAAGACTTTGTATCCATGGCATTTTTCCCACCAGAGAATAAAGCAGTTATCAGCCCAGCACAGGCACCGACCCCAGATGGACTTCTATTGAGCAGAGGGTCAAATACATCTTGGACCATCATCAAGGACAATGGATTGACATGATGGGAGCTAGCACAAGAAAAGCAGCTTAAAATATAATAATATATAGAGGAACTAGATTAAGTGGTTGCAAGAGAAATGGTCGCAATAATGAACCGTGAATTTTTAAACCCGAGTCTTTACAAATATTTGAAATTCAGTCTGTAGAAGAGATTTACTTGGGGAGTTTTATTATGGTCTGTTACTCGGTTCCTGAGACTAAACACTATATAAGTTCAAGAGTCCCTTGGGTTTGTGTTGATGAGCAAATACAGCTTGCTTTCAGGTGGACTCCGCTTGCATTTGACATCAGTTAAGATATTTCTGGGATCATTTTGAGGTCATTAATGGATGCATTTGACTTGTAGTTGGTGTTCTTTTGACCTGAACTTGATCTTCTAAGCTGCATCATGCCACCTTTAGGTTCCTATTGGCTTGTACGGAAAAAGAAAAAAAAGTGTCCCATAGCGGCCAGTCTGCTCTGCTGTCTTCTCAGCAGAGTTCAGACTGGCTGAGCTATGAACATACATTATATATATATATATATATATATATATATATATATATATACACACACACACACACACACACACATATATATAAATATATTGTGGGGGGTTAGCTCATGGGGGGGGGGGATCACCTTTCCTGGGAAAAAGGCAGTCCGCAAGGCAGATTTTTTTAAAAGCTGACTTGTAGCCAGTTTTGTTTTTGAAAACAAATCCTTCCCATCCTGGCTCTTATTAAACAGCCTCAGTTTCGCTAACTGAGCAGTGCAGGGCTTCTCCCAGTCACCCACAAAATAAAGATAATGCAAACCTTTAGTTTTTGTCATTCCGCAAAACTTCAGTACAGCTTTCTCAGGGTTGCTGGCTCCTGAGTCCCATGCCAGAGCAAAACTTTCCTCTCTTCCTGGTTATTTAAACCGCCTGAAGGTAAACTCCAGCGGACCACAAAATCTGGTCCGGAACCAACCCTGCCAAGGTGGCTGGTAAAACCTGGACCAGATTCCACCTTAGTCCATTCCAAATGAATGCATGCGAGGCGACACATAGCGTCCATCGATCACCTTGCCTCGCATAACGTTTAATGACAGGGGTGCAGACTAGCACCAAAGGTAGTGGGTCTTAATGTGCATCTCTAGGTAGAACTTTTTTATTTTTAATATTTTGTAGAAGGGTTAGAACCTCTGAAGTTTTTAATTCCTGTATTTTATTGCTATCCCCCATTAGGGAGATTCACCCCTCTATTTGTACTGTGGCCACTGAAGACCTTCACTCTGAAACCTCTATCACAATTTGATTTTATTTTTTCATTTTATTTTTTATTTTTTGGTGCTACAAGACAGCATTTCCCTCTTTCTCCTGGGTGAGAATGATGTTACGCAGGCATGCACAGATGTGCTGAAGGTCTCTACAGGGCTTTGAGACCCAGCAGAGACCTTGGCGCATTGTGGGTTTCCTTGTGTGAGTGCATGAGGGCGGTGCAGTGAAGCACAACTTGGCAGGTGTGTAGGTGCGCTACAGGGCTCTGCCAGGTCCCGAAGGCTTGGCAGGGCCCTACAGCAGATCTGCGCTTACATTGGACTATCGAAAATGGCGGCTCCGGTAGAGGGGGCGAAGCCCCAATCAAGGGGTCTTAAGTTCCTCTTTAAAGACATCTTATACGGGGACAACTGTCTAAGATGTGAATTCTTCCCACTTTAGAAGATATCGTCTAGCTTCCTTTTGCACCTCTTGAAGAGGAAGCAAACAGAATTTTCTTCAATTGTACACAGGCAGCAAAAATATACTGGCAGGGGTTGTACCACTTTCCTACTCTACCCAAACCAAAAACAAAAAGTTTTGGCTATACATCTCTACTTGGATGGTGGTTGAAGCCAGGTATATATCTTCCCCAGGGGCTGATCTGCAGAAACATGCTGGTTTCGCAAGCACCACAAATGAAGCTGGGGACAGTGCTGGAGAACAGAGAGGGTTCGCAAAGCTTAGGCATGTATTTTCTTTAGGAGGAGGGGAGTCCAAATATGATGAAAAAGTTATAAAGAGAGTTTAAAACAAAATGCAAATAACCGCGCTTGTAATCAAACTAAATAAATAGTTAAATTGAACAAGCTGCACCACACTAGTGAGATATTATCACAAGAACAATTATATTAAAAAAACTGTGTTCCGAAACATAGGAATAAATACAATTCATAAAAGTAAAAGTCCATAAACAGTCCATCAAATCCATGAATATCCAGTGTAAATATACAGTATCTCACAAAAGTGAGTACACCCCTCACATTTTTGTAAATATTTTATTATATCTTTTCATGTGACAACACTGAAGAAATGACACTTTGCTACAATGTAAAGTAGTGAGTGAACAGCTTGTATAACAGTGTAAATTTGCTGTCCCCTCAAAATAACTCAACACACAGACATTAATGTCTAAACCGCTGGCAACAAATGTGAATACACCCCTAAGGGAAAATGTCCAAATTGGTCCAATTAGCCATTTTCCCTCCCCGATCTCATGTGACTCATTAGTGTTACAAGGTCTCAGGTGTGAATGTGGAACAGGTGTGTTAAATTTGGTGTCATCGCTCTCACTGTCTCACACTGGTCACAGGAAGTTCAACATGGCACCTCATGGCAAAGAACTCTCGGTGGATCTGAGAAAAAGAATTGTTGCTCTACAAAAAGATGGTCTAGGCTATAAGAAGATTGCCAAGACACTGAAACTGAGGTGCAGCACAGTGACCAAGACCATACAGTGGTTTAACAGGACCAGTTCCACTCAGAACAGGCCTCACCATGGTCGAGTTGAGTGCGCGTGCTCAGCGTCATATCCAGAGGTTGCTTTTGAGAAATATACGTGTGAATGCTGCCAGCATTGCTGCAGAGGTTGAAGGGGTGGGGGTGTCAGCCTGTCAGTGCTCAGACCATACGCCGCACACTGCATCAAATTGGTCTGCATGGCTGTCGTCCCAGAAAGAAGCCTCTTCTAAAGAAGATGCACAAGAAGGCCCACAAACAAATTGCTGAAGACAAGCAGACTAAGGACACGGATTACGGGAACCATGTCCTGTGGTCTGATGAGACCAAGAGAAACTTATTTGGCTCAGATGGTGTCAAGCGTGTGTGGCAGCAACCAGGTGAGGAGTACAAAGACAAGTGTGTCTTGCCTACAGTCAAGCATGGTGGCGGGAGTGTCATGGTCTAGGGCTGCATGAGTGCTGCCACCACTGGGGAGCTACAGTTCATTGAGGGAGCCATGAATGCCAACATGTACTGTGACATACTGAAGCAAAGCCCCTTTGGAGACTGGGCCATAGGACAGTATTCGAACATGATAACGAACCCAAACACACCTCCAAGAGCACCACTGCCTTGCTAAAGAAGCTGAGGGTAAAGGTGATGGACTGGCCAAGCATGCCTCCAGGCCTAAACCCTATTGAGCATCTGTGGGATATCCTCAAACGGAAGGTGGAGGAGCGCAAGATCTCTAACATCCACCAGCTCCGTGATGTCGTCATGGAAGAGTGCAAGAGGACTCCAGTGGCAACCTGTGAAGCTCTGGTGAACTCCATGCCCAAGAGGGTTAAGGCAGTGCTGGAAAATAATGGTGGCCACACAAAATATTGACACTTTGGGCCCAATTTGGAAATTTTCACTTAGGGCTGTACTCACTTTTGTTGCCAGCGGTTTAGACATTAATGGCTGTGTGTTGAGTTATTTTGAGGGGACAGCAAATTTACACTGTTATACAAGCTGTACACTCACTACTTTACATTGTAGCAAAGTGTCATTTCTTCAGTGTTGTCACATGAAAAGATAAATTAAAATATTTACAAAAATGTGAGGGGTGTACTCACTTTTGTGAGATACTGTAAATACGTAAGAAAACACCATGGAGCCTCGTTCCCATCCCACGGCCAGTGTGTTCCAATAGAGCAGTAACCAAGCCTCACTGTGAGTTCCCACTAAAGTTAGAGTGGCAGCCAAGCCTCACTCTGAGTACAAAACTAGATATTTGGGGGGAACACCCTACCAAACGCATGGCGCTGCTCATAACGACCAACAAACAAAAAATCTATAAGTTACAGCGCACACATGATACATACTCCTATCAGGCTATTTTAAAAGCATCTAAACGTATATAGCAAAAAATGCAAAGATACAGGGGTTTGGTCATATGCTTGGGATCCTGACCATACCTTTTTGGGTTGGAGAACCCCATCCTCCTTAATTAGCCCCAATCAGTGTCCACCTGATCCATGGGATGTGTCCTCTGGTCTCCCATAAAGAGAGGCATCACCTTCCATGGTTTAAGAGATATGAGCATTCACTCTAAGGTCAGTGTAGGTACCCACTGGGAATGGGGTACTTTGCAGCAGTCAGTGGGCTTAAGCACTTCATGTGACCTAACCCCAGTATCTTTGTATTTTTTGCTATATACATTTAGATGCTTTTAAAATAGCCTGATAGGAGTATGTATCATGTGTGCGCTGTAACTTATAGATTTTTTGCTGAATACTGTAGACATTTTCACAGTAGGGTTGCCCTGTCCTCTTCCTGCTGCTGAAATGTCAGTGCTGTGGGGGTTAACAGCTTTGGGTTTCCAAGCTCAGCTGCACTAAAGATGACCTGATGGGACATACCCCCTCCTTCCCTCTCCTCCACAAATTCTTCCACTGACTACACTGCAATGAAGAACCATCTGTGATTGGGGGAGAGGATCATGTGACTGATCAGACTCTCCCCTCATTCGCATATTGAGTTAGATGCAGCACCAGAATTTCAGCAGCAGGAAGAGGACAGGGCAGCCTTGCAGTGAGGATTCCTACAGAATCCAACAACCTGCACATTGTGGGACATACAGTACTTCACAACAAGTAAGCAATGCAGCTAAAGCTGTATGGAAAAACATGGGTTTTTTTTAGCTAAAATGGAGCTTTAGGCCTCACACTGCACACTGGGCATTATAAAAATAAAAAAAAACGACGAGTGTGCATGAAGCCTTAAAGGGATTTTAAAGGCAAAAGGTTTTTTTTTATCTTAATGCATTCTATGTATTCGGATAAAAAACTATGGGCAGCAGCCCCCTTCATACTTACCTCAGACCGTCTTTATTCAGTGATATTGCAGGAGTGTCTTAACTGCCTGGGACTTCCCTCCACATTGGCTGAGACAGCAGCGTGATTGGCGCCCGCTGCTGTCAATCAAAACCAGTCAGCCAATCAAGAGAAAGGGCGGGGCCAGGGAAAGGCTCCGTGTCTGAATGGACACAGGGAGCAGTGACTCGGCTTGAGTGCCCCCATAGCACACTGCTTGCTGTGGAGGCACTCAACAGGAGGGAGGGGCCAGGAACACAGAAGAGGGACCCAAGAAGAGGAGGATCCGAGCTGCTCTGCAAAACCACTGCAACAGAGGCTGTAAGTATAACATGTTTGTTATTTAAAAAAAAGAGGCTTTACAATCACTTTAAGAGATTCAAAGCCCCACTCATCCCCAGTTATGAGTTATTTTAAGATAGAACAGTTGTTGCAGTCGTTCTTGGATGGCAAGATTCAGCCACATTTTGGCAGACAAATTCCTGTAGCATTCTGGGTACATTTTCCAGTCTAGTGATGCTTCCCTGCAGGTAAAAAGCAGGGGAATGAATATGTAGGTCATGTTTTGGGCTGCCATTGTCTCTGTTCAAGGTATTTTAATGAAACCCGTCGAGCGCTGAGGAGTCCCAGGACAGAACGAGCGGCAATATGTTCCTGACAATGATGGGTTTAGCTATACGCATCTTGGCGATAAGGCTTCCTAGCACTGTGCTGCTCATCGTTAATTCCCTCCTTCCATATGCTGCTTAGATTAACGCCATTCTGCTAAAATCTTTCTGGGATGGGGGCTGAGGTAATTACTTGTGATAGCTGTCATTCCGCGGTTTTGGATTAAATCCCAGCATATTGATTTCTGACAGCTAATTGAAGAAGACGGGACTCTTCTCATGGAAAGGGCTGGATTGTGACATCCGACCTCTCGGCTGCAGCCTGGGATCAATAGATGCTAATGTAAGCTAATGAACAACTTGCTGTTTGATCAAAGAAATTCATGTTATACTGTTACATATTACATCTATAGAGGTGTCACATAACTGACTGTATGCAGATACCTACACTACGGGGCATATTTATAATAGGACAGATGATCGATAAGCTGCCTTTTTCGCCACTAGAAACCCAGCAGAAGAAAGTCCATTTGCTTTCTGACGCACTGCTATGTTGTGACCCTTTGTTCTCCAAATTATATGGCAGATAGGAAAATTCATAGTCCCTGATCGCTTTTAAAGCTGAACTCTAAGCAGATATAAAAGATACAAATTAATGCAACTTTGTATCCATTAAATCTTTTGCCATCAATGTATGCCATATGCCACTGGCTTTGGGGGGTTTACATGAGCTGCAGCCGCCAGGAGCAACACTGTATCTTGGCCTAGGCCAACAAGGCCCAGGCCTAGGGCGGCACTTTGCAGGGGGGCAGCACAAAAAGAGTCACCGCCGGCTTGCACTACACATTTAGTCTTATGGGGTGGACTGGGCCGGGAGACAAACCGGTCTGGCACCCCCCATAAAGCGGCTGCACTTGCTGCCGGTATGATAATACCGGCAGGACCCCATCAGAGGGGGACAGCCCATACATATGTAGGGGACCCGGGTGTCCCAAGGGGCGGGCCACAGCCAATGAGTTGTTGTGCTGCTCCATAGAGAAACAGGATGTGTGAGGAAATCTCTTAACCACTTCAGCCCCGGAAGGATTTCCAGCTTTAGGACCGGAGCACTTTTTGCGATTCGGCGCTGCGTCGCTTTAACTGACAATTGCGCGGTCCTGCGACGTTGTACCCAAACGAAATTTGCGTCCTTTTTTTCCCACAAATAGAGCTTTCTTTTGGTGGTATTTGATCACCGCTGCGTCATTTCTGATCGTCGCTATAAACAAAAGAAGAGCGACAATTTTGCAAAAAAAACCCAAATTTCTTACTTTTTGCTAAAATACAAATCCAAAAAAAAAATATAAAAAAACAATTTTTTTTCATCGGTTTTGGCCGATTTATATTCTAACTCATATTTGTGATAAAAAAAATTGCAATCGACGTTCATTGATTGGTTTGCGCAAAAGTGGTCGCGTTTACGGATGATGAGAATTCATTTTTGGGGTTTTAGTTTTTTATTTTTTTTTTTACTAGTAATGGCTGCGATCTGCGATTTTTAGCGGTACTGCGATATTTCAGCGGACATGTCAGACCATTTTGACACTTTTTTGGGATCATTGGCATTTATACAGCGATCAGTGCTATAAAAATGCACTGATTACTGTATAAATGCCATTGGCAGTGAAGGGGTTAACCTGCAGGGGGCGCTCTAAGGGTTAACTGTGTTCCCTGGGCGTGTTCTAACTGTGGGGGGACTGCCCTAGCTGAGGAAGGGAAGTGGTCACAGCCTTCGTATACAGGAAGGCTGTGATCACAGCCCTTCCCCCTTCACAGAACGGAGGTCCGTGTTTACATACACGGACCTCCGTTCCTTCGCTCCGGGGGGGCCATCGCGGGTAGCCGGCGGCAATCGAAGCCGCCGCACCCGCTCCCTGGCCCTCCCCGAACACAGTGAGCGCGCGGGCACGCCTCCGGCGGCGCGTGCGCGCTCACTAGGCTCGTGAGTGCGGCCGCCGTCGTGTGACGGCGATTTGCGCTCACGAGCCACCTTGTCGCTGTCAATTGCCGATCGGCGGTCGGCAAGGAGTTAAGGAAATCTATTGCAATCCCCCCAAGGCCCTCAGAACTAGTGTCCCCACTGGAAAATTTCAGGGCGGGTCTTAAAATGGAAGGGGTGTGGCCTTGACAGGAAAGGTTGGCTCATATTTAAATTAGGGGGTGCATGAGTTTAGTCAGGCCTAGGGCAGCACAAAACCTAAATACACTACTGGCCAGGAGTGTGTGTAAATCTGAAAAGTGTGAACTACACTCCATTACATTCATTGAAGGGCAGGTGAGACATCAGGACCCCTGATGTCTCAGATGTCTCATTAAAGAGAACGTCATCAAAAATGCATGACATAGGGGACTTTTTGTCCCCTATGAGATCAAAAAAAGTTTAAAAAAAATGTAAATGCAACTTTGATTTGAACTACACATGTTATATACTGAAGTTTGTCGTTGTTTCACAAAATTTTAAGGTTTGACATGTTGTGTGTAAATTTACTTGGCACAACGGTCAACCTGTGGACATACTAGAGGAAATGGTAAGGGCCGGTTCACACAGGGCAATCCGACTTGCGGGGTGACTTTGCTAGGCGATTTGAAAGCAACTTCAGCGCAACTTTGGGCAACTTATAGTGCGACTTGAGGTGACTTACAGCACAACTTCATGCCTGGTGACTTTGCTGTGGATAATCAGAGAAGGGAGGGAGGGGGCTGCCCTAAATAGATTCTATTCTTTTCACTGTGAAGTCGCTTCTGTTTAGATGGGGATCCGACTTGGAGGCGACTTCCAGTCGGATTGCAAGTCACCCCTGTGTGAACCGGGCCTAAGAGACTGCTGATATGGTAAAGTAGATGGTCAGAGGCATGCTGTAAGTGGTTGGGCACTAGGCACATGCTGCAAAAGACAGTTAGGAGTTGATTACTAAAACTGGAGAGTGCAACATCTGGTGCAGCTGTGCATGGTAGCCAATCAGCTTCTAACTTCAGCTTGTTCAGTTAAGCTTTGACAATAAAATCTGAAAGCTGATTGGTTTCTTTGCAAAGCTGCACCAGATTTTGCACTCTCCAGCTTTAGTAAATCAACCCCTTAGGGTCTGTGGATAAGTAACATGTTAAATATCACTGCCATTCCAGACTTTTTAAAGATGAATGCTTCCAATTTGGTGCTCCCAACAGCCGAACTTTCCAGGCACTGTATTTGATTTTACCCTCAGCAAGAGCCATTATAAAAAAAACAAAAAAAAGAGAGAGAATAGGGAATGGCAAACAAAGCAAAGACAAAAAGCCTCTCGCTCCGACCCCATGTGATCACACTGACTGCCTGAGTAGCCAATCACCAAGCATCAGTGCTGTCATGTGGGAGGAAGGGGAGTTAAATAAATGATCAACCCCATACCAGAAAAGATCAGGTATTTCCCTTTGGTCTTGGTGACCACATGGAGCAGAAAGAGAGTCTGAGTGGTTGGTGGACCACCATAAAGTGGACCTGTCACTTTACCCAACATTTGAGAAAAGTAGGACCACTTGAAAGCACTATATAGAAAAAAGTGAGGCAGTAGGCTGTACACAGAGAAAAGCGAGCCAGATAATGAGGTTAAGCCTTGACCATCCAATATCCTCACACTATCCTAGGGAATAGGAAACATTGTAATTAGACACCTAAAATAAGAAACATTAAGTACGGTATTAACGCTCATCCTCAGTGAGTCACTGTTGTCCATATTAAATCAATTATTCAGTACGTGAGAAATTCTACATACTAATGAGTCCTCACGTGCATTGTGTAAATTCATCATTCCAGGTAACAGATGGAACCTTTCTTTACCATGCAAATGAATCATCAAGTGGAAATCCCTATTGTGATTTATTGTGGCAATTGAAACATTCCTGGTATTGGTTCACAAAGGTCAAAATGCATGGTGTACTGAGAAAGGCAGCCATGATTCTTCCATCCATGAGAATGCCGCTTATGATCTAGTGAAATAGCGCCTACAACGCCCTGCTTTGTCCTTTGCTAAGCAAAGTTATAAAAAGCAAAGTGTAGACATCATAGCAACCAATAAACAATCAACCATCCTTCAGCACAATGACCACACCAATTTGATTGACAATGTTGCAAATTTGAATAATTCTGCAAACTTTAACAATTGATTGTGGGATTGACGCAAGTGAATGTGTGATCGAAACACAGTCACAGACAAATTTCCACCTCAACTTCCCTATCAGCCTGCAACACATTTAATTGTCCTGTCTAACTGTTCATGTTAAAAACAGTGGTTTAGTTTGCACACATTTGGTCGGTGGGCGCACTGGAAACTTTTGCTGCCATTGTGCCATTAGCTGGGTGGCCAATGCACCCCTATGCCTTTAAGGAGAAGTGGGCTCCCTCCAGGCATACCTGCCCTAAATCCATCCATTACCATATATATATATACTTCTACTATGGAGGTTTTCAAAATATATTGAGTTGGGACTGCAGATAATACTGGGGTGCCTTGCACGGCAAATGTGTGCAAACTAAACCCGTTTTAAACATGAACCGTTAGGACAAATTGATGTGTTGCAGGCTGGTTGGCAAGTTGAGGTGTGAATTTTTCTTTGTTTTTGTTTGCTGTGTGCCGCCCTTCTATGTGCTCCCTGCTATTAAGGCCAGTAATGGGTTGGGACAGTTGCTCTTTGTTTGTATTGACAGTTTTGTTCAATCAGATAAGAAAGACATTTTCATCCATCGCCTTTTGACTTTCCACATCGCTGAGGTTAAAAATGATCTATCTTTAAGCATGTGAACAACCAATTTTTAAAGAAATTCTACCAGCATATGGATAGCTTTACTCTTTAGGTGAAATCTGCACATTGTCAAAGTTGGGGAACATTCTAAAAGTGACCATAGATGGATCTTAATTCAGACAGTTCAGCAGGGATGATCCATGTGTAACCACTGCCGCTCACCAGAAGCTGATCTATTGATCAACTTCTGCTGAACAGACCTGTTGGAAAAAAAAGTCACTCAGCAGCTGTAGCCACTGGCAGCATGAAAAAAATGCAGCCATGTATGGCCAGCTTAACACTCTAGAGCAGGGGTCTCCAAACTTTCTATACAAAGGGCTAGTTTACTGTCCTTCTGACTTTAAGGGTGATGGACTGTGGCCATTGGGAGTAGAAATTGTCCTGGCATCAGTGGGAGTAAAAAATGTATCTTCGGCATTAGGGAGAAGAATAGTGCGCCATTGTTGGTGTCAGTGGAAGGAATAGTGCCCCATCATTGGTGTCAGCAGGAGTAATAGTGCCCCATCATTACTATCAGCGGGAGGAATAGTGCCTAGAGCAGGCATCCTCAAACTATGGCCCTCCAGCTGTTGCAGAACTACACATCCCATGAGGCATTGTAAAACTCTGACATTCACAGACATGACTAGGCATGATGGGCATTGTAGTTCCTGAACAACTGGAGGGCCATAGTTTGAGGACCTCTGCCCTAGAGGGCCGCATCTGGTCCTTGGGCCACAGTTTGGAGACCACTGCTCTAGAGTAAAGCCTTTGGAATGGTGCCCATTGTAAGCCTGTGGAAAAAGCAGGCCATTGTGCCCCCTAGTTTCAGCACTGCCAACTCCCGGAGTATACTACAGCTAAAGCTATATAGTAAAGCTAGCCATATACTGGCAGAGCTTCCTTTGAAAATGGTCATTTGGAAAGTATCTATTCACTTTTCTAATGGTTAGTGTGGTCAAAACCTCCATCGTTTTCAACCACAGTAACAAAGTCGAAATGAAAAAGACTGAAATTTTTCTTGTTTCTTATCAAACAAAATTCTAACCGTAAATGTGATTCTCATTTGGAATCACATTCATCTCCGTCTATCCCGAAATCAATTGTTAGGATTTGGAACATTTCAATTTTTTAGGACTGTCATATGAATGATTTATAGTCAGTGAAAGCGCAGGCAGACTTTTTACAAAGGCCAATATATCCTGTAAACTGGGCTATGGAGGAACCCTGTATTCATTGTTTATCTGTAAAATATTACAAATAATAAAAACAAATTGCATAATATATCAGTTTTTAAACGTTTCAAAAAAACTTGGAGAAAATCACAGTAAAAATAATTATAGTTTACCTTTAACATATGAGAGCAATGTTACACTCACATGTTGGTATTGCTGTGTTCACGGATGCATGTAACTGAAATCAGTGTTATCTGTTATCGGTCATCTTTCATGCTATCACACTGGATGGATGGCAATGCCATCTTCCAGAAACCTTAGGTCAACAAGCCATCTTAGCACCTCGTCATTGTCACCTCCCTGTAAACCCCCAAGTGCCACCATTGCAATCAACTAAAATAAACCAATTGTTAAAACTATGTGTCTAAAAAGATAAGAGTTAACGCTCCATCACCCCGCATTATTCTCACAGGCTTCAGAAATCTTTATTCAGCTATGATGGGCCATCAGAGGATAGAAGGGGAAAACAATAACTATTGTATGAAAAAAAAAAAGACCACGATGAGCCTGAGCTTAGTTGGACCTGAAGCTAAAAAGGGACGATTTGATCCTTATGGAGAACATCTAGAAAAGTTTTTTTTTTTAATTATTTTTATTAGTATTTGAAGAGAAGAAATAATACATACAACACAGAGCCTGATGGGCATACCTAGGCTCAACGGGTCAGGACAGGACCAGACTAACTATACATAAATAACTGACTAACACCCCCCGCCCCCCCTTTTCCTCTTCCCCACCCCCCTGTGCAGCCACGCCCTTCCCATATAGTAGGATGAAGACTTTCCTACCTACCACAAATAACACAATGAATATCACAAAGAAGGTGATCCCCAAACACCACCTACTTTATCCATTAGGTGTACTTGTTACCAAGTATCTCCTTAAATGTGAACCCGCATAGGATCCAAATACCATCTAATCCAACAGTAGACAAATCTGCTAGCCACCCCTGCCAAACCTTATCAAATTTGCGCTGACAACCCCTCCCCACATAAGTTGCCTTGTAGAAGGGTAAGAATTTATTGACCATGCCCTTCCAAAATGCAAGCGACGGTGCCTCCAATATAACACAATTGCTTTCCGTGTATAAAATAAGGTAGTAGATAAAAATGTCCTTTGTGCCCTCTTTGGTACCAATTCCTCCACAAACCCCAGAAGACAGACCAGGATGATCAGGGGAGCCGGCACGAACAGGAGTTCCTGCAGCATACACAGGACCTCCAACCAAATATGTTTTATATCCGTACAATGCCAAAAAATATGGACAAAGTCAGCCGGTGAGGCAGTACATCTCCCAGCATTCCGCCAAAGTTAAGCTATAAATCGCAGCTAATCGTGCTGAGGTATAATAAATTCTGGGAACCAGTTTGAATTGTATGAGGCGATCTCTAACTGATACCAGGGCCTTAAAAATGGACCCTCCCATATATCATCCCAGTCCTCTCCCTGGAAATTTGGGATGAGCTGCATCCAAACCTTTCTACATTTAGTTAGTGCCTTTGGCTGTACCGTAAACAGTTCTTTATACATTGTTGACATGGGCTTGACCAGGGAATCATAATGCAAGAGCAACTCCAATGCAGATGACTGAATATCCAGAACATCAGAGCCAAAGTGAGACACAAAGGCATGCCTCAATTGCAGGTATCTAAACAGATACCAGTTTGGCAGCTGACCACATCCTGCAGCCTCTTGATTCCAACTCCCGCCCATATGACCAGATCTGGGATTCCACTGAAATGCTGTAACTTGGGGTTAAACCACAAAGGAGTTGATAGACCGATTTTGTCCAAGATCTAGAAATGTTAATTGTCCTAAAGCAGTACCCTTACAAAATCACTTTTTTGTCTTTAATTGCACCAAAAAAATACAGGAAGTGGTATGTATTATGCTAGATGTAATTCACTGTGTAAGAAGACTACCATTGGATTACAGATAGGTAGTCCCACCAAGGATTGTGTTGGATAGGAGGGGATGTCCTGCTTGTAATTTTTACAGAAGCTGTTCATTTTATTTATTTTTTTTTTCTTGTTCAAAGTGGAGTTGAGTTTTAAGTAAGTAAAAGGATCAACTTGTTTGTGCAACCAGTATAAGCTTACAGTTCATTAAGCCATTTACCTAATTGGAAAAGCCTTTTCCGCTTCCTTAACATCATTACACTGAAATCTTCTTTTTCTCTGTCTTGTTAAAATGGGCTTTTTTCTTTATCTATAGATTGAACCATGCCTCAACCCAAACTTCATAATAGTGAAATACAGTTCGATTTATGTTCTTTGTTTTAAAGAAACATATGGAACAGATAAGAGGAAGGGAATGAGGATACGTTTTTGTTATATGAAGGAAGTGTGCTCTCACAGGGACAGGAAGTGAGAGAAAAATCTCACTAATGGGGTCAGAGACAAAAATAAAAAAAACTCAAATAATATCAGTCCAAGCTGCACTAACACCCAATCACCATAATCATTTAGAGGGGGCACGGCTATTGGTGGTACTGTGGGAATCCAATGATAGAGAGCCAACACAGAAGAAAAAAATTTAGGGGTGATTCCACTAAATCTTTAGCTATCACTAGATGGCTCACCATCAGGTGGAAGGAGGTCCTGATTCCTCTATATAGATCTTTAGTTCTCACTAGAGAATCACCAGCAGGAGGAAGGAAGTCCTGATTCCCCTTTATCGATCTTTAGTTTTCACTAGAGGGATTCTCATCGGGCGGGAGGAGATCCTGATTCCTCTATATAGATCTTTAGATCTCACTAGATAATCACCAGTAGGAGGAAGGAGGTGCTGCTTCCTCTTTATAGATCTTTGGATTTCACTAGAGGCATCACCAGCAGGTGGAAGGAGGTCATGAATTCTCTATATAAATGTTTAGCTATCACTAGACAATAACCAGCAGGAGGAAGAAGGTCCTGATTCCCCTATATAGATATTTTTCACTAGAGGGATCCCCAGCAGGTGGAAGGAGGTCCGGATTCTTCTATATAGAGCTTTAATTATCGCTAGAGAATTACCAGCAGTAGGAAGTAGGTCCTGATTTCCCTGTATATGATGTTAAGTCATCACTAGAAGGGTCACCAGTAGGAGGAATGAGGTCCTAATTCCTCTATAGGATCACAAAGTATAACTAAAGGTAAGCTTTTTTTTTAGTTTTAGATATAGTGGAGATGGATTACAACAAATATTAGGTTTCTATTTCTGTCTGTTCCCACCGTTCGGGAAATTCACCCTCTTTGAACAATCACATTTTTATTATTATTATACAGGATTTATATAGCGCCAACAGTTTGAACAGCTCCTTGCAAAATAAAGGGAGACAGTACAATTACAATACAACTCAATTAAAGTGGTTGTCTACCCGTTTTGTTTACTTTTACCTACAGGTAAGCCTAGAATAAGGCTTACCTGTAGGTAAAATGAATATCTTCTAAACCTGTACGGTTTAGAAGATATTCCCTTTATAATTCAATGTGGCGTTACGGCGCATGCGCCGTGTATGTTCTGGCAAAGGCCCGGCATTAGTTCTGGACTTTGCCGGGAAAAAGTGACGTCTCGCAGCTCCGGCCAGTCACAGCGCCGAAGCCGCGTACCCGGAAGCAAGATCCGTGGGAAGATGTCCGCTCCCACAGAGGGGACCGAGCAGCCCGGTCGGATCTTCATTTCAAGGTGAGTATTTCATAATGAGCTAGTATTATGCTATTGTCTTGCGGGTTTTTATTTATTTATTTATTTATTTATTTTTTAGGGTAGACAACCGCTTTAAGGAAGATTAGGAGGGCCCTGCTCATTAGAGCCTACAATCTAAAGGAACAAGCAAGTGTTCCTTTACTGTAGGGAAATGAGTTGATGGAGAAAGTAAAATTCCAATGGTTAGGCTTCCCTAAAGGGATATGTTTTTAAGGGCTCCTGAAGGAAAAGGGGTAGGAGACAGACATGTGGTTTGGGGTAGGGAGTTCAAGTGTATAGGAAAGGCTCTGGAGAAGTCATACAGACACGCATGGGAGGAGGTGACAAGGGGTCTAGAGAGCAGAAGGTCTTAGGAGGAGCAAAGAAGGCAGTTTGGGTGATATTTCAAGGTGAGGCTGGTGATGTTGCTGGGGGTAGAGATATGGATTGTCATGGCTTGGCCTGCAGTTTCCTGCTTGTGCAATTCTTACCTTTGCTGCAGTGGTTCTGATAGACCTGTGGTTCCACTCACATGTGCTGCTGGCTTCTGTGAGCCGCCTGCTCTACTGTGGGTTTATCTCTCTTTCCTGTTATTACTTCCTGGTCCACCTCACAGTCTGCTTCTCTATATATACATGCCCAGTACAGCTCGTGTTGCCTGTGCAACTTCCTAGTCTTTCCATGCTTCTGTTTTCTTGTGTATTACTTGTATGCTGTGTCTGACTTTCCGTGTACTGACCTGGCTTCATCTACTGTTTTTGCCTGCTTGCTGCGTGCCCTGGCCTTGGCTCGTTTCCCGGGTTCTCTTCTGTCTCCTGCCATCTCTACTCTGCACACGCGAGTGGTCTCCACACCTTCAGCAGGGTGTACCTGGGGGCTGTGACCTGGTTCCAGACTGCTGCAAGTCCATCCCCACCATCAGGGGCCCCGGTGAAGGAGCTTAGGCTCCAATCCCTGGGGAACACCTAGCTGGCCTATTCCAAGGGCTCATTAACATAGGAACCTGACATGGATGTCTTTTAAGGTATTCTGGGAGAAAGTTCTATGACATAACTAGTGCTGTGTTTGAAGAGGTCCGTAAACATCAATATCAGCCTAGAAACTGAAACCCAGACTGAATGAATTGCTGTAATGTTAACTCTCTGGGGACAGCAAGAGCAATGAGAAAAAATTGACAAACTTGATTTGGTTGGAAGGAAATGAGCCGCAATTGGATAAACATGTGCTTATTCATTTTCAACAAGCGAGATATTTTCCAAGAGTAGTCTCATGTACTGCATGGTGTTCTGACATCTCTGACATATGGCAGATCCAGGCACATCCATTGAGGTTTTGGCTGTAGGTCTTCGACAGATGTTGGGTACCTTGCCTCCTTTATGTACGGGCCTTACACTTTCCTTGTTGATGAACAGAACAGAGATAGGATTTCAGAACTTTGTGTTTTCAGCACAATTAAGCTAACTGAAACTGTAAAGTGCTTTCATGAAGTGCTCCCATCTGCTTGTTTGATCGTGAAGCCTTTATTGAGAATGCTTTGATCCGATCCACCACACCTATGGTATATTTGATCGCCTGGGTACCGCTTTACTACAAAGCAGAGAACAGACAGTCTTCTCCTGGCTAGAAATCATTAGCAGTTCAGATGGGTAACACAAAATACACGGCTCTTCTCCACAGGCAGGCAAAGAGTCCTGGGTACACATCCAGCTGTCCTTAACATGCTGGGATTTACTACATAAAGATGGATGCCAATATGGTGTCTCAAACAATTAACATATATCTTCATCTAAATAGTAAAACAAAAAATCTGCAAGTGCTTAATAGTAAAGCGTAGACCGTATGCAATGGGTGTAAATACACTATATTACCAAACGTATTGGGACGTCTGCCTTTACACAGACATGAAGTTTAATGGCATCCCAGTCTTAGTCCGTAGGGTTCAATATTGAGTTGGCCCACCCCTTGCAGCTATAACAGCTTCATCTCTTCTGGGAAGGCTGTCCACAAGGTTTAGGAGTGTCTATGGGAATGTTTGACCATTCTTCCAGAAGTGCATTTCAGGTGCAGGTCAGGTACTGATGTGGACGAGAAGGCCTGGCTAACAGTCTCCACTCTAGTTCATCCCAAAGGTGTTCTATCAGGTTGAGGTCAGGACTCTGTGCAAGCCAGTCAAGTTCCTCCACCCCAAACTTGCTCATCCATGTCTTTATGGACATTTGTTTGTGCACTTAGCCTGTAGTTCCAGTGAAGGGAACTCTTAAAGCATCAGCAAACCAAGACATTTTGGACAATTTCATGCTCCCAACTTTGTGGGAACAGTTTGGTGAAGGCCCCTTCCAGTTCCAACATGACTGCACACCAGTGCACAAAGCAAGGTCCATAAAGACATGGATGAGCGAGTTTGGGGTAGAGGAACTTGACTGGCCTGCACAGAATCCTGACCTCAACCCAGCAGAACACCTTTGGGATGAATTAGATTAGAGACTGCGAGCCAGGCCTTCTCGTCCAACATCAGTGCACAAATGTGCTTCTGGAAGAATGGTCAAACATTCCCATAGACACTCCTAAACCTTGTGGACAGCCTTCCCAGAAGTGTTGAAGCAAAGGGTGACCCAACTCAATGTTGAACTCTACAGACTAAGACGCTATTAAAGTGCATGCGCGTGTAAAAGCAGGTGTCCCAATACTTTTGGTAATATAGTGTATGCAAAAAACACCAATACATAAAATAAAATAAAAAAATTGCAGCGCTCAGCAAAATAAGGAAAATACAACACCCATGCAGAGTGAGAACATCCAGTAGATAATTAAACACATAATCTGTAGTGGTTCATTAATAAGGTGATCCTAGGAATGCTTGGGACAATTCTAATGTTCACCAAACTGATCCACCCTGTGTCACCTCCACCTTAGGCAGAAATACAAACTCACCAGACACTGTTGCGGTCTATGAAAAATAGAACAGCTAAATACATTCATTGCAGAAGAATCCTCTCATTAGGGGAATTGGTCATTTCATCCTTTAGTGCCCGATACAATAAGCCCAGAATGCTAACTTTCTTTAGGCATCCACAATCTCAAGGAATCCAGCAACTCCCATCCAAGCCAAATCGCCAACAAACATAAATCTCATAGTGTAGTATTTATTGGTGATAACATATAAGTAATATAAAAACACTTACAAAATATAAAAAAAACTTTAAAAACATAAGCCACTGATGTCACTTACATCTGGTGCTGCCAGTCTAGATTACATCCTAAAAAAATGAATGTAAAATAATCTATTGGTATTTTTAACCTTGGTTCAATTACCTTAAGTCCGGTAGAGGAAGGGATTTTGAATAAAGGTTTGAAGTTTGCTCCCAAAAGAGGGAGGTTTTACTACCACTTTAATTAACACTTAACGCAGGTTTTGTCCCTCTCCTATGCTGTGACTGGACAGTGAAAATAGGAGCAGCAAAATGTTGATCTCATCCCTCTGTCACTCTGCTTGCTCCTCCTATCAGCATACAACTTGCTGGCACATGAGCACTGCGGCATAACGTATTGGATCCTTGTGCTGCTTCGCCCAGTCTTCTGCTCCACTGTACAGGGGTTTGCAAGAGGCCTTACAAATTCAGGTAATTGCATGGGTTGCATTAAAAAAATGGCTCCTACAGTCATTCTAAATCAATCTGCCTCTTCTTGCAGCAGCAGATTGCAGCAATTGTAATATACTGTACACACCCCTGTAGAAGTCTTGAGACGAAACGCGTCGGGTGATGTGAGCCTGCTCTGTACCATTGCGCAATTTATGGTTTATATGTGGAATTCCATTTGTGAACATTTTTATCCTGGAGCATTCTATCTATGACCAAGAGGTTTTTTTATGTGGATGTCCTTGTCCATATTGGATGGTGCTGTGAAGGATACAGTCCGAGTGTACCCCCTAGAGGAAGAATCGTTATCCTGGGAATTTTGATGGTGGCCCTTTGGATGGGTCCTGGTGGATATATATGCTGTTTACCCAGTTATAGCTGGTAAGAGTACCTTGTATTTCTCCTGGTGGTGGTGACACTGCATGTGGATGATAATTTGCTTCCTCTCTTTATCACCGGGTTGATACCTCTAATTTCTGGATTACTGCACTATATGAACAGTCTTCATCTGATTGAATAGAGCAATTTTCCGAATCAATATGAACACATATTCACTCACTGGATGTATGGACTCTTGGGCTTAATTTCGTGCTTGAGGGTTCTGTTGCACTATATGTTATAAATGAATTTTGAACAACTTATAATATTCACATATTTTTTGTTGTATTTTATGTTATATAAATTTTGATTAATATTCACATAATTTTTGGAAATATTCACATTGGATTAGCGCTGCACTATTTTCAATCAATATACTGTATTCCATACCATTAAAAAAGAAAAGTCCAGAAAAAAGTCTCCAATTAAAGAGGAAGTAAACCCAGATTGGGTTTACTTTCTCAATATAACCCTGTAAAGTAGAAGCATAATGGGCTACTATGCATCGCATAGTAGCCCATTATGTGCCACTTACCTGGAAACGAAGCCTGTGGTGTCCAGCAATGTCTCGCTCCAGGCCGTGTCCATCTTCTGCCCCTCTTCCTTCCGGGGCCGTGACTCCGGCTCTGTGACTGGCCGGAGTCACGTGACGTCACTCCAGCGCATGCGCATGGTAGCTGCCAGTCACGGCACAGGGTCAGTGGAGAAACGGCACGGAGGCATGACAACATGACGTCGGCACATGCAAAACATTGCATATCTCCTGAACTGTGTAGGTTTGGGAGATATGCAGGGCACCTACAGGTAAATCTTATTCTAGGCTCACCTGTACATTAAAGTGGTTGTCACAAGTTGACAACCACTTTAACCTTACTACAGTACAAATTCAGTAACATTCCATCATCTAATGACCAGAATGAATGTCAGTGGGGTTAAATGTAGAATAACATTCAGCAGATCTTTTAATTTTACAAGTGTGCATACAATTCCTGGCAGAATACAACATGAGCTGTATAATATGCCAGACATATTGTTTGGTGTTATGGCCAAACAATTCAATTTAGTCATCTGTCTGTGTTGCTTCAGAATCTTCAAGGTGAGTTTTGGCAAAGCTCAGTGGTGACTGCATGTGGCCTTTCTTGAGGAGGGACTTTTTTTCTTGCAACCCTCCCATAGAAGCCACATTTGTGGAGGATTTGTGATATTGTAGTCACGTGCACACAATGACCACTCTTTATCATATATATCTGCAACTGCTTCAGAGTAGCTGTAGGCCTCTTGGAAGCCTCTATGACCAGTTTCCTCCTGGTTCTTTCATCCAGTTTGGAGCGACATCCTGATGCAGGAAGGGTCCAAGTTGTACCAAATACCTTAACCTTCTAACCACTCCAGATCCGCGCTATTGCCGAAGTACGGCTCCAGCGCGGATCTGAAATGCCGAGACGACGTCCATGGACGTCGTCCCCTGTGCACGCTCCTTGCGCGCCCCCTGGCGGCAGCGGCGGCTCAATGTCCGTCCGAGACCCGCCGATCTCTTTTAGCAGCCTCAGAACGGGGAACTGCCGATGTAAACACGGCGGTTACCCGTTCTGTGACAGGGGACATACCAGATCTACTGATCCCTGTCACTGGGATCAGTTAGATCTGTTATGTCCCAGCCAGCCCTGCCCCCCCCCCCCACAGTTAGAACACACCCAGGGAACATATTTAACCCCTTCACTGCCCCCTGCAGGTTAACCCCTTCAATGCCAATGACATTTACACAGTAATCAGTGGATATTTAAATTTCTGATCGCTGTTTAAATGTCATTGGTCCCAAAAATGTGTAAAAACTGTCCGTCATTTCTGCGGCAATATCGCAGTCCCGATAAAAATCACAGATCGCCGCCATTGCTAGTAAAAAATTAAAATAAAATAAAAACGCCATAAATCAATTCCCAGTTTGTAGACGCGATAATTTTTGCGCAAACCAATCAATATACGCCGATTGCGATTTTTTTTTTTACCAAAAATATGTAGAAGAATATCTAACGGCCAAAACTGATGAATAATTTTTTTTAATGGATTTGTACTTTAGCAAAAAGTAAAAAATATTTTCTTTTTTGCAAAATTGTCGCTCATTGTTTGTTTATAGCGGCGATCAGAAATGACGCAGAGGTGATCAAATACCACCAAAAGAAAGCTCTATTTGTGGGGAAAAAAAGGACGCAAATTTTATTTGGGTACAACGTCGCACGGCCGCGCAATTGTCATTCAAAATGTGACAGCGCTGAAAGCCAATAATTGGTCTGGGCAGGAGGGGGGTTTAAGTGCCCAGTAAGGAAGGGGTTAATAATAGACTTCACTGTGCTTCTAGGCATTGATAAAGCCTTACATTTTTTTGTATTCTCCTGACTTGTGCCTGTCCACAACTTTATCCCAGAGATCTATTGACCGTGCCTTGCCACCCATAGTTGATTGTTTGCTGTGGTTTCACTACCAGGGACTGAAATTCTCCAGGAAAGCTCTTTTCATGCTGAGCTAATCGAAATGATCACAGCTGATCGCAGTTGAAAGTCAAATGGCTTTGTGTGCCATTGAGAAGGTGACTCCTGATGAGTTTACAAGTCATTTTTAGGAGGGGGGGGGGGTGATCCTTTTTCCAACTCAGTGATTCTGTTTTTGTTTTGTTTTTTTGCTTTCTGACTTGTTGGTGTTATATCTTTCACTTGGATGTTATAAGTTGCACAGCAGTAAATACAGCTGGATAAAATAAAAACTGTGTCTGTCTTCATTTCAGGCCGCAAAGCAACAAAATATGATTATTTTAAAGGGGGGTGATTTGTTTCTATATCCACTGTACAGTGAGGTAAAAAATGATTTGATCCCCTGCTGATTTTGTACGTTTGTCCACTTACAAAGAAACGATCAGTCTATAATTTTTTTTTTTTTTTTTTTTTTTTCCAAAAAGGTTTTTATTGTGAGAGAAACAAGTAGGTAAACCGGGTAACATAGATACAGTGTTCAGAGGTATACATGTAGATTAGGTGTTGAACATAGAAAAGAAGCATCAGAGGAATATGGATACGAGCACTGGTTAGCATAATAGCATACATTGTACATATCAGATTATCCACGAGTATTCAAAAGTTCATTGTGACAGTAAAGCCCTTAGGGTTGAATATTAGGTTTGCAATGTGTTTGTGGAGGGGTTGGGGGCATGTGGCTTAGAGGGTTAGGGAGCATGTGGCCAGCACACGCTCTCTAGGAGGGTATCAATGGTTTGAGGGGGGGGGGGGGGAGGAGAAA
>BLSH010146592.1:6520-25841 GCA_018402905.1 Glandirana rugosa
AAACTAGCGGAGACGCAGTAAAGACTAGCGGCGATATTTGTTTTCTTCTCGCTGGTAAATCGTTTTTTTTTGTTTAAAGAATGAAAAACGATTTTAAGTTTAGGTTTTTTTTTTATATTTTTTTGTAAAAAAAAGTGGCAAAAACCGACTAAATATATTAAGGAGTATAAACGCTAATTTTTTTAGCGTTAGCCGCAAATAACTAACCAAACGCGTTTTCACCGGCGCAAATGCCTACCACTCTTAAGTAAAGACCCCAAAAATAAAAAAAAATTAAAAAATGATCATTACCGCCGTTAGACGCTAAAAATCGTCATTACGCTATAACCCCCCCTGTACAGCCTTGTAAAACTGTGAAAAAACCCTGGTTACTGTAAATAAGTCGCTAGTCTTTAAATTTACAGGTGACTAATGACATATTTACAGTAACCGTCACTTCCCCAATTGGACCCCCCCCCTCGATCCATGTTCCGACATGTCCCCCCCAATATCGCATTACTGCTAAAAATCGCAGATTGCCGCCATTACTAGTAAAAAATTAAAAAAAAATAAAAACCCCAGAAATGAATTCTCACCATCCGTAAACGCGGCCACTTTTGCGCAAACCAATCAATAAACGCCGATTGCGATTTTTTTAATCGCAAATATGAGGAATTATATAAATCAGCCAAAAACGGTGAAAAAAAATGTTTTTTTATATTTTTTTTTTGGATTTGAATTTTAGCAAAAAGTAAGAAATTTGTTTTTTTTTGCTAAATGGTCGCTCTTCTTTTGTTTATAGCGGCGATCAGAAATGACGCAGAGGCGATCAAATACCACCAAAAGAAAGCTCTATTTGTGGGAAAAAAGGGACGCAAATTTTGTTTGGGTACAACGTCGCACCACCGAGCAATTGTCAGTTAAAGCGACGCAGCGCCGAATCGCAAAAAGTGCTCTGGTCCTAAAGTGGGAAATTCTTCCGGGGCTGAAGTGGTTAAGTGGCTCGAGGAAGAGGATTAAAGAAGCATTAAACCTTCAGCATTTTGTATCCTAATACAATGAGCACAAAACAATAATCATTCCTCAGGAAACTCCGCCACTTGCACTTTACAGCATTCACTGCTGTTGGCTCCGGTTCTTTCAGTGCTGGATCCCTGAACCTCCGGTTATTACAGGAAACTGTTAAAGTGTTACTAAACGTAAAAACGTTTTTTTACTTTAATACATTTCTTGCATTAAGGTAAAAAACGTTTTCAGTTTACCTATGCCCCCTTTCCTGTGTGAAGGGGATGAGAGGGGAGAAGAGATCCGCGCTGTGCACGGCTGCACCTTTTCTCCCCTTACTTCCTCCTTACATTGCATTCAAGCAGCTGCAGGAGCCACTGGCTCTTGCTGCTGTCAATCAGAGGAAGTGGGGAGCGGGCCTAAGTCTGTATCCATTGACACAGACAGCAGGACTCGGGCCCGACCCCCGGCTCACTGGATTTGATTGACAGCAGCGGGAGCCAATGGCTCCTGCTGCTATCGATCTATCCAATGAGCACCCGAGCCAGCGGCTGGAGCTGCTGGACTCGTCCCCATCGCTGGAACGATTGGGTTCAGGTAGTAAAAGGGGGGCTCTGGGGGGCTGCTTGACTACAGAAGAATGCATTAAGGTGAAAAACAGAGGGTTTACAACCCCTTTAAAAAAAAGCTGTTCTATACCTTATTTATTAGCGCAGATTGGCGCTCACGTGACTGGCTGGGTCTCCTCTCTCCCGATCTGACAGCTAGAGCGGGATGGGCCGAGAAACCCACGCTGACGTCAGTCTGGAGGAGGAGAGAAGAGGAGGGGAGAGCCGGCCAGTCGCTATTATATAAGGTATAGAACAGCTTTTTTAAATAAAGCACATATACAGGACATTTAGATTTATGAAAGCCAGGGGATTGTGTGATTTTTACTTAGATATTATAGCAGCAGGAGGGGGGGCAGCAGGCCCTGACACAGTGCTGGCAGGCAGAGAGGGAGACAGAGGAGAGCTGCAGATAGCAGTGGATGACAGAAGCATATAAACTGACCACGGTGTCAGGGATCAGCAGCCATGATATACCGTGGTCAGTTTGCAAAGGGGAAGGTAGAAACTGGCAGGATCAGCCAGGTAAGTCAGGTGATACAGAGGACCAAATTACATAGCACTGTGCTGTATAACGTGCTTTAAAGGAGCAAGATCTATTTATTAATTATTTTAGGGTAACAAGCGCTTTAACCCTTTCACCATTGGGTCCGTACATCGTAGGCATCTAACAGCGGGGGGTATCACATACAATCCTGTAGCTGTAGCCACCGGGATTGTGTGTGAAACTGACAGGCAGACTCCTGCACACCGCTGTGACCGGTGATATCCTTCTTCCGGGTCTAAATGGTAGTACCACTATTTTATTTTCTAGGGTGTCTGCTTTCAGAAAATATATAATATTTGTGGATTTTGTGTATTCTACAGGTCTTAAATAATGTTTTAACCTGTTCCCGACCGCGTGCCGTGTTTTCACGGCGGCAGTCAAGATGCTGAGTGCGAATCGCCGTAAAAAGACGGCGATCTGCGAACAGCCGCTAGGGGACACTCCGAGCCGTGGGCACACTCCTGAGGAGTGTGCCCGCGGCTCGAGCGGACCCGATGTCCGCCGGCGAGCCGCGATGAGCAGCCACAGGGAAAGAACGGGGAACCGCCGATGTAAACACGGCGGTTCCCCGCTCTGTTAGTAGGGGCATAGGAGATCTACTGATCCCTGTCACTGGGATCAGTTAGATCTCTCATGCCCATTGTAGCCCAACCCCCCCCCCCCACAGTAAGAACACACCCAGGGAACACAGTTAACCCCTAGCCCCCCCCCCCCCAGGTTAACCCCTTCACTGCCAATGACATTTATACAGTAATCAGTGGACATTTAAATTTCTGATCGCTGAATAAATGTCATTGGTCCCAAAAAAGTGTCAAAAATGTCCGACATGTCCGCCCCAATATCGCAGTACTGCTAAAAATCGCAGATCGCCTCCATTACTGGCAAAAAAAAATAAATAAATAAAGACCCCACAAATCAATTCTCACCATCCATAAACGCGGCCACTTTTGCGCAAAACAATCAATAA
This sequence comes from Glandirana rugosa, assembly GCA_018402905.1. Classification (NCBI taxonomy): domain Eukaryota; kingdom Metazoa; phylum Chordata; class Amphibia; order Anura; family Ranidae; genus Glandirana; species Glandirana rugosa. Next base: position 9,627 of record BLSH010146592.1, read on the forward strand.
ACGCCGATTGCAATTTTTTTTATCACAAATATGAGGAAGAATATAAATCGGCCAAAACCGATGAAAAAAAATATTTTTTTTTTTTTTTTTTTTGGATTTGAATTTTAGCAAAAAGTAAGAAATTTGGGTTTTTTTGCAAAATGGTCGCTCTTCTTTTGTTTATAGCGGTGATCAGAAATGACGCAGAGGTGATCAAATACCACCAAAAGAAAGCTCTATTTGTGGGAAAAAAAGGACGCAAATTTTGTTTGGGTACAACGTCGCACGACCGCGCAATTGTCAAAGCGACGCAGCGCCGAATCGCAAAAAGTGCTCTGGTCCTAAAGCTGGAAAACCTTCCGGTTGGTAAGTGGTTGAACATGTGTGCAAAAAATGCAAAAAAATGGCTCTGGCAGCGAAAGGGTTAAAGGCTAAAGAAGCTGCATAGTGCGTAAAGCACGATGCAAATTTCGTAAGGGAATTTTCGTACGACAAACGATCTTCTGATTTTCGGATTGTTAGTATGGTGCTTTTGACAGCCGATTTAGATTTTTCGGAAGACAAAAGCTGGATGTGTAGACTATAAAATTTTTGTCGCATGTGACCACAGCGTCTGATTTTTGTATAATTAGTACAGCTTTTTTGTCTGAAAAAAATTGTAAGTGCAAGACTACGCATGCTCAGAAATGAGAAAATACATACAAAGCCATTCAACACATGACGTCACTTCTGAAGTTGAATTTGGTCGTACGAAAATTTTTGCATTGTTAGTATGCTCATCACTTTCGACATGAGACTAGCATCCAACAAAAAACGGACGTTCGGTCGTCCGAAAATCTAGGCACGTCTACGAGGCATGATTAAGTGATTAAATCAGCTGCTAAATGTGCTTTTAAAAAATTGAGGGTTTAATATCACTTTAACCACTTGCCGACCAGACACAGTATATATACTGCGGCAGATTGCCTCTCCTGTGCAAACCAACATACCCGTACTTTGGTCCCTGCATGTTAAACTGCAGGCACGCCCGGTGCACACCGCAGGAGCGCGCCTGCAGGTCCCGCGGACTCGATGTTCTCTGGCGACCCGCAATCCGGTATACAGAGGCAGAACGGGGATCTACCTATGTAAATAGGGCGGATCCCTGTTCTGTCAGGGGACATCATGGAGAGCTGCTGTTCCCAGTGATCGGGAACAGCGATCTCAGTGGTGTTCCAGGCAGCCCATCCCCCATACAATTAGAATACACCCAGGGAATAAAGTTAATCCCTTTGATCGCCCCATAGTGTTAACCCCTTCCCTGCCAGTGTCATTTATACGTTGATCAGTGCATTTTTATAGCACTGATCAATGTAATGTTACTGTGTCACTTGGGGTCAGATTTGTCCGCCGCAATGTCACAATCCCGCTAAAAATCACAGATCATTACCAGTAAAACCATAAGTCCTCATACACAGGGACGTTTTTTGACGCCGGCGTTTTCTGGTGTTTTTTGCAGCTCTCCATGTTAGTCAATGGCCCCATAAAAACGTCAGCGTTTCTGAGCTGTAGGTGGCGTCGGCGTTAGTGAGCAGAAAGTAGAACCCATGGCCATCGCGTTCTGAGGCTGTAACATTTTGACGTTTTTTGACGCCGACGCCACAATATGCCAAGAAACGCCAACATATGCCACCATATGCCACCTATTATTATACCGGCGTTTTTTGACGCCGACGTTTTTAGGTTGAAAAATAGCAGAGGGATGATTTTGTTTTAAAAAACGCCTATTGACGCCTATTAACGCCGACGCTCACTAACGCCGAAAAACGTCAATACATAACGCTGAAAAACGTCGCCTTTTTTTCCTTGACGTCGGGCCCGACGTTTTGTTTATTTTTTTATATACGCCCGTGTGTATGAGGCCTTAAACTCCATAAATCTATCCCCTATTTTGCAGATGCGATAACTTTTGCACAAACCAATCAATATACGCTTATTGCGATTTTGTTACCAAAAATATGTAGCAGAATACAAATTGGCCTAAATTGATGAATAAATTCGTTTTTTAATATTTTTTTTGGATATGTATTATAACAGAAAGTAAAAAATATTGATTTTTTTTCAAAATTGTCAGCTTTTTGATCAAATACCACCAAAAGAAAGCTCTATTTATGGGGGAAAAAAGGACAGCAATTGTATTTGGGTACAATGCCGCACGACTGCGCAATTGTCAGTTAAAGCGACACAGTGCCATATCGCAAAAAATAGTCAGGTCATTAAGGGGGTAAAACCTTCTGAAGTGGTTAACCACTTGCCGACCAAATTGCATGGATATACGGCCGCAAAGTGGCTCCGCTGCACAGATCGCCATTTAAAAACAGGGATCTGCACACACACCGCCGCCAGCGCGGCCGCCGTGCGCTCCGTGAGTGGGGCCGCGGGTCGAACAGACTCAGGCTGGGTTCACACCTATGCGAATTGGAGGCTTAAACCGCATCCAATTCGCAGGACACTTGAATACACATCGTTTTCAATGTGTCCAGTTCACATATGTGCGGTGCATTCGCACTCCGCATTGCACAAAAAACGCACACGTTTTTTGTGCAATGCGGTGTGAATTCCCAGCCCGTTGAGTCCAGTGGGAGCGCATCTAACACGGAGATGCACTCCGCACTGAACGGGAATATTTTCCCCTGCTCGCGGCTCCTCCCCCATCTCTCCCCCCCGCAGCTGCTGCGCTGTGGGAACTGACAGGAGCCGCCGAATGGCGGCTCCGTCCCTTCCCGGCAGCAGAGAGGCTGGAATTCGCACCGCAATGGTGTGAATCCAGCCTCAATGTCTGCCGGTAACCCGCAATCGCCTACCGTATCAGAGGAAGAACATTCTGACAGGCGGCATGTCAGAGATCTACTGATCCCTGTAATCGGGATCAGTTATATATGTCATGCCCCTGCCAGCCCAGCCCCCATACAGTTAGAACACTCATAGGGAACACAGTTAACCCCTTCCCTGCCAGTGGCATTTACACAGTAATCAGTGGCTATTTTTAGATCTCATCGCTGTATAAATGTCATTGGTCCCACAAAAATGTCAAAAAAGTGTCACCAATCAATATACGCATATTGTGATTTACCAAAAATATGTAAAAGAATATATATAGGTCTAAACTGATGAATACATTTGTTTTTTATATATTTTTTTGGATATGTATTATAGCAGAAAGTAAGAAATATTTTTTTTTCTTTTTTTTGTTTATAGCGCAAAAAATAAAAGCCGCAGAGGTGATCAAATGCCACCAAAAGAAAGCTCTATTTGTGGGAAAAAAACACCAATTTTGTTTGGGTACAACATCGCATGACCGCGCAGTTGTCAGTTAAAGCGACGCAGTGCTGAATCGCAAAAAGTGCTCTGGTCAGGAAGGGGGCAAATCCTTCCAGGGCTGAAGTGGTTAAGAAGAAAAAACATATTTCACTCCTCACCTTAGCCGGCTTTCTCAGCTCTGCAACTGCCCCCCTGCAGCTGCTCTGTAAGCTGTGACCAGGTCCAGTCACACTCCAGCCTCCCCAATGTACTATACATGGTCCCTGTATTGTACAAGATGACACAGAAACTCCACCCACAGACTGGAGATTTGGGTGAGTTGGGGAGCACTGGAGCCACCCACAGAAAGGCACAGGGTAAGTGACAGAGCCTGCACTGTCTTGGGCTTTAAGGTAAAGTTGGAATTTGGATGCAATTCACAGTGGGCTCCATTCACAAAGCAGTATCTAACGCTTTAAGAAATGCGGCATTTTATGAAATATGCTCTATTTTATCTCATGTGATATCCAGTGGGGTTGATACAGTGGAGAAGGATTAGAACCTCTGTCAGTTTTATTGCTATTAACCACTTGCTTACTGGGCATTTAAACCCCCCTCCTGCCTGGACCAATTTTAAGTTTCCAGCGCTGTCACTTTTGAATGACAATTGCGCGGTCGTGTGACGTTGTACCCAAACAAAATTGACGTCTTTTTTCCCCCACAAATAGAGCTTTCTTTTGGTGGTATTTGATCACCTCTGCGGTTTTTATTTTTTGCGCTATAAACAAAAAAAGCGCAACAATTTTGAAAAAAGAACAATATTTTTACTTTTTGCTATAATAAATATCCAAAAATAAAAAAACATTTATTCCTCAGTTTAGGCCGATATATATTCTTTTACATATTTTAGGTAAAAAAAAAAAAAAAATTGCAATAAGCATATTTTGATTGGGTTTTGCAAAAGTTATAGCGTCTTGAAACTATGGAAATTGGTTTATGGAGTTTTTATTATTATTATTTTTTTTACTAGTAATGGCGGCAATCTGCGATTTTTATCAGGACTGCGATATTGCGGCGGACATGTCGGACATTTTTGACACTTTTTTGGGACCAATGATATTTATACAGCGATCAGATCTAAAAATAGACACTGATTACTGTATAAATGTCACTGGCAGGGAAGGGGTTAACACTAAGGGGGCAATCAAGGGGTTAACTACACCCTGTTCCAAATTATTATGCCAATGATATTTTTCTCATTTACCTAAATAATTGATGTAAACAACAGTCAGCATAATTCTCATGTTATCAACTATTAAGAGTACAATTTACATTTTATTCGAACCTCCTAATGATAACAGTATTTTTTTTCAAAATAAAAAAACTTACAGTGCACTGTTCCAAATAATTACGCACAGTAAGTTTCAAAACACTTTATAGGTTGTAAAGAACTGAAAATTGTCATTTGTTGTGTTTGCAGCATATAACTTTTTAAACATTTTAACAGGTCACGTAACATTTTAACATAGGACCCCTTATTTGATAGCAGCTTCACAAGTCTTGCATCCATTGATCTTGGGAGTTTTTGGACAGTTTCTGCTTGAATTTGTTTGCAAGATGTCAGAATCGCCTCCCAGGGCTGCTGTTTGGATGTAAACTGCCTCCCACCCTCATAGATCTTTTGCTTGAGGACGCTCCAAAGGTTCTCAATAGGATTGAGGTCAGGGGAGGATGGAGGCCACACCATGACTTTCTCTCCTTTTGTCCCCATAGCAGCCATTGATGCAGAGGTATTCTTTGCAGCATGAGATGATGCATTGTCATGCATGAAGATGATTTTATTATGGAAAGCAGAGGTCTTCCTTCTGTACCAGGGAAGGAAGTGGTCAGTCAGGAACTCCACATACTTTGCAGAGGTCATCTTTACACCTTCAGGGACCCTAAAGGGGCCAACCAGCTCTCTTCCCAAGATTCCGGCACAAAACATGACTCCACCACTGCCTTACTGACTTCGCAGCCTTGTTGGAACAGGGCGGCCGTCCACCAACCATCCACTACTCCATCCATCTGGACCATCCAGGGTTGCACGGCACTCATCAGTGAACAGGTGTTAGGAAAATGGACTTTCTGGCCGTTTCCAGCTTCCCGTGCGCGTGCCCGTGCTCGCTTATGGTGCCAATAGCGGCCCTTTAAGCAGGACAGCACCAGGAAGCAGGTGCTGTCCATTCTACAGCATTTGTGTGAGTTTCCTTGCTTCCTGATTGCTCGATACCTGTTCCTGTGATCCGGCCTGTCTTGACCCTGTTCTGAACTCTGCCTGCACCGACCTTTGCTTCCACGACCACTCTTCTGCCTGCTCCCCTGAACCTAGCCACCTGAACGTTGCTGACGCAGCCTGTACGCGACTATCCATTTGCCTGATCCTTCTGTACTGCACCGCCTGCCAGTTACTGACCCGGACTGCCTTACTACTCTTCTGCCTGCACGAGCTCCAGCAGGACACCTACCAGCCACCATAGACTTGTCCAGCCCTCGTGCCTCCCTGTGCTCCCTGTCTGCACTACCAGGGACTCTCGAACCAGGGCCGCAAGAGCGGTTACCCCTGTATAAGCCAGACTCCATCACCAGGTATGTGACAACAGGACTGTTTGAAAATTAGTCTTCATGTATTTTTCTGCCCAATGCAGCCATTTCTGCTTGTCAGCATTGGTTAGTGGTGGCCGAATGGAAGGTTTATGCACAGTTGCAAGACTCTGGAGGACTCTACACCTTGATGTCCATGGGACTCCAGAGGCACCAGCAGCTTCAAATATCTGTTTGCTGCTATGTAATGGTGTTTTAGCAGCTGCTCTCATGATCCGATGCATGGATCTGGCAGAAATCTTCCTCAATGTGCCTTTATCTGCACAAACCCATCTGTGCTCTGAATCAGCCACAAATCTCTTAATAGTGCGATGATCACGCTCAGGTTTTCGTGAAATATGTAATGTTTTCATACCTCGTCCAAGGCATTGAACTATTTCACTCTTTTCAGCAGCAGAGAGATCATTTTTCTTCCCCATATTGCTTGAAAATGGTGCTCTGCTTAATAATGTGGAACTCCCTCCTTTAGTAGTTTTTTCCTTTGATTGGGCTCACCTGGCAATTTAATTATCACAGGTGTCCGAGATTGTTTTCAGTGATCAGAAGAGCCCTGAAACACAATGCCATCCATGAGTTAAACTGAAAAACAAAATATTTAATCTTTGTGACACTGAAATAGAAATTACATAATAATTTGGAACAGGGTGTATGTCCCTGTATGTGTTCTAACTGTGTGGGGGCGGGGCTAACAGGGACATAACAGATCTAACTGATCCCGATCACAGAGCGGGGAACTGCCATGTTTACATCGGCAGTTCCCCGTTCTGGCTCTCTGTGACCGGATCACGGGTCTCCGACAGACACCGAGTCTGCCCGACCTGCGGGCACGCTCACGCAGCGTGCGGCGACTGCCAGAGCGAGCCTGGAGCGCGCAAAGGGGAGGGCATCTATTGACGGCCTCCCAGCAAAGCAGATCTGCGCTGTAGCCATCAGTCTGCTATAGCGCGGATCTGAAGTGGTTAAAGAGGTAAAATTGCCCATTATGCTTTTACTTTGCAGGGAACATCAGGGTTTACTTCCTCTTTAACCTCTTCAATACTGGACACAGGGGCGGGCGGATAGGGGGTTGCAGGAGTCGCCATGGCGACCGGGCCCCATGCTGAAGGGGGCCCATAAGGGCCCCCTGTATGCCTAGATTAGGAGGGGATGAGGTATGGAGCGATCCATTCCTCAGCCGAACAGCGCTGCGGGGAGCCTCGTCACACTGTTTACAGTCACTGTGAAAGTGAAAGCAGTGTGTGCTGTGCTCTTTGTCTCCCCCTACAGTGCAGTACCCAGCATGAAGAGAGCAGGTACTGCCGTTTTTTTTAAGAGACTTTCTGCAATGTGTGTGGGTACATGTGTGTGGCTACATGTATGTGTGTGGGTGTGGCTACATGTGTGTGGGTGCATGTATGTGGGTACATGTGTGTGGCTACATGTGTGTGGCTACATGTGTGTGGGTACATGTGTGTGGGTACATGTGTGTGGGTGCATGTGTGTGGGTACATGTATGTGGGTACATGTGTGTGGCTACATGTATGTGGGTACATGTGTGTGGCTACATGTGTGTGGCTACATGTGTGTGGGTGCATGTGTGTGGGTACATGTGTGTGGGTGCATGTATGTGGGTACATGTGTGTGGGTACATGAGTGTGTGTGTGGGTGTGGCTGCATGTGTGTGGGGGTGTGGCTGCATGTATGTGGGTACATGTGTGTGGCTGCATGTGTGTGGGTACATGTGTGTGTGTGTGGGGGTGCATGTATGTGGGTGCATGTGTGTGGGTACATGTGTGTGGCTGCATGTGTGTGGGTACATGTGTGTGGCTGCATGTGTGTGTGGCTGCATGTGTGTGGGTACATGTTTGTGGGTGCATGTATGTGGGTGGGTGCATGTATGTGGGTACATGTGTGTGTGGGTACATGTATGTGTGTGGCTGCATGTGTGTGTGTGTACATGTATGTGGGTGGGTGCATGTATATGGGTTCATGTATGTGGGTGTATGTATATAAGTATGTATATAAGTGTATATACATATATATAAATATGTGAGTGTGTATTTATATATGTGTGTGCATGAATGTGTGTGTGTGTGTATATATGTGTACATATATACAGTATGTATGTATGTGTGTGTGTGCATTATGTATGCGTTTATATATGTGTGTGTGTATTTATATATGTGTGTGTGCACGTGCATGTGTGTATACACATTCTATGTATGTGCTTTTAATCCTAACCCCCTATGTGTACAATCGCTAATTTTTTTTCTCCGCTTGTTCATAGTACCAGCAAAAAAAATGCTGTTCCTCTGAAAGCGAGCCATGCTCAGGCATTTGACAGCTGGTAAAGAGGCAATCTGTTGCCTCCTGACCGCCTGTTTTAACCCTCTAAATGCATCACCACTATGCTGCCACTTTGTGCAATGCACACAGTTGTGGAGTGGTTGCTGTGCATCCTCATTCACCTAGGGGTAACCTTCAAGGGAGCCCTGACTGTAAAGAGAGTGAGAACCAATCTCTCCATTTTCCTCCTGCAGCCGCTGAATGTCTGTGGGAGGGAGTGGAGGAGAAGTGTGGGGGGAAATGGAGAGATCAGTTCCTTTTATATGCAGCCACACACTTGCGACCGGGCCCTGGCGTTCCACCACCGGGCTCCGAGGAAAGGGCCCTGTCAGGGGGGGCCCTTCATGGTTTCTTGCATCGGGGCCCTGAGGGTTCTAGTTACGCCACTGACTGGACACGTTCACCCCCTTCCTGCCCAGGCCAATATTCAGCTTTCAACACTGTCACACTTTGAATGACAATTGTGTAATCATGCAATGCTGTACCCAAATAAATGTTTAGCATTTTTTTCCACACAAATAGAGCTTTCTTTTGGTAATATATAATCCCCACTTTTTTATTTTTTTGCTAAACAAATGAAAAAAAACAGAAAATGTTGAAAAAAATGTTTTTTAAGTCTCTGTTTTAAAATTTTGTAAATAAGTACTTTTTCTTCTTCACTGATGGGCACCGATAGTCAGGGCACTGTTGAGCTGTGTACTGCCCCATCACACTTGCTGGTCACCGGCTCTCCTTTCCTCACACTGACAGTGCTTAACCACTTCAATACCAGGCACTTAGAACACTTCCCTGCCAGACCAATTTTCAGCTTTCAGTGCTGTTGCGCTTTGAATGACAATTGTGTGGTCATGCAACACTGTAACAAAACAAGATTTTTATCATTTTGTTCCCACAAATAGAGCTTTCTTTTGGTGGTATTTGATCATCTCAGCAGTTTTTATTTTTTGCGCTACAAATAAAAAAAGACCGAAAATGTTGTTAGTGAGCGTCAGCGTCAAAATGTTACAGCCTCGGAACGCGCTGGCCGTGGGTTCTACTTTCAGCTCACTAACGCCGATGCCATCTACAGCTCAAAAACCTCAGCATTTTTATGGGGCCATTGAATAACATGGAGAGCTGCAAAAAACATGGCGTCAAAAAATGTCCGTGTGTATGAGGCCTAAGGAGGCTTTTCCAAACTATTGGGATGCACATTCTCCGAAAAACCTTACTGTATAACAATGTGTTTAGTGCACTAGGAATATAAACTACTTTGTATCCTTGCATATTTCTCTGAGTGATTAGGTACTTTGTCTCCATCTAGTGGAGTGTTTTTAGTAATTATTCCATTACAGTAGAACTTAAAGGGGTTGTAAAGGATTTTTACCTTATTGCATTCTCTTTAAGATAAAAAACCTTTTGTGTGCAGCTCAATCCCCACCTCCCCTAAATACTTACCTGAGCCCAAACTCAATTCTGCACTGTGCCCAAGAGCAGTGCCACTCTCTGCTCTCTCTCTTATCAATGGACTCAGCTCCTGGCTCCTGATGCTGTCAATCAAATCCAGTGATGAGGGAGTGGGGACAGGGCCAAGCCATACTGTGTGTGCCAACCCCGCACGTGTGCCACCATAGGAAGCCGCTTCCTATGGTAGCACATGGAGAAGAGGAGGAGCCCAAAGCGCTGGCGGGGGACTCCAGAAGAGGAGGATCAGGGCTGCTCTGTGCAAAACCATTACACAGAGCAGGTAAGTATAACATGTTTGTTACTTGAAAAAGACCCTTTATAATCACTTTATGGCAAAACTTTTTTTTCTCATTTTGGATAGGGTAAAGGAGGGTTATAACCCCTGTCAGATTTTTTTGTCATCTGTATCCCATTGGAAATCCCATTCACTTCCTGTCCCATGCCCAATACAGGAAGTGAAAAGAAATCCCCCAAAAGTGAGGGGATCCCTGGTTGTTGCCAGGATCATCAGAACTAAATGTTCTCTTTGGAAGATTTACCTTCTATTCCTATTCTGGGGATATTGCTAAATAACTTTTTTCACTGTCACTTTTGATAATAGTCAACAGGACAAATAGAGAGAGTGAATCTAACGGGACACAGACAGCAAAAAAAATCAGATATTTGGTGTAATACCTCTCCACTCTATCCAAATCAAAAAAAAGTTTTGTCTTCAGTTATATTTTAAAGCCGCATAAACACATGTGGTTAGGGGCAGAGTAGAAATGACCACGGGAAACAGATGTGGGCGGGAAGCCCCATACAAATCAATGAGAGGCTGATAGCCCCCACAAATATTCATATATGGACCAATATAACTATGCAATAGACATGTGTGGTTTGTTTCATTATGAATTAAAATTCGGACAAACTTTTTGTTTTTCGGAAATTGTATCCGAATTCCTGAATTACGCTAGTACTGAATTTAAATGAATCCAAAATAACGAGAAAAAAAACTCAGATGACATTCGAATCATTTTCGAATACTTTTCAAAATCGAAAAGTTCACGAATTTGAATAGTTTTCCAATTTCCAAAGAGAACAAAATAGAATAGAAAACAAAGGAATAGAATAGAAAAAAAAACAACAGGCTAGAAAAAAATATAACAGAAAACAAAAAAAAAATAGAATACAACAGAGTAAAACAGTTGTACTGTTCCACTCCACCACATTATATTCTTTCATTTTCTGTTATATTCCCCTCTATTGTATTCTGTCTTTTTCCATTCTATTCCTCCACTTTCCACTCCACCCCATCCTTCTTGGAAATTGGAAAACTGTTTGAATTTGAAAATGATTTGAATTTGAAAACTATTCGAATTTGAAAACTTTTTGAATTTGAAAACTATTCAAAATTGATTTTAAAACATTTCAAATCGATTTGAAAACGTATACGCGAAAAATGAATTCCAAAAACGAATTAAATGAATGAAACTAATCTAACTAATCCAAATGTATGTAAATAACGAATCGAAAAGAAACTAAACTAATTTTTTCGCTCTGCACATGTCTACTATGCGATAAAAGTCATATTTAGATGTCAGCTTTTCTTTAACCACTTCAGCCCTGGAAGGATTTACCCCCTTCCTGACCAGGCCATTTTTTGCGATAAAGCACTGCATCTCTTTAACCGACAATTGCGCGGTTGTACGACGTTGTACCCAAACAAAATTTATGTCCCACAAATAGAGCTTTCTTTTGGTGGTATTTAATTACCCTTGCAGTTTTTATTTTTTGCGCTAAAAAAAAAAAAAAGACAGAAAATGTTGAAAAAAAAAACCTTTTTTACTTTCTGCTATAAAACATTTCCAAAAAAAAATGTAAAAAAAAACAAATTTCCTGACAGACTCCAGGGCAGCATACGTGTGGGTGGCTCCGCCACCGCAGCTACCCCATAGGACACCCATAAATCTTTGCTCTACCCAGCATGCCGTGTTCCTTTTTTGTCCTCCTCCGTTGGACCAGTGGATGGTTGAAGCTACCAAAGAATGCCTTACCGCGTAATATTGCCTTGGCCAGGAGAATACGTCCCTCCTACAGGCCCCAGCTGAGAGTGGGGTATGGAGTGAGCAGAGTAAGCGCTGAAGAATCAAGATATATGTGCACTGGCCTGATAGCCCAGCTGGGAGTGGGTGGCCATTATCTGCCCTTGGACACAGAGATGCGAGACTCGTTTTTCCCTGGTGGCATAGCGGCGGCAGAAGTGGTGAAATCTACCCTTTTTGGCTTCACATGGCAGCAAGTGTTTGTATTACCTGTGTCTGTATTGCGCTTTCTTTCCCCTCTGTATTGAGGCTTGCTCTGCTGACAGTCATGGCAGCCACTGTGTACTCTGGCCGCCGCTTCCCTCTTACGGGTTCCTTCGGCCGTTCTGATCATGCGGCCGGGGAACGAGAACGAGGGGCCCGTCGGTGCCGGGTGATGATGTCATACTGCCTGTTTTTAAGCTGGAGAGCCCCGCACAGCCCCGGGAATGCTTGTGGGCTCTGCGGCAACTTCCCCAGGCAGCGTGGTCAAACTCTTCAGGCTATGGCGGTGGGTGAGGGTAGCTGGATTGTTTTGTACTAGCCTTAGACACAGGCTGGAGACTGTCCTTCCTCTCTCCTACAGGTCTTCGGTCCAGGATGGATTCCTCTCTGCCCCCTAGTGGCCGACCCTCGCGCGACAGGTTTACCATTAGGTTCCTGGGTTGGGGGAGATTAGCCTGGAGGGTGGGGTCTGGGTCTACTAGACGGGAATGACTCCAGCAGTGGCTTAAGGTTTCCCTTTCTTTTCTCTTTCAGCCCTCATAGGTCTGATTCACATCGAAGCTCACAGAAAAGGAGCGACTCTTCCAAATCTCACCACCAGCATCATCATCAATCATCATCTAGATCCGGACAGCATAGATCTCGCTCAGGGTCAGGGCACCGCAGTGTAGTTACACGTCATCACTCCCATTCCCGTCCCCGGGAGAAAGTATGTTGGGGATGTAAAGTGATTGTTTCTGTGGATAGATCTCTGTGTGACTTCTGCTATGGAAAAGCAGTAGGTGAAAGAAAAAAACCCTGATCAACACCTGAAGGCTGTGATTAGAGGGGTGGTTAATGATTCCTTGCTGGAAAGAGAAACCCGCCAGCCTTGTGTATCTCCTGCAGTTCCTTCCTGGTCTCTGGCAACTGAGAGCGATGGGGATGATCAGTTGGATCCCTTCCAGCCTGACCAACAGTCTTTGGACCACTCAGACAGTGAGTCACAGGATGAGATACCCGAAGTAGGGTTCAGGTATGCATTGGTACCCTCTCTGGTCAAGGCTGTCAAGGAGGCATTGGACTTGGAAGAAGCAGAAGTATCACCTCCAAAACAAAAGAACCCGTTTAAACAGCTTAGTAAGGAACGCTCTCATTTTCCCTTCCTAGCGGAGCTGGGGAAAATTATCACAGATGAGTGGAGTAAGGTGGTTTTTGCTTCAAAAATCCAAAAGCTTTATCCTTTTAAGGAGGAAGAAGTTAAGTAGTTGGAGGTAGCGCAGCTTGTGGACGCAGCCCTCATGAGACTGGCAAGATACATAACCCTCCCTCTGGAAGATACTGTCTACTACAGAGACCCCTTAGAAAGAAGGATTGATACAGATCTAAGGCGGATATATCTAACAGCTGGGATGGCTTGTAAACCAGCTTTGGCCTTGTCGACAGTTTCCAAAGCCATGGAGATCGGATAAGGTGGAGATAATCTTAGCTGGGTTTTCCACTGAAGTGGCCAGAAGTTCACTTATACAGGAACTGAGAATGGCCTTCATGGGGGAGGCATCCCTCATCATCCGTCTCTTGGCTTGGGTGATGTTGACATCAGTCATGGCTAAGTGGGCTCTTTGGCTCCGGCAGTGGCGGGCAGATTCGGCCTCCAAACAGGCATGGTGCCGGATTGCCTTTGAGGGTGCTTCTCTCTTTGGGAATAAGCTGAATGAAGCTATCACACGGGCCACAGGAGGGAAGTCTGGGTTTCTTCCCCAGGACTGGCGGCATCCAGGACAGAAGCGTCCCTCAGCAAGAAACAAGGTTTTGATTGCAGTAAAGAAGCATGCAGTTACAAGCCTGGGCGCGAATTCGGAAGATCCTGGAGGGCCAAAAATCCTCAAAGGGAGGTTCCACAGGCAGACAGGGTCCATCTAAGTCTTTTTGTGGTTGGGCCCGCTCAGACATGCCCAGTGGGTGCCTGCCTGCATCACTTTCGGCATGTCTGGGCAGCCTCAATTCGTGACTTTTGGACAATCAGAACTCTGTCTGCGGGTCACACTTTTGTATTCAGAAGAAACCCAAAACTAAGATTTGTCCCTACGGCTGTTCCATCATCAAGGAAAAAGAGGGAAATTCTGTTTACCTATGTGAAGACTCTACTAGACCAAGAAGCGGTCAAGATAGTGCCGGATGATGAGAAGGGACAAGGGATGTATTCTCCGTTGTTCCTGGTACAAAAGAAAAATGGCTCATGGAGACCCGTAATCGATTTGACTCACCTCAATTGATTTATTCAGTAGGAGAGATTCAAGATGGAGTCTCTGAACTCTATCCAGCAGGCAGTGCAGCCGGGAGATTGGTTGATTTCCGTCAATCTCAAAGATGCATACTTTCATGTTCCAGTAGCGGCAGAGTTCTAGTGCTACCTGCGTTTTGCCTTAGGCCAGTTACACTGTCAGTTCACCTGCCTTCCCTTTGGCCTCACGACACCTCCAAGAGTTTTTTCCAAAGTACTACTGCCAGTAGTAGCACTGTTGAGGGTCAGGGAAGTGCGTCTGTATCACTACTTGGACGATCTCCTTCTGTTATCCCAAGACAGGGAACAGCTGCTGATTCATCGGGACTTAATAATCAACACCTTACAAGAGTTAGGCTGGTTACTGAACAGAGACAAGAGTCATCTGCAAAAGTCTCAATCTCTCATCTTCCTGGGAGCACTCTTCAACACAGAGGCAGCGACCATCTCTCTGCCAGAATAAAAAATGAGAATAATCCAGAACCGAGTCTATCGAGCCCTCTCGTCTCCATGACTCTCAGCTCTCCATTGTCTGAGGGTAATTGGGATGATGACAGCATCCATCCCAATGGTGAAATGGGCCCAGTGGAGGATGTGCCCATTCCAGAGGCGATTCTTGCAGCAGTGGGAGTCTCAAAGCAAAACCCAACATATCCGGGTAACATCTTCCATGAGACAGTCTCTCCACTGGTGGCTTCAGAGGTCGAACCTCTCCAAGTGTCACTCTCTGAAGCCGGTCACCTGGGTGACAATTACCTCAGACGCCAGCAGTACAGGTTGTGACCCACTGTCAGTCGGAGATGGCTCAGGGCAAATGGGACTTTTGCTCTCGGAAAATAGTCTCCAACATCCTGGAGCTGCGAGCAGCATTCAAGGCCCTACTAGCCTTTCAACATCTGACAATGAATGCCTCAGTCATGCTAAAAATGGACAACATGACGGCAGTAGCCTATGTGAGAAGGCAGGGAGGGACCTGCAGCGGGTCATTGCTGAGAGAAGTTCAGCCAATAATGGATTGGGCACAGAGAAACCTCAGCAACATCTCTGCAGTGTATATTCCGGGTACACTGGACACCCAGGCGGATTTTCTGTCCAGACAACATCTCCACAACAACGAGTGGTCCCTGCTCGAAGTATTCAAGTGAATCCTGACATTGGGGATATCCCCAGAGGTGGACCTGTTCGCCTCAGCCTGCAACCGCAAGTTGGACAGGTATTATACGAGATCCCGGGATCCCCAAGCATGCGGCATAAATGCAATCTCAGACCAATGGAGGTTCCGCAGGGCATACGCGTTTCCTCTGATTCTACTAATACTTCAATTCTTGCGGAGGCTCAGGTTGGAGCCTGTGGAAATCCTTGCAGTACTGCCCTGCTGGCAGTGGTTCCTTTTTCTCACACTTATCAGCTTCAGGGACCCGGTTCCTCTTTCGGTCAGACCAGATCTTCTCTCACAAGGGAAAGATCTTCATCCTTGTCCATCAGTCCTGCATCTCAAGGTCTGGTTGTTGAGACGGAAAGGCTGGAAGCCCTAGGTTGCCCTCTAGAGGCCACTCCAACCCTTATGAATGCCAGTGTCACGTACCTGGCGGATGAGTCTGACTTCTGCAGGGGTAACCTCTCTTGCGGCCCTGGTTCGAGAACCCCTAATAGAGCAAACAGGGAGTTCAGGAGCGCAGGGCACTCTCTTCTAGACCAGACTGGCTTTCTCCTTGGCCCAGGGACTTCGACTATTCACACTCTTTTTCCTTGGTGACGGTCGTCCCGTCATGACGTTCCTAAAGGTGTCCGAGGTTGGACTCGGAGGCGTTCTTAACTTCATAATCATCTTAGTCTCCTTTGCGCATACGGGACGCCTTGGAGGTAACCAGACTCTAACGTAAATACGGCGTACGAACCCCTAGGGCCCTAGAGCATATTATGGACAGGTTGAACGCCAACGTCCGACTCCGCTTGTCCAGGTGGAGACCCCTATAGGGGTTACAGTCCTAA
>BLSH010146592.1:26512-38944 GCA_018402905.1 Glandirana rugosa
GAAATTTTCATAATGAAAAGATCGAACCTTCTCCAAGACCTGGGAGAGATATCCGGGGATCAGTGGGAAGACGCTTTGCAGTCGCTTCCCGTCTGCTCCCTGAATCAGGCTCAGAGAATCTCACAACTATTTATCCTTACAAGGTCCCACCGCACTCCAGTGGCGTTGCACAAAATGGGGGTATTGACAAGCCCCCTCTGTAAAAAATGCAAAGTGGGTACGGGTGACCTCATTCACCTTTTATGGCGGTGTCCGAAACTCCATCGATATTGGAGGGAGGTACTGGATACAATTAACAAAGTGTTCCTCACAACTGTACCTTTGAATCCCATACATTGTCTATTAGGGTCCCTAGAGGATGTCATAGCGGTAGAACACACCCGTGTTGCGGTCTCCAGAGCCCTCTTCCAAGCTAGAAAAGTAATACTTTTAAAGTGGATGATGGACACACCGCCGTCAATTAGGCTATGGATTTCACATACGGGAGATACACTTAAGCTCGAACACTACATTTACCAACGTAGGGGATGTCCAGGTAAATTTGAGAAACTATGGGCACCGTGGCTAGACACCCCAGGGCTCAGTCCCCTAGAATTGGTTGGTCAGCGGTTGTTGACTGCCCTGTAAGAAATGTAACCACCTGGTGCCCCTGGGCTAGTCGTTGGGGAGGAGGAGGGTAACGGGCAAGGATCAGATGATTGTGGGGGCGATCCGGCTGCAAACAATAGAGAGAGGGAGAGGGTCTGGAATACAGGTAACGAGCACTTTGGGTTCTGTAATATTGCTCTGAACTTTATTCTCATGTACATTTGTCTTTTTCCGGTGGGCAAATAAATATGTATTGCTGAAAAGGCCTATCTAACCTTTTCAAGGGCACAGAACGGTTTTGATTGTATTTTCCATTCAACTCAATGTATTGTTCACAATGTGAGTTTATGTAGATCATCTGCTGTAACCAAATATTCAATGTGCAACTGTAATTGGAATAAGACCCATGCAAGTTTTTTCTTTCATTCTGTAATGCCTTTTCCATGTGTTTTGGTCAATAAACACCAGTTTGATTTAAAAAAAAAACAGCTTCTTGAGCTGGGAGAAGTCGTCGTGGGCCTCAGGAGTCCAGCGGAACCGTGAGTCTTTCTTCGTGAGTTGGGTTATTGGGGCGATGACTGCAGAAAACCCCTTGATGAATTTCCGATAGAAATTCACAAACCCCACAAATCGCTGGACTCCCTTCCTATCAACTGGGATGGGCCACTCCAGGATGGTCGAGACCTTCTGGGGGTCCATGGTAATTCCTGCCGTAGAAAGATGGAACCCCAGGAATGAGATACTGGCACATTCGAAGGCACATTTTTCTGCCTTGGCGTAAAGGCCATGTAGCCAGAGACGGGCAAGCACACTCTTCACGTGCCTACGATGTTCTTCCAGAGGGGGCGAGAAGATTAGGGTATCGTCCAGGTAAACAACTAGGAACTGGTCCAGAAAGTCCCGGAAGATGTCGTTCACCAGGTGCTGGAAGGTCGCTGGGGCGTTGCACAACCCGAAGGGCATGACCAGATATTCATAATGTCCGAACCGCGTCCGGAAGGCGGTCTTCTACTCATCCCCTTCGCGAATGCGGATGAGATTGTAAGCCCCGTTTAAATCCAGCTTGGTGAAGACAGTTGCGGTACCTAACCTCTGGAACCAGGGGTAATGGATACCGGTTTTTGATAGTGACCCGGTTGAGCTCACGATAGTCAATACAGGGCCGGAGGGAATGGTCCTTCTTCTCTATGAAGAAGATTCCGGCTCCGGCTGGTGACGTAGATGGCCCAATGAAGCCCTTCTTAAAATTTTCGTTCAGATAGGTCTTTAGGGTGGCTAATTCCACTTCGGACAAGGGAAAGATTTGACCGAACGGAACCTCCGCTCCCGGTAGGAAGTCGATCGGGCAATCATAGGACCGATGTGGTAGGAGGACGTCAGCCCCCTTCTTACTGAAGACGTCTAGGTACTCATGGTAGGGTACAGGGACTACCGCACGGGATTCTGGATTGACGTCTAGATCCAGGCTGAGCAAGGCTGAGGGGTTCTCCAGCCGCTGAGGCAGGCAGTGCTGGGAGCAATAGGAGGAGGAGAATGCCACTTTGCCCATTGTCCAGTCAATCTGGGGGTTGTGAGCCCAAAGCCAGGGGAGACCCAGAATAATCAGGTACAGTGGAGAGGCAATGACATCCAGTAACAGAAACTCAGCATGTCCCCCACTGGTAGTGGTGTATACTGGGATGGTCTCCTGGGTGACCATGCCTGACTTAATGTTTGACCCATCGGCTAGTCGGACAACCATGGGGTGTTTCTTAGGTCGGAGTGGGATTTGGTGATGTGCTGCGAAGGCCAGATCCACAAAGCAGCTACTTGCGCCCGAGTCCAGGATAGCCTGCACTGAGAGGGTCCCTCCGGGGAGCTGGAAGGAGACTGGAAGCACCAGGTGGGCCTTGTCACTGGGCAGGTTCATTAGGCTCTCTGCGTGGTAGGTGGTACCTTCGTCGGCCTTGATGGGGCAATTCCTTAACAGATGCCCGGAGCCCCCACAGTAGAAGCACAGCTTCAGGGCTATGCGTCTCCCGCGTTCGTCAGGAGTACGAGGCGGGTATGGAAGCCCGGTTTGCATTGGTTCCGGTGAGGAGGCAGCTGGGCTTAGGGCCGGGTGGCTGGAGAGTCCGGATGATGTCCTGGTCGGGCGGCCCGGTCCGGCGGATCTCTCGGCTGCGCGTTCCCGCAAACGGCGATCAATCTGAATAGCCAGATTGACCAGGGCATCGAGGGTGTGCGGGACCCCAATGCGAGCCAGCTCATCCTTGAGCGACTCCGAGAGACCCAGCCAGAATTGATAACAGAGGGCCACATCGTTCCAGGCAGTGTCCGCACTCCACCGCCGGAACTCAGATACATATTCCTCCGCAGGGCGTTGGCCCTGCTGCAGGGCATGGAGGGCTGTCTCCGCTGTGGAAATCAGATGGGGATCTTCATACTGCTGGGCCATTGCCTGGAAGAAACGGTCCACACTGGCGGTCTCCGGGGCTTTCTGCTCCAGGAGGCGGTGAGCCCAGGCTTGTGGACCTTCCCGAAGGAGCGAGACCACAAACCCCACTTTAATGACTTCCTGGGAGAACGTGCGGGGTTGGAGAGCAAAGTTCAGGTCCCAAGAGGTGCGGAAGGCCCTGAATTTTCTGCGGTTTCCAGAAAAATGTTCAGGCATAGGCACCTTGGGCTCACTTGGCAAAGTGACCACTGTGCGAGTGTCCAGAGAGCCCGACCCGGTGGGTGCTGAGGTAATGAGTCCCCGAACTCTCTCTTCCAGACAGGTGTAGTCATCCTGGTGGGTCTGGATGGCTCGAGTGAGTCCAGCAAGGTGCACGCACAGCTCGTCCACGGGAGAGGTCCCCTGCGCAGACTCAGGCATGGCTGTTCATTGCTGTCACGTACCTGGAGGATGAGTCTGACTTCTGCAGGGGTAACCTCTCTTGCGGCCCTGGTTCGAGAACCCCTAATAGAGCAAACAGGGAGTTCGGAGAGGGGCACGAGGGTTGGACAGGAACACTTGGTGGTGCGTGTAGGTCCACTGGGACTCATGCAAGACAGAAGAGTGGTCGTACAGTCCGGGTCGGCAACAGGCAGGCTAGGAAGGACAAAAGGAGCAGGCAGGCAGATGGTCGGGTACAGGCAGAGTTTGTTAACAGGCTTACAGCAGAAGTGCAGAAGGATCAGGCAATCGGATGGTCATAGGCAAGCCAAGGGTCGGTTCAGGCGGAGTTCAGACAAGGTCGGGCAAGCCGGGTCACAGGAACAGGAGACAGGAACAGATAACAGGCACAAGTTGCTCAGGAAGGACGGGTACACGCTGTAGAACGAACAGCACTTGCTACAGGAAGTTTAAATATAGCTGCTAATCCAGGGAATAGAGGAAACCACAATCAAATGCAATTAACCCTCAGCACAGACTTCTAACAGTGCCCTTCTGTCTCAATGTCCTACCTCTGAGAGCAATATGCATCTCTTTGGCTACTTTTCCAAGAAATTTTCTCCATAGAATGCAGTTATGAGATTGGGAACAGAGAGTTGTTAGAGATCATTTTAGCCCTAAAATAATGGAGGAATCTCCTCGAAGGTACCACTGTGCCAGTTCTTATTCTGACTGACCATAAGAATCTCACATTCTTGTCTGAGGCTAAACGCCTCTATCCCAGAAAGGCGCGATGGGCTCGTTTCTTGTCAAGCTTCAATTACATTCTCATACCTGGTGCTAAGAATGTAAGGGCTGATTCATTGTTGTGGCAGTTTTCCTCCGCTTTCAAGATGGAGTTGGTTCCTGTTCCTGTGGTACCTCCCAATTGTATTCTGGCTACGGTTCGTACCAGTGTCACTTCACCTTTGGGTGACAGAATTCTTGCTGCTCAGATACATTCTCCTGAGAAACCTTGCAACCGCTGCTTTGTCCCTGAGAGTCTCTGCACTGCTGTGCTCCAGAATTACTATTCTCCCAAGGCTGCTGGCTGCCCAGGGAAGAATCAACTCATTTGGGCTATTCCCCAACAATGCTGGTGGCCTAGTTTCCGTTCTGATGCGGCTGCCTTTGTAGCTGCTTGTTCTGTGTGCACAGAGTAAGTTACCAGGACACCTTCCAGTGGGCCTCCTACAACCCATACCCAATTGAGAGAGGTCTTGAACCTACCTGTCTATTAATTTTATTGTGGAGTTACCCAACTCTCAGGGCAACACAGTTATCTTTATGGTGGTTGACTTGTTCTCGAAAATGTCACATTGTATTCCTCTTAAGAAGTTGTTCACATCCAAAGAAATGGCTTCTATTTTTGCTTGGGAGAACTTTCGCTTACATGGTGTCAGGGATCACAGTTAGAGATGAGCAAACTTCTAGAAGTCCGGGTTCTGCTGGTTCGGCCAAACTTCGGGACAAAGTCCGGGTTCGGATCCGAACAGAACCCGAACTTTGTCCTGGACCCCGAACCCCATTGAAATCAATGGGGACACTGACTTTTAGGCACATAAAAGGCTGGAAAATAGTCCTGGAAGGTCCTAGAGGTCTGCAAAAGGAAGGAAATGTGGGTAAGGGTGGGACCTACAAAGAAATGGGGACAGGGAAATAACTTTAAATATTTTTTAAAAAAATAAAAACATAAAAAATGCAAAAATGGAGATCATCTTCAAAATGGGTCTGAAGGGGGGCGTGGCCGGGACATGGAGGAGTGAGGTCGCATCTCCTCGCAGCTCCGCACACACCGCAGCTATAAGCGGCTCTCCCGGGGACAGAAACACCCGAAAAGTGCAGGGAAGATGTCACAGCGCAGGCGGACGACGTCTCAACCCCCAACGGCAGAAAAACTGGGGAAAGGCTCGCTGGATCACTACTTCCCGGAGCCGCGGAGAGCAGGGAAAGGAGGATCCAAGATGGCGCCGACTCAGCAGGCCTCGCAACACCATGCGCCTCCACCTCCAACCTCCCAGCGTATGCAGGCTTCACAGATCGCCTCTCCTAGACTGGTGAGTCCAGACGATCCCCCCTCCTCCCCCGGGTCGGTAGCATCCCAAGACAGGGACAGGGAGCAGTTGGATGTACTGAGTGACGGAGATCTAAAACGCCATATCTGGTCCCTGCCTACCAGGGAAGACCTGGAACTTTTCACTGCAAGAATTGAGAAGGCCTTCACGCAGGACATAGCCCAGCTGAAGTCCGACACAGCTCACTTGGGGGGTCGGGTGGAAACTCTGGAGCAGAAGTTAGAGGACTCCCTCCCACATATCTCCCTGCTACAGGAGAGGTGCGCTGCCCAGGACCGCAAAATAGAGGCCCTTATCTCACAGATGGACGATTTTGAAAACCGAAGCAGACGGGCCAACATCCGCATCCGAGGCCTGCCAGAGGCGACAGCCCCTAAGGACATTGTACCTACGCTAACGGGCATCTTTAAGGAAATTCTTGAGCTCCCAAATACAGCCACAGTGGAGATAGACCGCGCTCATAGGGCGCTGAGACCCCCATCTCAGGACCCAGAAAACCCGAGGGATATTATATGCAAACTCCATAAATATACCATGAAAGACCGTATCATGCAGAAAATGCGCAACAGGCCCTACTTTGATTTTGACGGGGCCCGGTTGTTTTTCTACCAGGACCTATCCAGGCGCACGTTGATGCAGCGTAGGGCCCTACGCCCTGTTTTGGAGGCCCTGCAAGAAGCAGGTCTGACCTACAGCTGGGGTTTCCCATTTACCCTGCAGGGGAAAAAAGAAGGGCGTCAGGCGATTCTTCGCACCAAGGATGATTTACCCGCATTCCTAGCGGCATTGGGCCTGGAGGGGGTCGATTTCCCGGACTGGAGGGGGGCTCTGGACTTCCCAGCCCTGATTCCTGCACAACCCTGGCAATCCGCCAAGAGCAAGAGACGTTCCAGAGGCCGCAGACGCCACTCCTCAGGGGCCTCTCCAGGACCCGCAGCCAGGAGAGACTGACACATGCCGGCCGGCGATATTTTTGGAGCTCAACAGACCCACGTATCTTACTGAGGGAGAGGGATGGGCCCCGGAGGACTGAAACGACCTGACTCATGTGTTGTCTGGGTCTGTACCTGAGCCGACTTCGGAGGCCGTGGCCCCACTTGGAGGACGACCCCAGAACTGATCATGGGATCCCCATCCCCCCCCCTTACAACATAAACCCCCTTTAAGACCAACTCCGGGACACTATAGAAGATTGATGAGGCGGTGTTAGGAGACTGGCCCCCCCTTGTTCTCCCCCGTGCTGGCCACTGTTCCCCCCGTAGGCCCCCCCTCTCAGGGACTGATTCCCGGTTGGAATATTGGGCTGGGGCGCCCGCTCTCCCCTCTTAGTAGGAGGAGGTCGGTCGCCCGGCCCAACAGAGTTGCCCTTTTTAGGGCACAGGGCGAGTCGCGCCCAGCAACTGTTAAAATTTTTCTATCATATGCCTATGTTGAAGTTAAATGTGTTTTTTTGGCATTACTATGTTCTAACTTGTCTTTTCTTTTCTACCTTCTCTCCTGCTTCTCTCTTACACTCCTCCTTTTCCCCCTCCTTATACAGCATATTGTACGGGAGCTTCGCTTGCACCACCGCCTATGCTGGAACCACGTCCGCCGCATGACCCTTGTCCTCCAGACGGAACCAAGATGACCGCCTTAAAGGTAATTTCATATAATGTTAGAGGTCTGTGCTCTCCGAATAAGCGTAGCAAGCTTTGGCTTGAAATGAAGAGACTGAGGGCGCAAGTGCTGTTCTTGCAAGAGACGCACTTCACCCCTCAGTCTACTCCTAGACTGCCCACACACTTGTTTAACCAGTGGTACCTCAGCCCTTCCCCGACCCCAAAGTCCAAGGGAACGGCCATTGCCATACATAAAACCTGCCCCTTTCAGCCATCAGCACATGAACTGGACCCCCAGGGTAGATACGTATTCCTGAAGGGGAAGATAGCAGGCTCCACGTACACCTTCGCCACAGTCTATGCCCCCAACAGTAACCAGCTCACTTTCTTGGACCGCACTATGGAGCGCCTGGCCACCTTTAGAGAAGGTAACCTAATCCTAGGGGGGGGATTTCAATGTGAGCCCAGACCCCCAACAGGACACCTCCCATGGCCGCTCCTCCCACTCGTTCGCCTTCACTAAACGGTTCCGTAAAACATTCCAGTCCCACCTGTTGTTTGATAGCTGGAGGATATTGAACCCCCAGGGCAGAGATTATAGCTATTACCCCAAAGTACATGCGGTATACACACGAATAGACTTTCTCTGGGTAGATAGACGCACTTTGGAACTGCTGCAGGACGCGTCCATTGGATGTATCACCATCTCCGACCATGCGCCGGTGACAGCTACCATAGCGATGTCACAGGGGGCGAGTCGGTCATGGACATGGAGGCTGAATGAGAACCTCCTGGATGACCCTGCCGTGGCTTCAAAGATATCCGAGACCCTGACTCACTATTTCAGAGAAAACTCGACTGTGGGAATGGACGAGGGCATGATTTGGGAGGGGCACAAGGCAGTGGTGCGTGGCGAGCTGATCTCCCAGGGGGCAAGGTGTAAAAAGGCGCAACGGGCTGACTTCCAGAGAGTCTTAGAGGCACTTCAAAGGGCAGAGCTCCAACATAAGCAGAATGGATTACCCGAGGACCTGGAGAAATTACAAGGGTTGAGGGGGCTTCTCTCCCGCTTAATGGACCGGAAGATTTGCAAACAGACGAGATTCCTGTCTCATAGATACTATGAGCATGGACAAAAATGTGGTAGACTGCTGGCCAGGGCGCTCAGGACACAGAGGGCCCAGGCACATGTGCAGCAGCTCCGGTCCGAGGCGGGAGAGACGGTCCATCACCCCTCTAAAGTTGCGGCAATATTCCGAAAATACTATGCCGACCTGTATGCAATCAGTGGGGGACAAGAGACACAAAGTGGCCCCGAGCAGCAAATGGGCATACAGAGGTACCTGGAGGCCTTGGGCCTCCCGCCCCTGTCGTCGGAACAAAGGGAGGCCTTAGAATCCCCAATCACAGCAACTGAACTGGAGGGGACGATTAAAGCTATGCCCAGCGGGAAAAGTCCAGGCCCGGACGGGTTCACTAAGGCGTATTATACCGCCTTCTTTCCCATCCTGGCTGGTCCCATGTGTACCTTCTTCAACTCAGTAGCCGCGGGGGGTAAAATTCCCCCAGAGGCGTTACTGGCCCACATTACGGTCCTGCCAAAGGAAGGTAAAGACCCTGCCCGACCGCAAAGCTACCGCCCCATATCATTGCTGAATACAGATGTTAAAATCCTGGCGAAAACACTAGCGAACCGTCTAAAACATCTTGTACCGCAGATAGTACACCCAGACCAAACGGGGTTTGTGGCGGGCCGAGAGGCCCGAGACAACTCCCTGAGGGCCATAAGCCTGGTGAATTGGGCCCACACTCACCCAGACGGAGGCCAGTATCTCATCTTATCCACAGATGCGGAGAAGGCCTTCGACCGGGTGAGTTGGCCTTTTCTGAAAGGGGTTTTGGAGACACTGAGCATAGGCCCGAGTATGATGGCCTGGATTATGGCCCTGTACTCGGAACCCAGCGCGCAGGTGAAAGTGAATGGACTTTTGTCACATAGGTTTGCTATTAGGAACGGCACGAGACAGGGGTGCCCCCTCTCAACTCTACTATTTGCGCTCACGTTAGAGCCGCTCTTGCGCACGATACGAGCCAACCCTGATATCAAAGGGATGAAGGTGGGGAACACCGAACATAAACTGTTGGCCTACGCGGACGATGTACTTTTTTATGTTGCTGAACCCCTGATCTCGTTGCCGAACCTCATGAGCGAGCTCTTGCACTTTGGTAGGCTATCAAATTTTAAAATAAATGAGGCAAAGTCGGAAATATTGCCGATCACCCTGTCGCCCCTAGTGACTAACAGCCTGAAAGCAGCGTTTCCCTTTGCTTGGAAACATTCCTCCATTAGGTACCTGGGCATTAAACTGACCGACAGGTTTGAGACTCTGTACGACAACAACTACCCCACCCTACTAGCCGACATTAACACAGACCTCCAATCCTGGACCAAAGCTGCGTTCACATGGTTGGGACGCGTTAACATATTAAAAATGAATATTCTTCCGAGGATATTGTTCTATATGCAGATGGTGCCGGTGCCCCTGCCGCGGGCCTTCTTCTCCAAGGTGACGAGCTTGCTGTCGGGATTCGTGTGGAACGCAAGGAAGCCCAGATTAGCTATGCGCATTTTATGCCGGGCTAAACAGCAAGGGGGCCTGGGTCTCCCAGATTTTAGGAGATATTATAGGGCCATAGCCCTTCAAAGAATCTTGAACTGGCAGTTCCACACAGATTCTAGACTGTGGGTCGGATTGGAGAAATGCATGGCAGGGAGGGACTTGGCATATGACCCGTGGCTGCCTAGAGAACATAAAGGACTGTCGAACACGACTTCTCCCCTGACAAACCAAGTGCTGGGGGTCTGGGACAGGCTGAATAGTGCCGGCTCCCTTTCGCCACCCATGTCCCCTTTGGCTCCTCTGGGGGTTTCCTATGGTTCCCACCTGGGGAGCAAAGGGGCTTCTTTGGTAAATGGACGACGGATGGCCATACATGCTGTGGCACCCTATTGGAAAATGGCAAGCTGCCGGACCTCTCTGCTCTTAGGGCGCGCCATGGTAGTTTCCCAATGGACTTCTGGAGGCATAGGCAGCTGAGCCACTTCTTTGCTACACAGGGCCAACCCATCCGACGCATTGAGAACCTCACACCATTTGAACGCCTATTTGTTGAGGAGGAACCCGTCCCACATATGGTCTCCGAACTGTACCGACTTCTGGGAGACGAGGGCCACTGCACTAGGCCGGCATACATAAGGGAATGGGAGGAAGATTTAGGTCAGAGGTTTTCCGGGCCCCAGCTGTCACACCTATACCAGCTGTCGCACTCCTGTACGATCGAGTCTAGAACGCAGGAAACCAACTATAAATTATTAACTCGCTGGTACAGGGTGCCGACCAGACTGGCTCAGATGTACCCCACGGTCTCGGACCGCTGTTGGCGAGGCTGTGGGCAGAGGGGCACGTTGCTGCACCTTTGGTGGGATTGCCCCAAAATTCAAACATTTTGGACAGAAGTCCGAATGCAAATTAAAAACATCCTAGACATTGATGTCCCACTCTCCCCGCTGCACTTTCTCCTACAGGTACCCTCCTTACCGATCAGCCAATACAAAAAAAGTGCCCTTCCGCATTTATTAAACGCAGCAAAAAGACTGGTCCCCATGCATTGGAAACAATTACGAGTACCTACCATAGAGGAGTGGACCCGTAAAGTGGGGGAGATCAGAGAGGCGGAGGAATGGGTGGCCACGTGTCGGGGGAAGAGGGACAAATTTTATTCTATTTGGGCCAGCTGGCAGGCCCATGTCGAGGGACAGGACCTGGCCACGTCCAGTTTAGATGTAGCCCTTCTAGAGCTTGCGCAACCCTCCCTCAGAGAACGGAGAGTCACAGACCCTAACTAACTAACCACTCAATCTTGGACTATCCAGAGCACAACGCTTGGAGGCTCCTGCGGTGCTGGTGGCCGGCGCAGGCGGATCCCTAATTAAGGGAAGCAGATCTTAGGTAGGTGTTTAGCGATGCTCCCCTCTAATGTCTCTCCTTTCTTCCTCATTTCTTTATTTTCCTAATGTTCTGTTTTTATGCAACATGCTTTCAGGGAGGATGTAGCCCTGGTATGACAATGACTGGCTGGATGAGGGGGCTCCCCCGGCCTGGGATCAGGATGCAGCTCGGACAACACTGCTTAGCCTAAGATAATGCTCCCCTATCAAGCAGATGGGAGAGAAAGGGGCGGGGGGTGGGGGTGGCCCTAGGCCTGAGATTCCTAAAGGGTTTGGCCCCGATTGGAGGGGGTAGATGGAGGCATCATGCCCCCCCTCTCCACCGGGGGCACTCGGGCCGGGGCCATGTCTGCCCCGAGATGCCTGGTAGAAAACAATGTCAAAGAAAAGCAGGAACAATTGCAAATAAAAATGTAAGCTGTTGCATCCCCCCAGGTCGTAACACTGCGCCCCGTGGTAAAAGCCGGGGACCTCATGGGCAGCTGCCTCTCCAGCCAATTTCTCCGCAAAGGGACTGTATCCCCCTAATAACATACCATGCTACTGAGTTGGCACAAAAGTTGTATGTCTGACTACTTGTACTTGTCCTTCTTTTATATATATTGTGATCTAAATAAAGATTATACAAAAAAAAAATGGGTCTAAAAAGTATTAATTAACATTAGAGGCCATAGAACTGTTCTAAAATCATCTTCAAACTGTGTCAAAAAAGTATAAATAAGCCGGGAGTACCCATATCACTGTTCTGCAAAATGTGTGTGTCACTTTAAATGAAACCGGGAATCAGTGCACATCTCTTCTGCACAATTATTTAAAGTCTATGTGTCACTTTAAATGAAACCGTCAATCATTGCACATCTGTTATTCACACTTCTTTTTAAAGTCTGTGTGTCACTTTAAATGAAACCGAAATTTATTAACACGTCTTCTCTACACGTGACTAAGGGCCAAAGTAAATTTCACTGTGTGTGTAAAACGTCTTGTCACTATACCCATGAGGGCCGAATAAATATGAAAAAACTGTGTCAAACTTCTACTAAAATCTTGTCAAGATACCGGAGATTACAATTAATTATGAAAAATCTGGGTAAAAAAAAAACATATTAGAAATAAATCTAGTGTTATATATATTTTCTTCCTGTTCATGTTCATCAGTCTGTATGTTGAAAACACGGTTGAGTCATCGTACCATACAATAATCCCCCTATGTCAGGGAAACGCCTCTTTAACCGACCTCTCCGTCGACGGGGACAGAGAATATGT
>BLSH010146592.1:58752-97966 GCA_018402905.1 Glandirana rugosa
TGGAGACCTTGATTTTAATTTATTTTCCCTATCACCATTTTTTTGTAGGGCACTTGCCCTAGTTTGAAGATGGTTTTAGAACAGTTATATGGCTTCTACCGTTAATTAATACTTTTCAGACACAGTTTGAAGATGATCCACATTCACCTCCATTTTTGCATTTTTTATTTTTTTTAAAAATATTTAAAGTTATTTCCCTGTCCCCATTTTTTGTAGGGCACTTGCCCTACCCTTACCCCCATTTTACTCCCTTTTGCAGCCCTCTAGGGCTTTCCAGGACTTTGTTACAGCCATTTTTGTGCCTAAAAGTTCGGGTCCCCATTGATTTCAATGGGGTTCGGTGTCCGTGCGATCGTTCGGGTTCCATCCGGACCCGGACTTTGTCCCGAAGTTCGGCCGGACCAGCAGAACCCGAACTTCCAGAGGTTCGCTCAACTCTACTCATTATGCCTCATGTTAGGCCTCTGTATGTGGCCAGGCTGTGTAAAAGTCTCACACATGTGAGCAGAATGTGTTTTGGGGTGTAATTGGTGGTATGCATATGCTGGGTGTGAGAAACAACCTGTTAATATGACAATTTTGTGAAAAAAAACTGAAAAAAATCGTCATTTTGCAAAGAGTTGTGGGAAAAAATGACAACTTCATAAAACTTGCCATGCCTCTTACTAAATACGTTGGACTGTCTACTTTCCAACAAGGGGTAATTTGGGGGGTATTTGTACTTTTCTGTCTTGTTAGAGCCTCAAGAAATGAGATAGGTCGTCAGTGTATCAGGTGTGATCAATATTCAGTGATTGGCACCATAACTTTCACAAAGACCAAATAATATACACTAATTTGGGTTATTTTTACCAAAGATATATAGCAGTATAAATTTTGGCCAAAATTTATGAAGAAAAGTTGCTAATTTGCAAAATGTTATAACAGAAATAAAGAAAAATGCATTTTTTTACAACATTTTCGGTATTTTTCCATTTATTGCTCAAAAAATAAACACCCCAATGGTGATTAAATACTACCAAAAGAAAGCTCTGTTTGTGTGAAAAAAAGGACGATAATTTCATATGGGTACAGTGTTGCATGAGTGAGTAATTGTCATTCAAAATGTGAGAGTACTGAAAGCTGAAAATTGGTCTGGTTAGGAAGGGGGTTTAAGTGCCCAGTGGTCAAGTGGTTAAACAGTAATAAGTTTATTAATACAAATCCACTGAAAATATATTAACTCTATTAATAATTCATTACATTCACTAACAGCCAAATTTGATTGAAAATGCCAATTCCTACCTATAATTTAATAGTTAATAACTTTTATTATAGTATTTATTATTATTATTAAAAAAAATAATAATTATAAAAACCTATAATAATGGTTATAAAGTATTCAATTACAGGTAGGTATTGGAATTTCCTTTTAAATTATATTATTATAATTCTAATAGAAACTATCTAAATGTTTTGTGTTTTTAGCACTCTCAAATTTTAAGATCTACGTTTTTATTTTTGGATTTTCCTTCTTTCAAATTTTTGGATTCTCGTTCTCTTGAATTTTCGGATTTTCGTTCTTACTTTCGGATTTTCACTCTTTTGTATTTTCGTATTTTCTTTCTTATTTTCAGATTTTTGTTATTTCAAATTTTCGGATTTTTGAATTTTGGATTTTCATTCATTCAGATTTTCAAATTTGGATTTTCGTTCATTCTGATTTTCGAATTTTGGATTTTTGTTTTTTTCCGATTTTCATTGTTTTCAAATATTTGTTTTCAGAAAAATTCAGGAAAATGGATTTTCATTATTCGGACTTTTCAGAATTAACAAAAAATCTGAATTTTGACGAAAAACGAATGCTGAACAAAACAAATTGCACTTGTCTATTAAATGTATCCCTTGCTATTTGTATTAAATAGGTTGGTGTTAAATAAATACCCTACTCCTCAAATTAGTATCCAAGTAAGTATTACAAACCAATTAGAGGCTTTTTTGGGGTTAACCTCTATTTAATTGAATAATCTAATGGTGAATTCTGACAAATAAAATTACCAATAGTGTATAGTGTAGTCAGGTCCATAAATATTAGGACATTGACACAATTCTAATCTTTTTGACTCTATACACCACCACAATGGATTTGAAATTAAACAAACAAGATGTGCTTTAACTGCAGACTTTAAGCTTTAATTTGAGGGTATTTAGATCCAAATCAGGTGAACGGTGTAGGAATTACAACAGTTTGTATATGTGCCTCCCACTTTTTAAAGGACCAAAAGTAATGGGACAATTGGCTGCTCAGCTGTTCCATGGCCAGGTGTGTGTTTTCCCTCATTATCCCATTTACAAGGAGCAGATAAAAGGTCCAAAGTTAATTTCAAGTGTGCTATTTGCATTTGGAATCTGCTGCTGTCAACTCTCAATATGAGATCCAAAGAGCTGTCACTATCAGTGAAGAAAGCCATCATTAGGCTGAAAAAACAAAACAAACCCACCAGAGAGATAGCAAAAACATTAGGTGTGGCCAAATCAACTGTTTGGAACATCCGTAAAAAGAAAGAATGCACCGGTGAGCTCAGCAACCCCAAAAGACCCAGAAGACCACAGAAAACAACTGTGGTGGATGACTGAAGAATTCTTTCCCTGGTGAAGAAAACACCCTTCACAACAGTTGGCCAGATCAAGAACACTCTCCAGGAGGTAGGTGTATGTGTGTCAAAGTCAACAATCAAGAGAAGACTTCACCAGAGTGAATACAGAGGGTTCACCACAAGATGTAAACCATTGGTGAGCCACAAAAACCGGAAGGCCAGATTAGAGTTTGCCAAACAACATCTAAAAAAGCCTTCACAGTTCTGGAATAACATCCTATGGACAGATGAGACCAAGATCAACTTGTACCAGAGTGATGGGAAGAGAAGAGTATGGAGAAGGAAAGGAACTGCTCATGATCCAAAGCATACCACCTCATCAGTGAAGCATGGTGGTGGTAGTGTCATGGCGTGGGCATGTATGGCTGCCAATGGAACTGGTTCTCTTGTATTTATTGATGATGTGACTGCTGACAAAAGCAGCAGGATGAATTCTGAAGTGTTTCGGGCAATATCATCTGCTCATATTCAGCCAAATGCTTCAGAACTCATTGGATAGCACTTCACAGTGCAGATGGACAATGACTCGAAGCATACTGCGAAAGCAACCAAAGAGTTTTTTAAGGGAAAGAAGTGGAATGTTATTCAATGGCCAAGTCAATCACCTGACCTGAATCCGATTGAGCATGCATTTCACTTGCTGAAGACAAAACTGAACGGAAAATGCCCCAAGAACAAGCAGGAACTAAAGAAAGTTGCAGTAGAGGGATGAAACCCAGTGTCTGGTGATGTCTATGCGTTCCAGACTTCAGGCTGTAATTTTTTTTTTTTACCACTTCAGTGAACTACCTTGAGAGGATAAATTCAGCTTAGCTGGGGGCGTGGCCTGGCAGCGATCCGACACGGCAGCTTAAGCCCTCTGCTCCGCTGCCTTACGGGACAGAGTGGCTCTCCGCAATGACTGACAGCTGAGACACTACCCTCCACAGCTACACGAAACCCTCAGGCACCTTCGGAGTCAGACATGAAAGAAAAATCCTCTGCTCCGCGCCGCCTGACAGACTTCTTCGCTTCGCCCGCCGCAGCGCGGCACTCTCAAAATGGTGCCGACGGAGACACAGATCCGCAAAGCGCAGATAGAGGTAAAAGACCCCCCCCCATCCCCTTTTCACTCCCCGGACAAGGCTCCATCCCTTAAAAAGCAGCTGTGTGCCTCTATGGCACAGCACAAAGCTGACCAGCAGGCCTCACTAGCAGCCCTCCCAGCCTCTGACCAACCCGCATCAGAGCACACCCTGAAGCTCATGCTAATGAGCCTACATAAAGACATCCAGAAAGAACTCCGCACATCTATATCCCAACTCTCAGACAGAGTGGACGACATCGAGGAACGAATGGTTCTGATCGAACGACAAACCTCAGCCACCACAAAAGCCCATAATGAGATGGTGACCACCATTGAAAAGCAAGCTCAGGAAATTCAGCGCATGCAATTAAAGATGGCTGACCTCGAGGACCGGTCCCGCCGGAACAATATCAAGTTGAGGGGCGTTCCGAAGAATGTCAAACCGACCAACCTTACCACCTACCTCCAACACTTATTTTTGAAGCTTCTACCACATCTCACTACCCAAGATCTCACCATTGATAGAGCACACCGAATCCCCAAGCCGCCGCACCTCCCCCCGGAAGTCCCTCGGGACGTTCTAGCAAGGGTACACTTTTACCACATTAAGGATCAAATCCTCAGGGCAGCCAGATCAGCTCCAAACCTACCACAGCCGTACACAGGAATAACGCTGTACTCAGACATCTCGGCGGCTACTGCCCAACGCAGGAAAGAATTTAACGCAATCACCAACATCCTCCGAGAGCACAATATCCAATATAAATGGGGCTACCCAGTCAAGCTAACCGTTACCTACCAGCAGAAGGCTGTCACTTTCACGTCCCCTAAAGAGGGCACAAAAAGTCTCCTTAACTGGGGCCTCATCAATGCTCCACCACCAACCCCTCATCTACTCAACCGAGCCACGAAGAAATCCAATAGATAAGTCTTGCCGACTAATACTACACTGTTAAAGTTTCTCCTACCAACGTACACTTGTACAGGTGCCTTACTCAAAGTCTCTGACTGTTAACATTAGTTAGTCCCTATGGCAGATTATTGCATTCTCACTTGTTCCCGGTTTCTATAACCTCACGATACCACCACCGTTTGGTATAGGGTGCTACGCACACCTACATCTGTTACTATTGTTACTAACCCTGTGCTTTTTCCTCCAACTGCTTTCTAGTTGCGAATCTGTAACAACTGTATGATTTGAAACCTGTTAATTTTACTGCTGTTTCCCCCTAGATAACCTTTGCTGTTACTGATTGCTCTACTGTGGAACGACCCACCTAAAGTTCCTACTCCATAGCGCCCTCAGAAACACTACGGCTGGTGAGTGCGAGAAGGTGTAATCTAATTCATTGTCTCACAGTTTGCCCCACATCCCTCACCAACTACACAGAACCTTCCAACACAGTAATGGCCTGCACTATCACATCTATCAATGCGAATGGCCTTAACTAGCCATTCAAACGTAACATGCTCTGGCGGGAGGCCCTCTCGCTAAACTCGGACATTCTTTGTTTGCAAGAGACGCACTTCCAATACAATAGACCACCCAAGTGCACAAACAAAGCTTTCACCCACTATTTCTTTGCTAACGGCCCAAAAAAGAAAGCAGGAGTTATGATTGCCATCCGTAACACCATTATGTTCCAACTTGAACAAATAGAAACTGACTCTAACGGCCACTACCTGATCCTTACGGCACTGGTGAATGGTAAACCTGTGACTATTGTAAACCTCTACGCTCCAATTACTGCGCAAAAGAGATTCTATAACACCATAGCACAAAAACTGCAACTCCTCAGATGTCCCCACACACTTCTCTGTGAAGACTTTAACAACATTGTAGACCCTGCCTTAGACACCACAAATACGACCAGGAGATCCCTATCCACTCTGTCATCGTTCCTGACAAACAAAAATCTCTATGACTCATGGAGATGCTCACATGATGAAGAGCGAGATTACACCTTCTACTCTCATGCCCAAAACTCATACTCAAGAATAGATCTGCTCCTCACAGACCAGGACACGCTACAGACAATATCTGACACTAGAATAGGATTAATGACTTGGTCTGACCATGCTCCAGTTAGCATGAAAATTTTCACAGCTTCTGCAACTGCAATCTCCAAAATATGGAGACTAAACCCTTCACTTATAGCGTCCCCCCTCCGTAGGGAGTAGATCGCCTCAGATATCGAACATTACTTTCAGGAGAATCAAGGTTCAGTTGACAACCCACAGACTCTGTGGAATGCATTTAAAGTTTGCATAAGGGGCTCACTGATTAGGTTGGGGGCACATGAGAAGCGCGCATGTCAAGCCGAGATCAACTCCCTCCTCTCCCAGATCAAAATACTGGAACAACAAAATAAACGCATCCCCTCACCCCAAACAGCCGCGGAACTAAAAACAGTCTGCACACGATTGGGTACCATACTACGACATAAATTTGACTTTCTCATAAAAAAATTAAAGCTGACCTGGTACTCCCAGTCTAATAAACCCGGCTCCCTGCTTGCTAAACAATACAAACGCCAAGTGGCAAAATCCAAAATTCCGTACATACTAGATGACGAGGGCAAAAAACTCCGAAACCCTAAAGACATCGCCAACCAGTTAGCAAAATGTTACTCTAAATTATATAATCTCAACTCCAACTAAGTTACCAACCCTTACACATGAGCAACTTGACTCCCTCTCTCTCCCCTTTACCACAAAAGAAGTAGATCAGGCCATCGCCTCTCTTCCGCTTCACAAATCACCCGGACCAGATGGATACTGTAATGAATTTTACAAAACATTTGCCCCTCTCCTCTCCCCTCACCTTTGCTCCACATACAATCACATAGCGCAAACTGGTTCCAACCCCGCGGAAACATTAGAAGCCCTCATCACCGCCATTCCTAAACCTGGGAAACCGTTCAAATTAGCAGCTAATTATCGCCCAATCTCATTACTTAATACTGATATCAAACTTTACGCTAAAATACTAGCAAACAGGCTAAACCCCATTATCTCGGACCTACAAGGATCAAGTTGGCTTTGTAGCTGGGCGACAAACCTCCGATGGAACCAGACGCTTTATTGACCTCATCCAGTGGTCGGAACACTACAGAACGCCTTCTCTGCTGCTATCACTAGACGCAGAGAAGGCGTTTGACCGAGTCCACTGGCAGTACCTCTCCCAGGTCCTCTCCAGATTCGGCTTTGAGGGAAAGATCCTTCAAGCAATTCTGAGCCTCTACACAACCCCCACTGCCAGGATCTGGGCGAATGGAGCGATTTCAGACCCCCTACCAATCACAAATGGCACCAGGCAGGGCTGTCCCTTGTCACCCCTAATTTTTGCCCTTGTAATGGAACCCCTGGCCCAAGCCATTCGTGAGTCCCCTCAAATAAAAGGCATAACCACCGGGCCCACCACTCACAAAATAGGACTGTACGCTGATGACGTCATCATCTCACTCACGGATCCCCTAGAGTCGCTCCCCCCACTATTGCAATTATTGGACAACTTCAGCTGGATTTCCCTATACAAAGTTAACTACACCAAATCATTTATGTTAGGCATATCCATCCCTCAGTCTACTAGACAAAAGATCTCGGTAAGTGCCCCCTTCACATGGGCCCCTAACGCAGCTCTTACATACCTAGGAATTCAGTTAACAGTGCTTCGTCCAAACTGCTCCAAACCAACCTACAGCACCTGCTTACCAAAATTAAACAAATAACGCAAGACTTACAAAAGACTGCAACCTCATGGGCAGGACGGATGGCTGTGGTAAAGATGTTCATTTTACCTCATATTCTTTATATGTTCAGAGCACTGCCAATACCCATCCTCACTTCAGACCTCAAAAAACTCCAAGCTCTTATGAATCAGTGTATATGGAAAAACAACCGACCGCGGGTACATCAAAAACTCCTTTGTACACCAACCAAATACGCTGGCATGGGTGTCCCAAATATCACCCTTTACTACAAGGCCTCTCTTCTAGAACAATAAAAAGCGTGGTGGAACTCGACACTCCCACCTGCATGGCATCAAATTGAACGAGCCTCCATGAGATCTCCCTCAAAGCATCTCCTCTGTGCCAACTTGCTGCAACCTCACCCTCACAAATCCTTCCTAGACCCAGTTACAGCAACCCTAAAAGTGTGGAATGCAATCTCACAAACAACTACAGGACTGGACCCGTCAATCCTCTTTCAAATACCATTACCCACACTGGAACTTATCATTCCAAACATCTCCTTTGCCACCTGGGTACAGGCAGGAATCACCAATCTGGGCCTACTATTCACTGGGAACACCTTAAAAACCTACCAGTCATTAAGCAAACAATTCCATGTAAACCCTAGACACTTCTACATATACCTACAGGCAAGATCTGCACTACAAAAACTAAAACTCTCAAGTGAACCTCTTCTGACCAACTTAACTATCTACTACAACAACACCCAAATCTCCAAGAAAGGTATTTATGGCATCTACAAACTCTTACTCAGCCCTTTGTCTACCAGTAAATCAACCTGAATGCTACGCTGGGAAACATGGTTGAACAAAACCTACACCGTCAACCAATGGCACTCAGCCCTGAATAGCACCCGATTGGCCTCCCACTGCATCTCTCATTGGGAGACGGCAAACAAGATATTTCACAGCTGGTATTTAACCCCAGCCAAACTGGCTCATATCTACCCCACTTCCTCGCCCTTATGCTGGAGACAATGCGGCCATGATGGATCGCTACTTCACATCTGGTGGTCATGCCATGAACTACACCCCTTTTGGTCACACCTGACCACGTTCATTGCCCAACTTACGAGCCTTTGCCTCCAACTCACCCCTCAAATGACTCTACTGGGTCTGGACTCCCACCACTGGCCTCCTACACTTGACACTCTCATTAACCACATCTTCATAGCAGCTCGTCTTGCACTTGCCAGAAAATGGAAATCCCCTACCCCTCCTTCTCTAGAAGAAGCAACTACCATCCTTAATGACAACTGTCGTATGAAGCATGCCTTCGCCAGAGCACACCTCAAAGTTCCCGCATTCTTGAAACAGTGGGACCCACTACTCCGACACCCCAAGGGTCCTGGACCCCTACAATGAGCAACCTGCTACCGCATACACCTTACGCACTCACCTCCTAACTCCTAACTTTGGAATTGGAACTCCACCAGCAACAATCACAACATGTCTATAACCTCTCTAGTTGTAAACCGTTGTATTTGTTTATTATGAAGCCATAATCAATATGAATCCCTGATTTCATGTATGTCTTCCTACCATCATATCACTCAAACACATCAAACTACTCTTGCAAATTTCTCATAAGCTTTCTGTAACAACAACCCATTCCTGTATTTCCTGTAACTTGTACTAAACCTTAATAAAATATCAAGTTTCATATATATATATATATATATATATATATATATATATATACATACATGCACAAACTGTATATCGTCACTGGGATGGTAAAAAATATTATGGTTTATCATCAATATCAAATATGACACTGCATTATCTTTCATTGAAGATACAGGCAAAAAATTGCTTTTCATGTGCATTCTACTCACAAAATCTTGCTGAATATCAGTAAAGTCTTTGCCATACTTCTCCAGAGCTTCTTCAAACAGATTGGCTTCTGAAGCAGACCATTCCTCCATTTCATCTCGGCAAAGCACAGGACCTCCTTGGGGTACTAATGCAGAAATGGCTTTGGAGATATCATAACAATTTTTGTGCAGTGTGTCCATAGCGTGGAACTACAGCAAATAAAATACAGAAAAGTTAAAAAATTCAGCTTAGCTTTCATATAAACCTCTAATTTGGTCACATCATTGTGGTATACTTTTTCTCTGCTTTTTATTCTTTTTAAATCCGAAATACTTTGTTTCTAAAATAATTACACATTCCCACATATATAAATATTAATATTTCACTTATCTCAAAATACATCCATACCCATCCCCTCTTGGCATCCATTCCTCAAGAACACGCTTCTCTAATTGTTCTTACTGTACTCCTTCCCATATATTCCCATGGTTTCTCTATTCTTGCTTCACTCCTTCTTTGCCAACCCCACCCACACTTCCCATTTATCCACAAGTATACTTTTAATATTCTATTCATTTTACCCCACTATCCACCCCCATGCTTCCCATTCACGTACATCCTCCATCCAATCATCCCCCTTACTCCGCATATCATATTTAAGCACCTATATTCCTAGTTGTCATAAAATTAGCCCATTTCTTTCAACCAGGGTCCCCATTTCTTTTCAAATTTCTTGATATTACCTCTTTTCACATAGGCCCCTTTCTCTTTCCAAATTACCTCATGAACTGTTGTAAGCCAGTCTTCTACAGTTGGTGGTGTGGTAGCTTGCCATTTTTGGGCAATTCATTTCCTTGCTTGGTACAGGCATCCCTCTATGGCTATTAAGGTCTTGTTCCTTCCTTCCACTTCCTTTATGAGACCCAGTATACATGTTATGGCTTCCGGTTCGAGTGTGGTGCGAAAGACCCTATTAATGGTACCCATGACTCCCTCCCAGTATCTAAAGAGTTTGGGACACCTCCACACCATGTGCAAGGGGCATTCATCATCTTGCCTTCTTCCAAATTGAAATCATTTCTGGGGAGTATAGTACACCCTGTACAACAGAAATAAGTGTGACATTCTCTGTGAAGGAGCTATTGATACCCGAGGACAAGCCCTTAAAATGTCCCTCCATTGTTCAGTAGTTATATCCTCTTCCCATTTTTTCTAATTGGGAGTTCATTTCCAGATTCTCTTATTCTCTTGCATATATCTAAGTATAGGCCTGAGATCACTCCTTTCCGTGATCCTGTTTTTATAATTCTTTGGAGAATAGGCATCTCATCCCACTCCAACAGCTGGGATTTAAATTGCGCCTCCAATGCATGTCTAATTTGCAGGTATTTAAAAAAGGATTGTTTGGGAATATCAAACTCGTTTCTCAAGTCCATAAAGGATTTTAGCACACTATCCACATATAGTTGCTTGAGTCGAATAATACTTCGAGACTCCCATACTTTGATCGTTCCTTTAGCCTGTACTGCTTTTAGGGTATTGTTGTTCCATAGCGGGGTATATTTTGATAGAGTGCCATATCCTAATTGGAGTTTTACTATGTCCCACACTTTCATTATCACCAGAGTTGGAACTTTAAGGGCAAAAGATTTTGCCTCCAGGGCTTCTATTACTTTGTTGTGCGGGGTACTTGTTAATATAATCCTGCTATTTGCGTTGTTCCCTCCTGGAGAACCGCATACCACGATATGCTACAATTGAGCCGCTAGATAGTAATTCAGCGGGTGTAGCTTGAGGCTGTAATTGACTGCAAAGGATTTGCAACCAAGTATTAAAAAGTCAAAGTTTGATTTATGATTGTTAATCTGTCCCATTACTTTTGGTCCCCTAAAAAGTGGGAGGCACATATACAAACTGTTGTAATTCCTACACCGTTCCCCTGATTTGGATGTAAATACCCTCAAAGTATAGCTGAAAGTATGCAGTTAAAGCACATCTTGTTCATTTCATTTCAAATCCATTGTGGTGGTGTATAGAGCCAAAAAGATTTGAATTGTGTTGATGTCCCAATATTTATGGACCTGACTGTTAAATATATATACAGTATATATATATATATATATATATATATATATAATCAGAATTTAGTTTAAAACATAATAAAATAGGTTGGTGAATAACCTAAAACAGTAGACCCTTAGTGTAATAAATATCACCCCATTTTTGGCATATCTAATCACAAATTCCACTGTTTACTTGTATTAAAAATCTGCGATAAAACATTTAAGCTCAAGATCTATATTTAATCCAAAAGGTTGTAAAGATTGGAGCCTGTATATCTATTGTGTTTCCATTTGTGACACTGCTTTGACCATTGCTGTGCCTCTCCAATGTTGGCATACCCTATCTATACCACAGAATCTGAGCAGAGAAGGGTCCTTATTGTGTGCTAATCTAAAATGGTTGGCTAGACTATGGTGCCTATAGCCCTTCTTGATGTTGTCTATATGTTCCCCCACCCATTTGGCTAACTTTCTGGTGGTTCTTCCTACATGTTGGTAATTGCATGGACACATCAAGAGGTAGGTTACATATCTAATGTCACAGGCAATGAACCTTTTAATGTCATATTCCTTACCTGTGACCACAGAGGAGAATTTGGCTGCTCTTCTGGTTCTATCACGGGTTGTACTACATGCTCATCTTTTGCATTTGTAGAACCCTGTGCAACCCAGAAAAGCGGGGGCCTTCTAGGAGGGTTCGGAGACATCTTTGGCTATCATATTCCTTAGCCCCAGTGCCCTTCTATAAATGAACTTTGATTTTGTGGGAAGAATTTTCCTAACTGTATGATCCTTCCTCAATATGGGCCAATATTTTCTTATGGTTTTTTTCACTTCCCTATGTTGGAGATTAAATCCTGTAATAAAAGCAAGATTGAACTGTTCTCCTGTAGGATCTCTATTTTTAGGTTTTAACAGGATGGCTCTGTCCAGTTTCCTGACCTTTTCCCCAGTTTTTTCCAGCCATTTTTTATTATAGCCCTTTTCTAAAACTCTTTCAATGAGCATGTTGGATTGAGTCATATAGTTCTCATCTTTATCACAATTTATTTTTATCCCGAGGAATTGCCTTTTTTGGAATTGCCCTAATCCAATTTGGATGGTGGCAACTCTGGGTTGAAATGTATCCAATGTGGTCCGTATCCTTAACCGCTTGCCGACCGCTGATCGGCAATTGACGGCGACAAGGTGGCTCGTGAGCGCAAATCGCCGTCATAGGACGGCGGCCACGCTCACGAGCCTAGTGAGCGCGCGCGCACCGCCAGAGGCGCGCCCGCACGCTCACTGTGTTTGGGGAGGGCCAGGGAGCGGGTGCGGTGGCTTCGATTGCCGCCGGCTACCCGCGATTGCCCCCCCGGAGCGAAGGAGCGGAGGTCCGTGTATGTAAACACGGACCTCCGCTCTGTGTGAGGGGGAAGGGATGTGATCACAGCCTTCCTGTATATGAAGGCTGTGACCACTTTCCTTCCCCAGCTAGGGCAGTCCCCCTACAGTAAGAACACGCCCAGAGAACACAGTTAACCCTTAGAGCGCCCCCTGCAGGTTAACCCCTTCACTGCCAATGACATTACACAGGAATCAGTGCATTTTTATAGCACTGATCGTTGTATAAATGCCAATGGTCCCAAAAAAGTGTCAAAATAGTCTGACATGTCCGCTGAAATATTGCAGTACCGCTAAAAATCGCAGATCGCCGCCATTACTAGTAAAAAAAAAAAAATTATAATAAAAACCCCAAAAATGAATTCTCATCATCCGTAAACGCGACCACTTTTGCGCAAACCAATCAATAAACGCAGATTGCGATTTTTTTATCGCAAATATGAGGAAGAAAATAAATCGGCCAAAAACGGTGAAAAAAAATGTTTTTTTATATTTTTTTTTGGATTTG
This sequence comes from Glandirana rugosa, assembly GCA_018402905.1. Classification (NCBI taxonomy): domain Eukaryota; kingdom Metazoa; phylum Chordata; class Amphibia; order Anura; family Ranidae; genus Glandirana; species Glandirana rugosa. Next base: position 71,981 of record BLSH010146592.1, read on the forward strand.
TATTTTAGCAAAAAGTAAGAAATTTGGGTTTTTTTGCAAAATGGTCGCTCTTCTTTTGTTTATAGCGGCGATCAGAAATGACGCAGAGGGGATCAAATACCACCAAAAGAAAGCTCAATTTGTGAGAAAAAAAGGACGCAAATTTCGTTTGGGTACAACGTCGCACGACCGCGCAATTGTCAGTTAAAGCGACGCATCACCGAATCGCAAAAAGGGCTCCGGTCCTAAAGCAGCAAATCCTTCCGGGGCTGAAGTGGTTAAAATGGGTCTGGGTCTCCAAAAGAGAACCCACCTTTTGTATTTTTAGATCCAAAAATTGAACAGACGTTTGATGCCATGTGCTAGTAAATTTTGTACCATACTTAATTTGAGCCATATGCTTGAGAACGTTTTCTAGCTCTAATTGTGGTCCTTCCCATACAATAAAGATGTCATTTATATATCGTATATACTTCTTGAGTTGGGACCACTTGTTGGTAAAAATACATTCTTCCATAGATTTATTTTAAAAAATATTCACAACACTTGGGGCATATCTTGCCCCCATAGCCACCCCTTTGATCTGATTATAGAAGTCTCCTGAATGCCAAAAATAGTTATTGGTCATTGCCATGTCCAATGTTTCAATGAGGAATACTTTTTTTTTTTTTTTTTTTAGTGCTGAATATTTATGTAGGGCCCATAGGGTGGCACTTAAGGTGTCCCTTTGTCTTATATTAGTATACAGTGACTCAACATCTACTGTGCCTAAAAGGGTTTAGTCTGTTACTATGTTTTTTAACCAGTTATTTAACTCTCTGCTGTCTTTGATGTATGCTTTCCCTCTAGTAGATAAAGGCTGGAGGAAGGTATCAATATATCCCCCCAATCAGGAATACAGAGACTCAATCCTGCTTATTATTGGTCTCCTGGTGGGAGTTTCTTTGTTTTTATGTATTTTGGGGACTTGATAAATTACTGGAATTTTGGGGACATAGGTAACTAGGTACTTAGCTTCTTTTTTGCTGAGTATTTATTAATTAATAGTGAAGCAACTCATGTCTTAAAGGGGCAGTGACACCTTAGCTCAAATTATTTTAATGTTATATTTTTTTTTCACACAAGTTTTATTTGGGTTGGAATCCAACTCTATTTGGCACACTTCCACTATACATTTTTCTCTCCACACTTTGGGTGGAGAGACACCAAGAGGGCAGCCCACCATAACATTTATTAGACCTTATCACCTCATATTCACTTATTTGTCACATAATATTTCACAACCAAAAAACCTTCACTTACAGCTAAGTATACAAAACATTAGCTAAATATGTAAGTATTTAATTTATAACCAATCGAGATATTGATGTACAGGAATTCTTTCAAGTCACCACTGCACAAAGTGCAGATTTAGACTCTGGATTCAAACAAATATTTAAGGTTATGGAGAAACAAATTAAAGCATGGTGGGATATCACAACATTAGAGCAATACATTAAAGAAAACATCACCCCTAGAAGCTTTAGATGGGACTTAGGACCCAATGATGGCTTTGAGAATGAAGGATTGCTCACCAAATGGTGTCAATTTTTTAGTGAGTGTAAAAAGAAACTTATGGAAGTCATAATAAATAGGAGGAAAACCAAACTCCAATTAAACATGCTAAAAGAAAAAGTAGCGCCTTTTGCAGATACCCTAGAGTATAAAACATAAACAGAAACAGTCCAGCATTACCTCACCAAGCGGGACAATGAAACTAAAAACAAAACAAAACAAAAAACAACAGCAAGACATTAAATACTATAAGGAGAAAAAATATATAAATGGCAGGATCACAAAGCACTCCTATCAGCAACCACAACTGACAATCAATCACCACTGCCTGTCGCAGATATTGGTTCTCCTTTGACTAATCCTCAAGCCGGGAAAAACAACAACAATAGAACAAGGGAAAGGTAATCATCCACAACCACCACAGTATGGGAATAGAGAGACAGGTCCCTCTTTTTGGGACAATGCCTCACCATATACCCCCAATACAGAGTGCCAGTTCACAACTACTCTGACCTTTAAGAGAACAATCCCCACAAATACCATGGACACCCCAACATAATGAGAATACATCAACCTTTAGACCATATAAGGGTAATTCAATGGGTAATTATAGGGGAAGAGGCAGAGGTAGGGGTAGGGGGAGATCAGCCCAAAATGCCTACCACACAAGGCGGGGGTGGAAGGAGTGGAGAGAACCCTTCAAAATTATAAAAACAAGCCGTCACCAGAAAGATGGACACCAACATGCCCCCGCATACATGCATTGCCCAGGAGAAGGACAAGGAGAGGGTGTAGAGGGGGGAGAAAAGAAGAGGAAAAGAGAAACCTAACAGGAATTTTCAACCTCACTGGGATTACCTTCTCTAAGGAAGAACTTTTAGTCCTCAGTGAGGGTTTAAATATGTTCCTGCCAAATTTCTTAACAAATTCGAAATGTACATTGATCTGGAAAAATATGCAAGAAAATTGAATGTAAATTTTTTTTTTGAAGAACATCCTAGTCAAACAAATTGCGACCAAGCATTTACGTATACCCACACAGCACTATGGAACAAATCGGCATTTAATCCCAAAGGTTCTTCCCACCAGTTTATAGAAGTCTTTAAAAATATGGTGCAAGAAGATATCAAGAACATCCCCTATACAAAAAAGGAATGTCAAACAAATCAGAGAAGCAATCAAAAAACTAGTAGAAAACAAAGCAATAGTCATTAGGACGGCAGATAAAGGGGGGGGGCGCTTGTGATCCTCACACAGGAGGGTTACAATGCAGAAATGCAACGTATACTTCAGGGTCCTAGTACAAATAAAAAATTAAAGGGAGACCCCACTGCCAGACTAAAAAAACTTCTTTAAATAAATTAATCCAACAGAAATCCAAAAGGGATGCTCAACAAAAAAGAAGCTAAGTACCTAGTTCCTAATGTCCCCAAAATTCCAGTCATTTATCAAGTCTCCAAAATACATAAAAACAAATAAACTCCCCCCGGGAGACCAATAATAAGTGGGATTGGGTCTCAATATTCTAGATTGGGGGAATATATTGATACTTTCCTCCAGCCTATATCTACTAGAGGGAAAGCATACCTCAAAGACAGCAGAGAGTTAATTAACTGGTTAAAAAACATAGAAGTAACAGACCAAACCCTTTTAGTTACAGTAGACGTAGAGCCACTGTATACCCCAGTGTTGCAAATATTTTTTTACACAAATGGGAGGAAGAATATATTTTTACCAACCAGCTGCCCCAACTCAAGATGTACCTACGATTTATAGATGACATCTTTATCATATGGGAAGGACCACAATTAGAGCTAGAAAGCTTTCTGAAGCATATGAATCAAAATAAGTATGGTACAAGATTTAATAGCACGTGGCATCAAATGTCTGTTCAATTTTTGGATCTGGAAATACAAAAGGTGGGTTCTCTTTTGGAGACCCAGCCCCATTTTAAGGATACGGACCGCAAAAGATACATTTCAACCCGGAGTTGCCACCATCCTAAATGGATTAGGGCAATACCAAAAGTCAATTCCCCTTAGGATAAAAATAAATTGTGATAAAGATGAGGGCTATATGACTCAATCCAACATGCTCATTGAAAGTTTTTAGAAAAGGGCTATGATAAAAAAAGGCTGGAAAAAACTAGGGAACAGGTCAGGAAACTGGATAGTGCCACCTTGTTAATATCTAAAAATAGAGATCCTACAGGAGAACAGTTCAATCTTGCTTTAATTATAGGATTTAATCTCCAACATAGGGAATTGGAAAAAAACATAAGAAAACATTGGCCCATATTGAGGAAGGATCATACTCTTAGGAAAATTCTTCCTACAAAACCGAACTTCATTTATAGGAGGGCACCGAGGCTAAGGAATATGATAGCCAAAAATGTCACCAAACCCCCTAGAAGGCCCCCCACTTTTCTGGATCGCACAGGGTTCTACAAATGCAAAAGATGAGCATGTAGAACAACCTGTGTTAGAACCAGAAGAGCAACCGAATTCTCCTGTGTGGTCACGGGTGAGGAATATGGCATTAAAAGGTTCATCACCTGCAACACTAGATATGTAAAATACCTCCTGTCCTGATGTGTCCATTCAATTACCAATATGTAGAAAGAACCACCAGAACTTTAGCCAAATTGGTGGGGGAACATATAGACAACATCAAGAAGGGCTATAGGCACCATAGTCTAGCCAACCATTTTAGATTACCACACAATAAGGACCCTTCTCTGCTCAGATTCTGGGGTATTGATATGGTACGACAACATTGGAGAGGCACGGACATGATAAAAGCAGTGTCACAAATAGAAACATGATGATATACAGGCTCCAATCTTTACAACCTTTGGGATTAAAGATAGACGTTGATCTTAAATGTTTTATCACAGATTTCTAATACAAGTAAACAGTGTCATTTGTGATTAGATATGCCAAAAATGGGGTGATATTTATTACTGTTTTAGGTTATTCACCAACCTATTTTACTATGTTTTAAACAAAATTCTGATTACATATTTATACACACTATTGGTGATTCTATTTGTCAGTATTCACCATTAGATTATTCAATAAAATAGAGGTTAACCACAAAAAAAGCCTCTAATTGGTTTATAATACTTACTTGGATACCAATTTGAGGAATAGGTTATATATTTAACACAAACCTATGTAATACAAATAGCAGGGGATACATTTACACTCTTTTTAACAGTCCTACATAGTATATCTGGGGTCATGCCATGCGAGGAATGACAAGCAGGGAGTGCTGCAAGTATAAAGAGCCCTCATTTCCGGCATGTCTAAGGTAGAATGCTGGATTCATGTAATCAATTGTTTTCATGCAAATTTAGCACCATTGAGTTACACACATAGTTGGAATAATTTCTTGCTAGTTTTATTGTGGTTTTAACATTAATTGCTTATATTGGTGTGGTCAGCGTGAACATATTGGCTCTCGTAGAGGCAAAATTTGCAGTACAGATTTGTCCCCACCTCCATATTGGAGGAGTCTAACCAATAACCAGCGTCCTTTCCACATAAAAGCAAACATCACTTCCTGAAGATGCTTTAATGGCAAAATGTACGTCGGAGACAGAGGAGACTGTCACATCTGGGCCCTGTGAGCTACCCAATAGGCTTTACCATCTAAGACGAGGCTTGCATCACAAGCCACGGTCGGTGGAAACAGCTGCATTTGTACATACTGAATCCACCTAGTGCCCGGAGACAGACACTTTTAAATTTATTTTTAATTATTCTAGTCCTGCAACAAGTCCATAATGGAAAGGAGAGGTGTCATTAGTGGAAACAATCTGTTTTACCCAAATGTGATATTTGACCATCCTGTAAAAAGTGGTCAAACATTTCTGGTGAATTGCCACCTTTTCTATTTGAGCACCGGTGGTGAAAAAAAGAACTAGGGACATCTGGCTACCAGAGCTACCTGTATGGTGTTGGGATAGATCACAAATGGACACTTGCTTTATATGTCACTGATCTGTATAATATTTGTGGACATTGGACTTTTTTTTGCATGTATTGATTTGTGTATGCACACTGTAAGACTTATTTGTACAGATAGGCTGGTGATGTAGCTCAGGGCAAGGAGCTGTGAATGACTTTATTTGTTGTTGTTAGGACTTACCTTTGATTTTTTTCTAATCCAGTTAAAACATACTCAAAAGGCCAGACAATCATGCATTGTCTTTTCCTTCCACAGCATGTCAAAAGTCCACATTTTGATGTTGTGGGCGAGATTGGGATGGTGAAAATGTCTCGCGTGAAAGTCTGTTTTCAAGATTACCTAGCACCTTGGCATGTGGTGGGGGGAATGTTAGCTGTGTTATAGATCTTGATGGAAAAGTCAGAGGAGGTGGCATTGGGAGGCATGAAATAGTATGAGCTCAGTTTTATAAAACTTTTTCTTTAGAAGTTGGTGTGATATCCATACTGATATGTATGGATAAGTAATCAAGGAAGCATGATACTGTTTCAGGGAGACAATAAGGCCTCATACACACGGGCGTATATAAAAAAATAAACAAAACGTCGGGCCCGACGTCAAGGAAAAAAAGGCGACGTTTTTCGGCGTTATGTATTGACGTTTTTCGGCGTTAGTGAGCGTCGGCGTCAATAGGCGTCAATAGGCGTTTTTTAAAACAAAATCATCCCTCTGCTATTTTTCAACCTAAAAACGTCGGCGTCAAAAAACGCCGGAAAACGCCGGTATAATAATAGGTGGCATATGGGGGCATATGTTGGCGTTTCTTGGCATATTGTGGCGTCGGCGTCAAAAAACGTCAAAATGTTACAGCCTCAGAACGCGATGGCCATGGGTTCTACTTTCTGCTCACTAACGCCGACGCCACCTACAGCTCAGAAACGCCGACGTTTTTATGGGGCCATTGACTAACATGGAGAGCTGCAAAAAACGCCAGAAAACGCCGGCGTCAAAAAACGTCCGTGTGTATGAGGCCTAAATCTCAGAAATCCTTAGAGAAACTAGAGAAGAAATATACATTTAATAAATATAAATAGTGAATAATAAATAAAGTCAGCATCAAAAGAGGGGAGGGATAGAGAAGTCCCAGCAGTACAGAACACTGTGGATTTTCTCAAACATAACAAAGGGATTCTACAAGAGGCAGTGATAAAAGCACAGTCAGACAACAAAAGAGCTTTCAAAAAAAGAAGAGGAAAACTGAATCTGCGCCTGGTGATCAGGTATGGCTTTCCACAGCAAATCTCCGGCTAGCTTGTCCATCTAAGAAGTTGGCACCTAAGTTCATCAGACCATGTTCAGTGAAGAAGAAAATAAATGGGGTATCGTATGAGCTTTCTTTACCCAATTCCTTGAAAAATCATCTTGTATTTCATGTTGCCTTGTTAAAACCTGCAGAAACAGGCCCCTTCCCTGACAGAGGGTCCAGATCACCAGAACCTGTTTTAGTTGATGGTAATGAGGAATATAAGGTGGAGGCTGTTCTTAATTGCAAGAGAAGACAAGCTTGGATACAGTTTTTGATTAAGTGGTGTGGAAGACAACTCCATGAATATAATATTCATGCAAGAAGGTTAGTCCTGGCCTTTTTCCTTGCTCATCCAGAAAAAGAGCACAGTTAGGCATCCAGAGGCTACCTCTTGGATGGGGGCAATGTCAGGGATCTGGATTGTCGCCGTGTCCGCGCGGGCATGTGCGCTTGCGTACATGGGTTCACACGGGAATCTTCCTGACGGATCACCGGCGCGCATGTGCGCGCATGCACCCCGCGCGTGATAATGTGCTTTGGCACCCATTGGCCTTTAAAGGGACAGCAACTGCACCAGTGAAGTGCTATCTGATCTGCAGCTTTACCCCTGTGTTATCCTGAACCTGCTGACACCTGATTTACCTGAAGTGACCCGGCCTGTTTGACTATTCTGCCTTCTCCTATCCTGACCCGGCTTGCCTTGATTTTGCTCAAAGACTTTACCTGCTTGATATCTGTTGCGGAATCCTGCTTGTTTACCGACTACTCTTTGCCTGCTATTTTGTTATATATGCCTGCCTGTGTTTGACCTGGCTTGTCTCACCCTGCTTCAGTCCTGTCTCTGCATCCAGTTCCTGGGATCGCTGACCTGCATCTGCATCATCTGCCAGCTACTGCCTTCTACCAATTCATCCAAGAGTCAGCATCCATTCGTTCAGTCTGCTGCTGCATTACAGAGGCACTCCTACCTCACTGCGCTCTTGAAACCACTGTCACCACTCCAGTGGGTTCAGAACCAGAGCTGAATGAGAGGTCTCCTCCTACAAAAGACAGGCTCTATTACAATGTACGTGACATCCACCTCCCTTTCATCCACTGGGTCTGGGTGAGTGAGTCTAGTGGAGTCAGTCTATCATGGAAGATGGTAACTCGAAAGGCATAGTCCAATTCCTGGTGCCTGGTTTCAGTAATGGCAAGTAGGTTAAATGCTGTAGATAAAAAAAAATGTATTGACATAGGTGAGGTTTTTACAGACCTAGTAGGCATTCCACATGAATGGTGGTGGTGGGGAGGGTAACTGTTTTTTAGAAGCAGGGGAATAAAAACTAGACTGTATAAATTATGTCTGCTGCCAGAGAAAGGAAAGTGTCGGGTGTGAAAGATAGATAGTGCAGGGCTTGAAGAGGCAGAAGGGTTAAGGATATAGGATGGAAGCAAGATGGATGAGAGTACACATGCTCCACTGTCTTGCAGTTTATCTCAGGCAGTATATATGTTTCAGTATTAGCAGGAGGAGATGAGTATGAATGAAGAGTGTTACATCTGAACTTAGGTTTAGGGCATTCAGTGTGGACAAACATTTTCTGTCTGTTAATGGTTGCTAACCAAGCAGTGGCTTTACCAACCACTGACATCACCTGGCCCATTTACTTGTGTACTCCATATTTATTAATGTAGGGGTGGTGTCTGGGGGCCCCCTTATTAATAAAAGTGGCTTCTAGATTATGATAAGCCTCCTGGCTGCAGACCCCCACAAACATAAGGCAAGAAATGTGGGGAAAGGGTCCTTGTCCTCATCAAATTGGGACAAGGTACTCCCCTTGTTGAAGATATGTGGACTATTATGGTTTGGGGGCGCAAACTTCTTCCCCCTTTCTTGGCTAGCCAGAATGCATGCTTGGATTAAAGGCTAAGATCACTTTTGGAGCATGTTACACCTTATATCTGTATTTTGGATGTAACATGCTTCAGCACCTCCCCTCATCACCCCTCATCACCCCTGATCCCTTACCCCGTGGCAATGGATGGGGCTCCTCACTCTCACAGCCACTCATTTAAAATCTGCCTACACTGCTGCATCATTCATTTACAGGGGGCCTTGAATTAAGAAACTACAACTACAGCTTGCCATTCTCAATGGACTGCGAGGGCACTGATGAGCACCCTCATAGTCCATTGACTTTCTCCAGCTTTCTAACAGAAAGCTTGTACAGAGGTATGTGTGTGCAGAAGCCTGACATTGCACCCTCTGTCCACTGATCATGGGCGCAATGCTTTGCAGGCCCCTGAGGAAAACCTGATAAATACAATTTTTTTCTGCAAAACTATGTGCATTTAATATTTTAGGGAATTTTTAGGGGGACCTCACACATTTATCTTTTTGCATAAAGTCTCCTTTAAAATATGTACCAGGCCTGAAGGGTATGCATTCTGGGGGAACCCTATGCAGTTTTATTTTTCAGGTTTAAAGTTTTATTGTTATTTTACGAATACAAAACATATCATCCAATATGACATAGGAATGTTGTACAGAAATAAAGATAAAAGAATCATTCGCAACAGTAACAATCCGGGAGGTGCGTATGAGTTAAGTAACTTATACAGTGACACACATAAAATAGACTGAGAAACGATTTATTGCAAGAATTCCCCATTGATCTGGCGACTAGCCCTCCGGGTGGAAACTCAACCCTGGACCCCCAGCACCCCATTCGGGAACTAGCTGTGCCTAAGGGAGGGTATTGTCCCCACCATCAGAGAAACTACTCGCCCCCACCAAGAAGGGAGAGGTCCTAACATGCGTTCTTACATATCGTATGTCTCTATAAAGAGCATGAGGCCCAACGTGGCATAGCTAAAGGAATAAACCTTAAGTCTCTTGGGTAGAAAACATCTCCAGACAATTATGGTATAGAGCCCACAACGAAGTCAACTAGAAGCAAAAATCGTCTAGGAATAATATCACCTCCTTTACACGTTGTGGGAGCCTCCTAAAAATAGGGGTCCTTGCCCTCATGCTCCACCCCCCCCTAACTCGTCTGTCCCCCTCTCGGAGGAAATCTAAACAAAATCCGAAATTCGATTAAACATTCTCATAAGTGACTTACAACGATAAGAAGAAGAAAATACAGGAAAGGAAAGGGAAAGAGTAGAAGAAAGAACGAAGTGTAGGTGTCCTGTTGTCTCTCTCCACTACAAGAGTACCTTAAGTTTAGGTGTGAGTTAATGAGACGTTCATGTACGTTGCCCAGGGCTCCCAAGTAGCCTCGAAGAATTCCACTGTGTTGAAAATTGTGCTGATCAATTTTTCTTGGACCATGATCCATGAGATCTTTCTTTTTGCGGCAGCTATAGAAACTCTACTTTGTTTCCAGGCTCTCGCGATGGTCATTTTAGCCCCCAATAAGATGAAGTGTATAAGAGCCCTGTTGCTTTTATTGCTGTTCCCGATAGGGAAATTCAATAATGCAATCTGGGGGGATTTGGGAATAGATGTGCCCGTCAATTTAATTATTAAAGCAAAAATCTTATTCCAGAACCCTCTTAGTTTCGGACATTCCCACCAGATATGGAGCATAGTCCCCTCATGAGAACAATCTCTGAAGCATAAAGGGGATACCGAAGTGTACATTTTGGCTAATCTGGAGGGTACAAAGTACCACCTAGTCATCACCTTTAAATCCGCTTCCAATAGAGATACATTCTTGATGCCCCTGATCGAATCAGAAGAAGACTTATGGCAGTCATCTAGCTCCCATTCTTGTCCTAGATCCTTCTCCCATGCCAACATAAAGGCTGTTTTTTTAGAGTCTGACCCAGAAAGTGATTCATATATCGTCGAAATTCCCCCCCCTTTGCTCCTTCATTTGGCTGCACCATTGTTCATACGGTGTGATCGCTAGAGGCAAGGGACTCGATTTTAAGATGGAGTGCAAGAAGTGGGAGATTTGGAGGAACCTAAAAGTTTCTGAGGAGGGCATTTCCAATTTCTCCCTACACTGGGATAGGGAGATAGGACCTTTTGAATTAATAAAATTACCTATTCTGTACATCCCCTTATCAGTCCACCATTTGAAGGATTTGATATCCATTCCCAGGGTAAAATTGGGGTTGTGGAATAAGTGAGAGAGGGGGCAAAGCGGAGATATCAGAGACGTAGTCTGCTTAAGTTTGTCCCACAGTGCCATAGAGAAGGAGAGAGTAGGAGCCAAGACTGCTGGGCGTATATGGGCTGGGCATCCCATTAGAAAATCCAAAGTGAAGCCAGGTACTGCTTCTCTTTCCATGTGTACCCAATCAGGTTTTGGAGCTTGCGAATATACTACAGAGATTTGTGCTAGTTGGGCTGCTTGGTGGTATTTGAGTAGATTAGGTAAGCCTAAACCTCCCCTTTGTCGTGCTCTAAAAAGGATACCCCTCACTAGACGAGGGTGCTTGGATCCCCAGATAAAGGAGATTATTCTGGCCTGGAATCTTCGCAAGTGTTCTGTATGAATCGGAATGGGGAGAGACCTAAACAGGTAGAGGATGCGAGGCAGCAGAGTCATCTTTATAGAATGCACCCTACCCAACCATGAGATATTTAGGTTCGACCAGTCCTTCAAATCTGCTTCCAGTTTCTTAAATAGTGGGGGATAGTTGCATGAGTATACTTGATCAAATTTAGTTGGGAGTTGTATTCTCAGGTAGGGGATGGAAGTGGTACACCAAGCAAACCCAAATCGTGCCCTTATGCGAGATGCCTGTTCTTCAGGAATATTAATGTTTAAAACCTGAGACTTTGTCATATTAACTCGTAGTCCAGACAAGTCCCCAAACTCATCCAAATGATGACAGAGATTTGGTAATGATACTTGTGGAGAAGTGATGTAAACTAACAGGTCATCCGCAAACACTTCCACTACCTCCTCCGTCGAGAATTGGGACTCTAGTATTCTCTTGTGTTCATCATCTAGAGTGGGAAGTTGGGTAGAAGACAAAAAGTCTTCCAATGATGCCCGTGTGGTCTGTTCTGCCTTGGCATATAATTTTTCATAGAAATCTTGAAAAGCCCTGAGAATTTTCTGTGGGTTGTTGGTATTGGACCCGTCAGACATTCTTATTTTTGGAAATGAGTGAAGTCTATGTTTGGGAGTAAGACCGGCCGCTAATAATGAGTCCATTTTGTCCCTCATGTGGTAGAATCTGGCTCCGCTCCATCTTACACTTTTCTCGGCTCTTGTAGTAAGCGCTAAATTTAAGGCCAGCCTGGCCTCCTCCAATTTAGATATAGGAGTTGTAATAGGATCTAACTTATGTTGTGAGCTAATAGCATGAAACTGGGCTTCCAATCTGTCCAGATCTACATTATGTTCCTTACGAATGTGTGAAGATATTTGTATTATTTTTCCCCTAATAGTGGCCTTATGGGCCGCCCTTAAGGTATTTGGGGAGATTTCTGGGGTATCATTATTGTTAAAGTATTCTTTTAAGGCCTCTTCTATTTCAATACATCTAATGGGATCTCTCAGTATGGACTCATTGAGTCACCAGGCTCTATGTCTGTTGGTGGCCTGAGGACGTTGGAGCACAAGGGAAATCATAGCGTGGTCTGACAATGCTGAGGCTTTAATTTTAGAATCCTTAGCTAAAGGGATTAGGAGCGCAGAAGTGAATATGTGGTCTATTCTCGAAAAAGACTGGTGTGGGTGTGAGTAGTGTGAGTAGTCCTTGGTTCTGGGGTTAAGTTCCCTCCAGATATCAATTAAGCCTCTCTGGAACAGGGACTTTGCTATTTTAGAACTTTGCCTGGATGGGCGAATCTTTTGATTCCCTAATGGCCTTTTTTTATCAAGGCCAGCATCAAAAGCCACATTCGTGTCTCCTCCCATGATGATGGAGCCCTCCAAAAGTGGGTCCAGTGTCTTGAGCATATTCTCAAAAAATTTTGCTTGTCCACTATTAGGGGCATAATAAGAGATTATAGAGTATGTGTGGTTATCAAGTGAGCCCTTAACTAAGATAAACCTACCATCAGGGTCTTTGTGGGTCTAAATAGGGGAAAATTTACAGTTAAGTGACAACAGGATGCCCACCCTTTTAGTTTTGTTGTCAGCATTTGCTAGAAAAAAGTTTGGGAATTTGGAATGGATAAATTTGGGTGCATACGTCTTTGGAAAGTGGGTCTCCTGAAGTAGGATAATATCCACCTTCTTGTTATGTAAAAATTGGAAAACTTTTCGTCTCTTGGTTGGTGAGTTCAATCCCTGGGCATTGTGGGAAACTATGTTGAGCTGTGGAGATTTGGGGATGTAATCAGCCATGGAACAAAGTGGGAGAACCTCTGAGAAACATAGAATCACTTACCCCTGAGTCAAAGGAGTTGGAGAATATCTTCCATACTCTGTTAACTGTTGTCTTCCTTTGTGAAGTATGGAAGTGGAAATCTCCATCAGGACACCTAGGATAAAGAAAAAGATGAAGAACCAGAGAAAAGGAAAATAAAGTTAAGAATTGAAACCAACTGAAAGCTTCTGAAGAAGGGAGAGTGAGGAGCAAAGCTTTCCTCAAGCTCTCCATTTTAGAAACGTAATCTTCTTCTCTTGTAAGAGAAGAACTCCTAAACCGGAGAAAGGTGGAATTCATTTCTCCTGTTTAGGTGGAGGTGCATTAGAACTGCTCCGTCCGTGGCGCCCTTGTCCGTTAGCCTAAGTAGCATCAAAAGTAACCAGTATTTGTATTAAACTGTCAACAAAATATACATTGAACAGCATCTCTAGTGCGAACATACCAGAGAAATGGAGAGAGGGGAGGTAGGGAAAGGGGAAAATGGAGAAAAAAAAAAAAAATTTTTTTGGGGGATAGAATGCGGTGTATGTGAGATTATTCCCAACTGTAGAAGCAGTTTTTCTCCATCTGCAAGCTTGGAAAAAGAGTAAGATTTATTTTTAAATGTGAATTTGAGGTTAAAAGGGAACTGCCACCAGTACTTTATGTCCTTCTGTGTCATAGCCACAAGAAGAGGTTTCAATGCCCTTCTTTTTTGTATTGTAGTAGGGGAAATGTCTGTGTATACTTGTACAATGTGATCTTGGATGGCAAGGTGTGTGGCATTCCGTGCACGATGAAGAATCTCCTCTTTTATTGAGTAATAGTGTGGCTTCACCACTATATCTCTTGGCAGTCCGTCTGTGCGTGGGGGGCCTAGAGCTCTATGAGCCCTGTCCAATTCCAGTTTTGAATGTGGTATGTCAGGAATGAGAGACTGAATGAGGGAGCGTACAGCAGCATTGACATCAGTCACTGATTCCGGTAACCCCCTAATCCTGAAATTGGCCCTACGTGACCTGTTTTCAAGATCATCTATTTTAGAAAGAGCTGTCTCTAGTTGTTCCTGTAGTTCCTGTAGTCTGTCTGTGTTCTGATTTGTTCTGGTTATAGTTTTGTCCAAGTGGGCCTCAATAGTTTCTATGCGGGTCCCCAGGTTCTGGAGCTCTGCTTTAATTTCCCCCGTAATTTGGGCTGCTGTTTGAGAAAGGCCTGTGGTTAGCATCTCAGAGAATTTGGAGAACATCTTTGTGATGTTAGTGGGGAGGGAAGATTGCTGTAATGGATGTGCTTTCTCTGCCAAGCATGCCAGGTTACTTTCCTCCATGGGGGATAACATAAGCTCCTCTATAGTGCGTTCTAAAAGAGACTCTGTGGATGCAGGTGATGCCGGATCTAGCATCTGTTTACTCACATGCCCCTGAGATGGGGAGTTGACGGGAGACATGTCCGTCAGCAAGGCCGGAGATTCCGGGCCTCGTCCGTCTCTACCTTGTGTATGGGGAGTCGCCATCTTTGAGCCGCCGGCCGAATCCCCCGCTTGTTGAATCTGGGCTCCCAACGATCTCCTGACCGGACCTGCGGACATTAGAGAATCCCCCTGTGCACTGGCAATCTGCTGCTGATGAGGAGAGGATCGGGTGTGCTGTGTGCCTGTGTGGGCGCCGGAGCGGACGAGCAGTGTGGAGCTCCCAGACTAAGCTGCCATCTTCGGAGCCCTCGCGCATGCGCCTCCCGCAGTTTTATTTTTCAATTTAATTAGTGTAAATTGCAAGCAAATGGATGGCAAATTACTTTGACAGCTGACAGTGACAGCTTCTTTTTTTAGCAGCACGCGAACCCCTTCAAATGTTCCCCAAAACACACAGAAGATTCCTGGGGGTTTTATGTGATGTTAAAAAAAACACAGTCAGTCTGCTGCGGCCAGCCGCAGAGGGAAGTCAAGCCAAGAGTCGAGAGCCCGCTGATAGCCATGGCACAGACCGAGGTCACCCCCGCTGTCAGCAAGCAAGCCAAGTCTGTTTCTTCAGCTGCTAAGAAGTCCAGCAAGAAGAAGAAGAAGAAGAACCAGCCCGGCAAGTACAGCTAGCTGCTGGTGAACACCATCCGCAAGCTGGGTGAGAAGAATCACTCATCCCTGGCCAAGATCTATGGTGAGGCCAAGAAGGTGTCCTGGTTCGACCAGCAGAATGGCCGCACCTACCTGAAGTACTCGGTGAAGGCTCTGGTCCAGAATGACACCCTGTTGCAGGTGAAGAGGGTCAATGCCAATGATTCCTTCTCCCTCAAAAAGAAGAAGCTCAAGGGGCTGGCAGTGCCCAAGAAAGCCGCCAAGCCAGTGGTCAAGAAGCCAGCAAGCACCCTCAAAAAGACCGTCAAGAAGGCCAGCACCAAGCCAACCACCAAGAGCACCAAGAAGTCCCCCAGCAAGGTGGCCAAGAAGGTGAAGGAGGAGGCCAAGCCCAAAGTGCTGAAAGCCAAGACGGCCAAATAGATTGATTTTTTTCTTTTGGGACTTTGTTGTGTCTTGTTTGACAAGAACTTTATTGCTTTTTTTTCTAATTCCAATTTGGTTACAATGTAACTTTCCATTGAAAGCCTGCCAGGACTTTTCTTTCTTTTTTCTTTGAAAATCCATGGCTTCTCTGCAGTATATAACCCATGCTTGGTAGAGTTTGTTTTTTGTACCATGATTGTTTTTTTTTTTTCATAAATGAAAAAAAGATTTTGTTTTTGTAAAAAAAACACAAAGAAGCCGGCAATCCCTTTATCCCCCCTACTGTTTGCTCTGGCTATGGAGCCCCTGGCCATACAAATCCGCAATACCTCCCACATTAAGGGCCTCCCCGTCGGAACGATAGAAGAACGCATATCCCTCTATGCTGACGATACTTTGGTGTATCTGGCGGATCCCCAGGACTCCCTTAAAAACCTATTAACCCTTATTAACATGTTTGGGGACTACTCAGGCTTTAGAGTGAATTGGGAAAAGTCAATCCTCTTTCCTTTGGACCAGGCGGCCGCTTCCCTGACATATGCGGGATCGAAACTACAGGTAGTCTCCTCATTTAGATATCTGGGAGTGATGGTTCAACTACCGCTTTCACGATACATTGAGAACAACATATGCCCCTTATTAAAACAACTACAAGAACACACTCAAAAATGGATGGATCTCCCGCTGGATCTCATGGGCAGGGCCAATGTTATTAAAATGATTTACCTCCCCAAGCTACTCTATGTCCTGGCCAATGCACCATGTAAGGTCCCCAAATCCATCTTTAAACGTATAGATTCCACATGCATAACCTTCCTCTAGCGGGGTAGATCCCCTAGGATAGCACTTGAAACACTCCGACTTCCGTCCCACCTAGCTGGCCTGGCCTCCCCTAATTTTTGCTTATACTACCTGGCTTCTCAATTAGTATCTGTCCATGACTGGCTACACCCTAGCGACACTAATGCCTGTACCAGCACGGAGGGGGCCATTGCCTCATCCATGGAAACACTCCACAACGTGATCTATAGAAACTGTGTCCCTGATAGGCCGGGGACAGCAATAATACATATGACCCTATCACTCTTTCGGATAATCAAAAATAAATTCGCCCTGGACCCATGGGATGCCTCACCGAACACGCCTCTATGGTACAATGACACACTTAGAGAGCTGAAATCCATACCGGACCCTGTGAGATGGTCCTCAAAGGGAGTTAGATACCTGTGTCATCTCTTTGACACTCGGGGATTTAAACCCTTCCAACAACTTCAACAGGAGTTTGATCTTCCAAAGTCCTATCTATTTTACTATTACCAATTAAGAAATGCAATCAAGGTACAATTTGGCAATCTAGATGATATAATCTGCATGCCTCCCCTAGAAAAATTGCTCACGGATCCGGCCTCTACTAAGCTAATTTCTACCTACTACATGGCCTTAGCTGCGGACAACAACCCCAGATTCCGGAATGCCCAAACTAAATGGACTAATCTGGATATACAACTCACAGAGGAAGATTGGTCAGAATTCTCTGACACCTTTAAATCCTCAGTAATCTCCTCTAGAGACCGAGTGATTAAAATCAAAGTCTTCCACCAGTCCCATCTCACCCCTCATAGACTATATAAAATGGGCCTATCATCCACAGACTCATGCTTTAGGGGCTGTAACCAACAAGCAGATTTCCTGCACTGTTTCTGGTCATGTCCGATTGTACAGCACTTCTGGAAAGACATTGGCTCCTTCATCTCGACAGCCTTGGGCCTTCCTAATATTATTAACCCTAAGAACTGCCTTTTGGGAATCTTTGGGGACCTGTCACTGTCTGCCTCGACAAAGAGGCTCCTTCGTATCCTATTCTTCTACGCGAAGAAATCTCTTTTGTTGACGTGGAAGAGTTCACAGACATTGGATAAAAACTTATGGCTGAAATTGGTGAATGAGGCATTACCCCTATACAAGATCACATTTGATCTCCGAAAACGGAGTAAAGGATTTCACAAGATTTGGGGCGGGTGGCTGGCCAGCCCCCTTACACTATGTCCCGCCCTGCCATAGGGAGCAGGGACATTCACTCTACCCTAAATTAACAATGGTCCATCTGAATTGTTATAAATAATGATATGCTATGCCGTATACCCAATAGACTCAAGTATGCTTAGTTAATGATATACCATGATGCCATTTGATGCAAAAATGTAACTGGGAAAGCTTTTTATTACCCATGTATAAGCTACCAATACTTTATATTTGCTGATTGGGCATGTTGCCCGACATATGGTTGTTGGTTCTTTTGTGTTTGTATGTCTTTATAATCAATAAAAATATCTTAAAAAAAAAAAAGAAGCCGGCAATAACAGCTGTCGGAGTTATTGCTGGCAATTGTAAAACTTTTTACCAGTATTAACAAAGAATACTTGGTATACTTAGTCTCTCTTTATATCAGAGTCCCCTGATCACATCAGGCACCCCCCCCCATTCGCATTAGATTCCCCCTTTACATTGGAAGACCCCCTACCCACATCAGGAGTCGCCTTCAAAGTAAGAGTCTCCCTTCATATCAGGAGTTCTCATTTCACACAAATCTCAGGGGTGTTACATATTAACCACTTGCTTACTGGGCGCTTAAACCCCCCTCCTGCCCAGACCAATTTTCAGCTTTCAGTGCGCTCACATTTAAAATGACAATTACTCAGTCATGCAACACTGTACCCATACGATACAAATAGAGCTTTCTTTTGGTGGTATTTAATCACTTCTGTGTTCTTTATTTTTTGCGCTATAAATGAAAAAGACCAGAAATTTTGAAAAAAAAAAAAATTTTCTTTGTTTTTGTTATAAAATTTTGCAAATTAGTAATTTATCTTCATACATTTTGGGCACAATTTATACTGTTACATAAAAATAACCCAAATTAGTGTATATTATTTGGTCTTTGTGAAAGTTAGAGAGTCTACAACCTATGGTGCAAATCAATGAAAATTGATCACACCTGATGTACTGAAAGCCTATCTAATTTCTTGAGACCCTAACAAGCCAGCAAATTACAAATACCCCCCAAATGACCCCTTTTTGGAAAGTAGACATTCCAAGGTATCTAGTAAGTGGCATGATGAGTTTTATGAAGTTGTCATTTTTCCCACAATTCTTTGCAAAATTAAGATTTTTTTTTTTTCAACAACATTGTCATTGTAACAGGTTATTTCTCTCACATGGCATATGCGTACCTCAAATTACACCCCAAAACACATTCTACCACTCCTCCTGAGTATGGTGATACCCCATGTGTGGGACATTTTTACAGCCTGGCCACATAGAGAGGCCCAACATTGAACTAGCACCTTCAGGCATTTTAGAAGCATACAGTATCTCACAAAAGTGAGTACACCCCTTACATTTTTGTAAATATTGTATTGTATCTTTTCATGTGACAACACTGAAGAAGTCACACTTTGCTACAATGTAAAGTAGTGCGTGTACAGCTTGTATAACAGTGTAAATTTGCTGTCCCCTCAAAATAACTCAACACATAGCCATTAATGTTGAAACCGCTGGCAACAAAAGTGAGTACACACCTAAGTGAAAATGTCCAAATTGGGCCCAATTAGCCATTTTCCCTCCCTGGTGTCATGTGACTCGTTAGTGTTACAAGGTCTCAGGTGTGAATGGGGAGCAGGTATGTTAAATTTGGTGTTATCGCTCTCACTCTCTCATACTGGTCACTGGAAGTTCAACATGGCACCTCATGGCAAAGAAATCTCTGAGGATCTGAAAAAAAATAGTTGTTGCTCTACATAAAGATGGCCTAGGCTATAAAAAGATTGCCAAGACCCTGAAACTGAGCTGCAGCACAATGGGCAAGACCATACAGTGGTTTAGCAGGACAGGTTCCACTCAGAACAGTCCTCGCCATGGTCCAGCAAAGAAGTTGAGTGCACATGCTCAATGTCCTATCCAAAGGTTGTCTTTGGGAAATAGACGTATGAGTGCTGCCAGTATTTCTGCAGAGGTTGAAGGGGTGTGGGGTCAGCCTGTCAGTGCTCAGACCATACGCTGCACACTGCATAAAATTGGTCTGCATGGCTGTCATCCCAGAAGGAAGCGTCTTCTAAAGATGATGCACAAGAAAACCTGCAAACAGCTTGCTGAAGACAAGCAGACTAAGGACATTGATTACTGGAACCATGTCATGTGGTCTGATGAGACCAAGATAAACTTATTGGGTTCAGATGGTGTCAAGCGTGTGTGATGGCAACAAGGTGAGGAGTACAAAGGCAAGTGTGTCTTCCCTACAATCAAGCATGGTGGTGGGAGTGTCATGGTCTAGGGCTGCATGAGTGCTGCCAGCACTGGGGAGCTACAGTACATTGAGGGAACCATGAATGCCAACATGTACTGTGACATACTGAAGCAGAGCATGATCCCCTCCCTTCAGAGACTGGGCCACAGGGCAGTATTCCAACCTGATAATGACCAAAAAACACCTCCAAGATTATCACTGCCTTGCTAAAGAAGCTGAGAATATAGGTGATGTACTGACCAAGCATGTCTCCAGACCTAAACCTTATTGAGCATCTGTGGGGCATCCTCAAACAGGTGGAAGAGTGCAAGGTCTCTAACATCCACCAGCTCCATGATGTCATCATGGAGGAGTGGAAGAGGATTCCAGTGGCAACCTGTGAAGCTCTGGTGAATTCTATGCCCAAGAGGGTTAAGGCAGTGCTGGAAAATAATGTGGCCACACAAAATATTGACACTTTGGGCTCAATTTGGACATTTTCACTTAGGGGTGTACTCATTTTTGTTGCCAGCGGTTTAGACATTAATGGCTGTGCGTTGAGTTGTTTTTGAGAGGACAGCAAATTTACACTGTTATACAAGCTGTACACTCACTACTTTATATTGTAGAAAAGTGTAATTTCTTCAGTGTTGTCACATGAAAAGATAGAATAAAATATTTACAAAAATGTGAGGGGTGTACTCACTTTTGTGAGATACTGTAAATTGCACATCTCATTTCTCAACCACTTATTACACTGTTGAAGGCCCTGGAGCACCAGGACAATGGAAACGCCCACAAAATGACCCCAGTTTGGAAATCTAACATCCCAACATAATGAGTCTTTTGAAGGGTTCATTTTTTTTCAGAAGTTGTTGGAAAATGTGGGAAAAAATGAAAACACGTTTTTTTTTACACAAAGTTGTTCATTTATAAGGTATTTCCAACACATACAATGTACAATGTACAAAGGAAAAATTACACCCAAAAATACATTCTGCTACTCCTCCTGAGTATGGCGATACCACATGTATGAGACTTTTACACAGCCTGGCCACATACAGAGGCCCAATATTGAACTAGCATTTTAGAAGCATAAATTACACATCTCATTTCTCAACCTATTACACTTCTGAAGTCCCTGGAGCACCAGGACAATGGAAACGCCCACAAAATGACCCCATTTTGGAAAGCTAACACCCCAACATATAATCTATGAGGTATAATGAGTCTTTTGAACAGTTTATTTTTTCCAGAAGTTTTTGGAAAATGTTGGAAAAAAATTAAAACAAATTTTTTTTTTACACAAAGTGGTCCATTTATAAGATATTTCCAACAGATAGCATGTACATGGCAAAAATTACACCCCAAAATACATTCTACTTTTCCTCCTGAGTATGGTGATACCACATGTGTCAGACTTTTACACAGCCTGGCTACATACAGAGGTCCAACATGCAAGGAAGACTGTCAGGTGCTCTAAGGACACAAAGTATGCACATATCAAGAATTACACCCCAAAATACATTCTGCTGAGTAAAGGATAAACAAAAGATTATCTGTGGTTTTAGTAGCATAGCTGTCCACGGGAGGATATCACTGGTCCAGGCAGCAGGCAGGGACTTGGTCAGCTACAGCGAACACAATTGTCCAGGCAACCGACAGCGAACACAATTGTCCAGGCAACAGGCAGGAATACTGTCCATAGTACAGGCAGGGATAATGTCCATATACAGTCCAGGGTCAGTGCAGGCAGAGATATTGTCAACAGTGCCAAAATATTGGTCCTGGTAGTAGGACAGCAAACGCAATTGTCCAAGCAACAGGCATGAATACTGTCCATAGTCAGTACAGGCAGTAGGCAAGGATACTGTCCATATACAGTCCAAGGTCAGTGCAGACAAAGATATTGTCAACAGTGCCATAATATTGGTCCTAGTAGTAGGCAGAAATATGGCCCATAGTCCAGGTAGCAGCAGAGGTGTGGTCAGTTCATGCGGCAGGCAGAGGCATGATGGCAGTAAGTCCTACAGGCCGCAGGCAGAAGTAGGGCCTCAGCCAGGACAGAATGGGGACAGGGGTAGAGGCTTCTCCCACACAAATGTATTTGAAGCCTCTGAGTCTCTAGACCCTAATCTAGGAGAGAGAAAACAAAAACAATGTTTTATTCTTCCACAAAAAAACATTCTGGAGCCCCTCACATATGTGAGACCCCTGTGTTGTAAATCCCACTACTCCAATTGCAGGGTACAAGATCAGTCCAAGAGACAGGCAAAAAACGTGGTCAAACAGTCCAGGGTCAGTTCCAGATCAGGCAGAGGTATGTACATACCTCTGAAGACGTTATGTAGTGATGAAACGCGTCAGATGGAACGCAAGGCACGCAAACCCACGTCCCGGTGACAGGCAAATGATTGCAGTTTGACTCGAGGCGGTCACGGAACGAATACAGCCGCAGTGTTGTTTTATTTCTATCTGCTATCGGAGTACTGTTACCTATATGGGCAAATAAACGTGGAGTTAAAGAGGTATACGATGAGGAGTCTTTCCTTTCTTTCATAAACCAACTGTGAGCGGAGACAAAAGCACAGGATAAGGAGCAGCATATCCAGGGTCGGATTATAGACCACAAGCGCATGTTGACTTTTCCACACCGTACGGGTGGAAAGTCAACGGGATCTGGTAAGCAGGGTACAATTACCCCAAAGATCTTCTTACTTTACACAAGGCACAGCACAAGCACTATTATAAAAAATTGGATTTTTTTTGGACTTTTAAGATTGATGAGTGAAGCAAGAAAACAAAAACAAATAGAAGACATATTGCACATGTTGCACTTGCACTTTATGTATAGAGACTGTCTAGTGAATAGAATATGATGCATGCACAATAATATGCACTAATATGCACAGTATTGGCACATTTGCACTTTAAATATCAATCAGGCACTAAAGTATATAGAAATAATTCAGAAACCATATAAAAGTTATCCATGTTGTAAAAGGTCAATAGTGGTAAAAAGCAAGCGCTGTTTTAAGCACATTTTCCATTTTTCCCTATAGTACACATTAGTGCACATAGGCTACAGCAGCAGCTGCAACAATTAGAGCACAGTACTGTGGCACGTATTATATCAACCCATGTACATAATCGGTAGGCAGAAGCGTGGTCGAATAACAGTCCAGGGTCAGTTTCAGATCAGGCAGAAGTATGTACAAAATCGATAGGCAGAAGCATGGTCGAATAACAAGCTAGGGTCAGTTCCAGAGCAAGCAGTGGTAAGTACAAAAGTGGCAGGCAAAAGCGTGGTCAAATAACAAGCCAGGGTCAGTTCAAGAGCAATCAGTGGCATAAGGGGTGCGAACTGGAACAGGAACTAAGGAATCACTAATAATTTACTAAAGTGTGATAACGCCGGAAGCAGTCACCTATGCAGAGACCTGGTTGGGAAGGGCACTGGGCACAATAATAAGTGGTGTCTCTTCTAACTCCTCCACTAGAGCACACTTTTCTGGCATTTTTGGCCTGTTGGTCTGGGAGGTATTTTATCGGGGAAATGGCGCTCAGAGAGTCTGCTACACACATCGGATCTAATATTTTCTGGTGGGCTGTTGAGGTATAGAAGTTTGGTGATGATATCCTCCCAGTAGCCAAGGAAGGGTTTAGGGTTTATGGTGGAATTGCTGTATAGTACATAGGTGTTGTACATGGCCAAATGAAAAAAATAGTGCAACTTTTTTATACCAGTGGTATGTTCTTCGAGTAGATAGATAGGGTTCCATCATTTGGTCATTTAGGTCGACTCCTCCCATATACAAGTTGTACTTGTGGATACAGGTTGGTTTTTGTATTGAGCCATTCCTTCTGGGGATCTCCACAAATGAATTGTTATGTATTGATGATAACATATATACATCCCTTCTGTTTCTCCACTTCACAGACAGAATTTCCTCATTCCGCAGACTCGCCGTCTCTCCTTTTCTAAGCCTTAATGTTGACGAGTCTTTGAGGAAAGCCCATCCTATTTTTTCTGAATGTTTCACATGCTGGCCTAGTCTTCCTGTAAAGGTTCCCGAAACAGGGGTAAACTTGTATAAAAGTTATCGACATATAGGTGATAGCCTTTCTCCAGGAGCGGGTAAATGAGTTCCCAAACGATTTTCCCACTTGAGCCTAAACAGTCTGGGCAATTAGGGGGATGCAGCTGGGAGTCCTTCCCTTCGTACACTTTGAAGGTGTAAACGTACCCCGTGGTCCGGTCACACAATTTATATACTTTCACCCCATAGCGGGCTCTTTTACTGGGGATATATTTTTTTATTCCCAACCTGCCGCAAAATTTAACAAGGGATTCATCAATACATATATGCTGGTCTGGTGTAATATAGGTTGCACTGGGGCACAACTGATGTGTCCACCTGGACTCCTGGCTGGGCAGTGAAAGGGGGAATCCTAGCTTCTCCGGAATTAGGAGGAAGACACAAGGGGTGCTGAAGTGAATAGGGAAGGCCAGCATGGGACCTAACCCTTTGGGGCTGAGATGACACCCCACTGATACTTGGCCTTTCTTGCTGAGGTACAGTGGTGCTGGTGGATGGCCCCGGGGTGCTGGTGGATGGCACTGGGGTGCTGGTGGATGGCACTGGGGTGCTGGTGAATAGCTCAGCAGTGCTGGTGGGTGACACTGGGGTGCTGGTGGATGGCACAGCGGTGCTGGTGGACGGTATTGCCTCCTCACCAATGCGCCTTCATCTGGTGGGTGGACAATATTCCTCATCTGAGTCCAGATGTGATTTGCTACTTGAGACTGGATCGTAGGTCATATCAGACTCAGGCTCAGACTCAGAGGAACCTGCAGGAGAGAGGTCCCCGTTGCTCTCAGCCGCAAGAATATTGTAGGCCTCCTCAGAAGAAAAACATATTTTTGCCATTGATGCAGCACTATTGGCACTGATGACACATATGGCACTAATGAGGTGACACTGATGGGCACTTATGGCACTGATGACACGTGACACTGATGGGACTGATTTCAGGTGGCACTGATGTCAGGTGGCACTGATGACACGTGGCACTGATGACAGGTCAGGTGGCAGTGATGACATGTGACACTGATAAGTGATGGCACTGATGACACGTGACACTGATTGATGGCACTGACAGGAGACACAGATACGTGCCTCTGATGACAGGTCAGGTGGCACTGATGACAGGTCAGGTGGCACTGATGAGATGTGGCACTGATGACAGGTTATGTGGAACTGATGATATGTGGCACTGATGACAGGTCAGGTGGCACTGGTGACACATAACACTGATGGCACTGATGACAGGTGGCACTGACACTTAGCACTGATGACAGGTCAGGTGGCACTGACACGTGGCACTGATGACAGGTCAGGTGACACTGATGACACTTTGATGACACGTGACACTGATGGCACTGACATGTGGCACTGATTATACGTGGCACTGACAGGTGGCACTGATGATATGTAGCACTGACAGGTGGCACTGATGATATGTGGCACTGACAGGTGGCACTGATGACAGATAGTGGCACTGTGACAAGGGTAGCTTGGCACCAGTGGGCACTGTGATGGGCAGTATTTTGGCACAGTAGGAATCTAATCAGTAGTGTTTTTAACTCACTGAAATGCAGGGCAGATTGCCAATCTAATACGGAGGTATTCCTCTCGAATCTGTTGGTGATCCTCTTAATTTAATTTCTTTATTCCTATCGTGTCTTTTGTGTGACGAATGCCAGTGTATGAGAGAGGCAGCTGGCATAATCTAACCGTTAGACGGGACGTAAAGTCACTCAATTTTTGTGATGACTAATCTAAGGATGACACGGTTTTATGACGGGTAGTGTCACGGGTGACCACGGTTCGATGGGAACAGTGTCACGGTGATAGACAGTAGTCACGGTGGACAGTCACGGTGTATAGTAGTCACGGTGGACAGTCACGATGTATAGTAGTCACGGTGGACAGTCACGGTGCATATTAGTCACGGTGTACAGTCACGGTAGTCACAGTGCACAGTAGTTTCACAGTAGTCACAGTGGACTGGACAGTAGTCACGGTGCACAGTCACGGTGGACTGGAC
>BLSH010146592.1:121161-160057 GCA_018402905.1 Glandirana rugosa
TGGGCTGAGGGTGCAAGTGTCGGCGTTATCCGCCTTTTCTGGGTCCACTTGGGCCGCCCATCCTTTGGTCCGGCAGTTCTTTAGGGGGGCAGCAAGAATAAGGCCCCAGAGAAGATCTAGGTTTCCCAAGTGGGACCTGCCTCTGGTCCTGGACTCACTCTCGGCAACAGTCGATCCGACCTCAGTGAAGGAACTGTCCTCGAAAGCGGCCTTTCTGGTAGCAGTCACATCGGCCAAGCGGGTCTCGGAAATTGGTTCCCTCGGTTATAAAGAACCCTTCTTGTCTTTTTTCCCAGATAGGGTAGTGCTGGTACCCATGCTCAATACAAATCCAAAGGTAACGTCGGTTTTCCATGAGAACCAAGAGATTGTCCTTCCCACATTCTGGACAGCGGGTTCCAGAAGGGCTCACCCGCTAGATGTAGGAGAAGTCCTGAAGGAGTATCTCCAGGTGTCGGCTACCTTCAGGCGCTCAGAGTACCTGTTTCTGCGGTACTCGGGGAAGAGCAGAGGGGAACGGGCCTCGTCAAGGACGATAGCGGCTTGGATCGTCCAGGCAATTCAGCAAGCATATTGGGCTAAAGGGATGGCTCCTCCGGAGGCGGTGACGGCTCATTCCACCAGAGGGCTGGCAGCATCCTGGGCAGCCGTGCGGCATGTGGCCCCAGAAGTTATCTGCAGGGCGGCCTCTTGGACCTCCATCAACACGTTCATGTCGCATTATTGTGTCGAGCCAGCTTCCTTGTCCCCTGTAAACTTTGGTCGTGCTGTCTTATCAATTGATGGTGCAAATTAAATTCTTGGTGTGTAAAGCATACCCTCCCGTGTGGTTTTGGCTAGTTATTTCCCACACGTAGGCTGCCATGGAGTCTGTCAGGAAAACGGAAAATTTACTATCAAATACTTACCGTAATTTTCCTTTCCTGATGGACTCCATGGCAGACGGAGTCCCCACCCATGCATTAAGGAGTAGGCTAGTTACGGAACACGGGAGCTAGCCGGGAGCTCACATTTATGGGATTAGGGGTCCTATAGCATTGGAGAGGAGGCGGGGTTAACCCACACGTAGGCTGCCATGGAGTCCATCAGGAAAGGAAAATTACGGTAAGTATTTGATAGTAAATTTTCCGTTTTTAACCCATCTGGCCAATATTAGATTGGTGGCCGGGTGGTGATTTTGTTATCCTGATAAGACGTCATATGATAACCTGTCAGGACCCAATGATCTTACGGCCATGCAGTGGCGCGATCTGTCACTGGCCTTGCTGTCAGTACCATGTGACTGCTGTATACAATGGATGGTTTCCTTTCATGTCATCCATTGGATACAACTGTGTTGTTAGCTGTGATTGGTCAGTGTGATTACATGGTACAGACATGGCCATCTATAAGCAAACAAAATGTGTAAAAAAAAATCCTGATCACTTCCCCGGAGTAGTGAAGTATTACTATGGTAACATTATAATGCTCTGGTCACAGTGTGTTAAAAAAAAAAAAGAAAAAAGCAATTAAAAAAGTTAAAGAAAATGAAAAAAAGATTACTTTTTTATACTGTCAACAATTACATGATAATTCTGCACTGCACTGGTGACAGTATGTAAAAAAAATGAAAATATATTTTTTTAAATTTCCTAAATTTTCAATAAAATTACAACTTCAAAAAAACTCACCATGTCTCTTACTAAATACCTTGGACTGTCTACTTTCCAAAAATGAGTCATTTGGGGGATATTTGTACTGTCCTGCCATTTTAGGGCCTCAAGAAATGAGATAGGCCATCAGAGTACATCAGGATTGATCAATTTTCAGATATATCCCATAGGGGTTGATTTACTAGAGCTTGAAAGTGCAAAATTTGGTGCAGCTCCACATAGAAACCAATCAGCTTCAAGGTTTCATTGTCAAATCTTGATTGAACAAGCTGAGGTTAGAAGCTGATTGGCTAGATTGCAAAGCTGCACCAGTTTTTGCACTCTCTAGCTTTAGTAAATCAACCCCAGTGTTTGTGGGATCTACAGGGTGGGCCATTTATATGGATACACCTTAAAAGAAATGCTATCCGTAGTTTCAGGTGCTGCAAATCTCGTATCTTCACAGCATATGATTTTTTTATGGTTTTATGGTCAGTAAAAACCAATACCAGGTGAGCTGCTCCTTCCAGGAGGTACCGCCATTCCTCCAAAGCCGACTTGATGGCCAGCAATTCCCTATCACCGACATCATAGTTCCAGCAAGATGGTGCACCACCACATTATGGGTGTCAGGTCCGAGCATTCCTAGATGAACAGTTTCCTGGAAAGTGGATTGGTCGTCATGGGCCAGTTGAATGGCCCCCAAGGTCTCCCGATCTGACCCCCTTAGACTTTTATCTTTGGGGTCATCTGAAGGCAATTGTCTATGCTGTGAAGAGCCTGTGCTAGCATTTCTCCTGCGGTGTTGCTATCAGTGTGTGACGAGTGGGAGAAGAGGGTTGCATTGACAATCCAACACAATGGGCAGCACATTGAACACATTTTATAAGTGGTCAGAAACTTGTAAATAACTCATGAAAGAATAAAGTTACGTTAAAACCAAGCACACCATTGTTTTTCTTGTGAAATTCCCAATAAGTTTGATGTGTCACATGACCCGCTTCCTATTGAAAAAACAAAAGTTGGATTCAAAATGGCCGACTTCAAAATGGCCGCCATGGTCACCGCCCATCTTGAAAAGTTTCCCCCCTCACATATACTAATGTGCCACAAACAGGAAGTTAATATCACCAACCATTCCCATTTTATTAAGGTGTATCCATATAAATGGCCCACCCTGTATAACTGTCCAACAGACTATATAATATACACTGATGTGGGTTATTTTCACCAAAGAAATGTAGCAGAATACGCTTTGACCTAAATTTATGAAGAACAATTATTTATTTGCACAATTTTATAACAGAAACAAAGAAAATGCATTACTTTCAAAATTTTACATTTTTTCATTTACCACTAAAAGGTAAACAACCTAGTGGTGATTTATTAAATACCACCAAAAGAAAGCTCTATTTGTGTGAACAAAATTATAAAATTTAGTTTTGGTATAGTTGTGCAATTGTCATTCAAAGTGCAACAGAGCTGAAAGTTGAAACTTGGCCTGGGCAGGAAGGGGGTAAAAGTGTCTGTTATTGAAGTGCTTAACAAACAAAAAAACTGTCTCCATAGTATATCCAACATAAATCACATTATCCAGAGATGTAGATCCTCATTGTTCAAAAAGACCTCTTGCTTGACGATGTTACCACTGCAACAGTGATCCACTCATCAACAATGCTGCCCCACTGCTACTCCCTTCTCATATGACAGATCCCCAACTGGTTTGTTATAAACAGAAGCCATATTTATCAATTAATCACTTCATTACCAAGCACTTACCCACCATCCCGCCCAGTACAATTTTCAGCTTTCAGCGTTGTTGCACTTTGAATGACAATTGCGTGGACATGTGATGATGTACCCAAGCAAAGTTTTTATCATTTTGTTACCACAAATAGAGCTTTCTTTTGGTGGTATTTGATCACCTCTGCCTTGCGCTTCAAATAAAAAAGATGGACATTTTGAAAAAAAAAGGTTTTTCTCTGTTTCTGTCACAAAACTTTGTAAATAAATACATTTTCTCCATCACTGATGGGCACTGATGAGGCTGCACTGACAGGCACTGATGTGGCTACACTGATTAGCATGGATGAGGTGGCACTGGTGAGGTGGCACTGACGGGCACTGATGATGAGGCACTTACATGCAGCACTGATGGGCACCGATAAGCAGCACAGATGGTCACTGATATGTGGCACTGATATGCAGCACTGACAGGCACTGATAAGTGTCACTGATGGGCACTCTTAGGCGGCACTGATGGGCTCTGATAGGTAGCACTGGGCACTGATAGGTGGCACTGATGGGCACTGATAGGTCGTAGTGGTGGGCATTTATAGGTGGCACTGGTGAGCACTGATAGAGGGCACTGTAATGTGTGCATTCCCTGGTGGTCTAGGGTGGCATCTAAAATCCATGCCATCCATGTTGGGCATTGTGCCCCTTACCTGGTGGTCTAGGGTGGGCTCCCTGGTGGTCAGGGTGGACTTCCTGATTGGCTCCCTGGTGGTCCTGGTCGGCTCCCTGGTGGTTCCTGGGCAGGCTCCCTGGTGGTCTAGGGTGGCGATCCTAGGGGAGCTGTGCTGATAAACAATCAGCGCAGACCCTCCCTGTCAGGAGAGCTGCCGATCGGTTCTCCTGTACTCACGTCGGCAGACGCAAGTGGAGGAAAAGCCGATAAACGGCTCTTCTTGTGTACATCGTGATCAGCCATGATTGGTCATGGCTGATCATGTGGTTTAGAGCTTGAAATTGGTAATACGGTGGGTCAGACTGACACACCGCACCATTGATCGGTGCGAGGCGCGCCCCCATGGGTGAGCGAATGCAGATTATCCTGAGGACGTCAATAGATGTCCAGTCAGGATAACTGACTATGCACACCAATCAATAAATGCTTATTGGGATCCAGAGCCATGTTGCCTGTGTCCAGACACACCCCACTCCCTTGTCACATGGTTTGATTGACACAAGCAGGAACCAATAGCTCCTGCTGCTATCAATCTGCCCGGTGGAGTGCTCTCTTGCAAAGCGTTGAATCGAAATGGGGCTCAGGTAAGTCTAAGGGGGGATGGCGGGGGGAAGGTTGCAGAGAATGCATTAAGATAAAAAAAAACTCCTGTCTTTATAACCAGTTTAAAGAAGACACTCACAAAGGAACACAGTTGTATCATTTTTAACTTTATCAACATCATAACAAGGCTGACAAGACACTTCACCAAGCAGTTGATGGTGGGCAAGACATATCATCTTGCTTTGAACCATCTGCTATATAGGTTTTTGGCCTTCTTTTAAATCAACTGCTGGTTTTGAGTTTTAGGGATGCAAATATTTAGTTTTTAACCACTTCCCACCCGGCCTATTGACAAATGACGTCCGGGCGGAAAATGGTTAAAAAAACTAAATATTTGCATCCCTAAAACTCAAAACCAGCAGCTTCGCATTCCCAGAGCTGACAACAGGAAACAATATACAGGTACATTGTTTCGTGCAGGCAGGCTGCTCTGCCACGGTATATGTGCGGTGGGCGGTCCAGAAGAGGTTAATCAACTAAAAAACATACCTGCTCTGTACAAAAAAACCTTTAGGCTATAAAACCACTTTAACTTTGTGTCTTCCTTTTTTGTTTTGTTTATACTTTATTTATTTTAACCCATTAATCATAAGTGAACACCCTCATAACTATTAAACATCTCACTTCTCAACAGAACTAAATGCAATTATCTGAGTCCAATCCATACTCTATGCCATATTAACCTATATAGTGTTGACATAGAAAGGTCACTACTACTAATACATGGACTTATGTAAGCCCCCCCTGCCCCCACTAATCAGGTAACTGGGGTCCAAATACCTCCATCCACGTTAGAAGGAGGTAAAGCTGGAGAACCCTATACTGTATTCCCTCTCTGCTAGCAAACCCAACCTCTCACACATGCAAGGCATGGTAGAACTAGTAGTAGTTACATTTACTCGGTCCACATATTAGTAACCTAAATTCTGTCTTCAAATATTGTCATTTATGATGGTCAAGGCATAGCTGGTTGTTCTTAGGTGAATGCACTTGTTCCACTATTCCTTAAAGTGGTATTAAACTGAAAAGCATACATTTATTGCATCACATCTTATCATTTCTTAGATGTGATGGCTGAATTTATTTTCTCTTTTAGCCTTTCTTTCTTCTATTTTCATCTGGTGATCTGACCAGTAAGTCTTTCAAAAGAACCAGCTCTCCAGCAAAATGTATCAGTTACAGAGACGAGACAAACCATTTAATACTAGCTAGGGTGCTTACAATGATCAGCTTTTATTTATCTATTTATTTAAAACATTTATCCAAAGAGAAAAAAAAATGGTTGCTGTAATTGTTTATAAAACATTAGCTGAAATTTGCTCTGTGTTAAACCCAGCACTGTCTTAACAATGTGATACCCTATGCAGGAGTAGTGTGTCATTTCAATTAAACCCTCAAATCTTAACCTCCTTGATTAAACCAAAAAACAATAGTAATTACAGTATCAATTCATAAATAAAGTTCATAGATAAAGTGCTATTTCATGCAGTCTTCACAGCGCATAATCAAATCTTCTACAGTGCAATCCATGCTCCTCATAACGTGCAGATAAGGGCAATCAAGTGTTGTGCTTCCCTCCTCATGGGCCCTCACTCACCAACTCTTAATATTGCGCCTGTCAGTATAAGGCTATCCTTGGAATCTTCAGAATACCGTGTTGTATCCTCAGCAGTTCTCAGTGTGTCCTGCAGAGACAATCTCTCAGTGTTGGTATGTACAGAAAGTAATTATTAGATATCCTTAGCGTAATCCTGTTTATTTAAAAAAATGTTAAAATACAAAATAAAATCCTGGCTTAGAACACAACTCCACGTCGTGCAATCCAAAGACCAGATGCGACATCACTGGTGGTTCCCAACTAATGCATTTCGCTCCTCACTCAGAACATCGTCTGAGTCATCAATTTATGATTAGTTGGAATTAGGCTTCAATGTGTTAGTGTATCTAAGTCTGCTAGCACATCTAACACTCCTCTCCACCAAGACTGACAATGCTGCTTTCCAAAAGTGCCTCCTGTGCTCCTTCATCCAGATTGAGGGTACTCTACTCACCTTACTGGTTACCCTAGCATAGGTAAAAGAACTTTACAGTGAAAGAGAATTTAAAAAGACACCCGGCCATTCACTGAGGGTACTTTACTGTCAGAGTGGTAAGGAGTTGAAATTTAATTTAAAATTAATTTAATTTAATTTAATTTAATTAAAAAAAAACTACTAGATGGGTACCTTGACGATCACAACATACAGGGATATACAATGTACCATTGACATAAACGCATGCACACACACACCACAGTTTGAACTGGATGGACTGGTGTCTTTTTTCAACCTTACTAACTATGTAACTATGTATCTATAAGAGATATGTTCTTATAGACAAATCATGCATACAATGTGTACAGTTCTCCTACGGCAATAGACAAATATTGCATATTTCTAAGTAATTAAAATCAATGCTTCAGGTGCCTATGTAAGGAGAATTAAAGGCCATGGAGTCAGAATCAAGCTTGTGGGTGAAGTCCCAAATAGCCGCTGTGTGTGGTGTAATGAACTGTAGTGAAGTAGTTTTAGCTACATACAATAAAAGTGCTGTGTTCTGGCAGCAGTATGAATAACTTCCCATCTGCTGCTGGGATTAAAGCTGAATTCCAGGAATTCAGCTCATTTGTAAAAAGTGAAGGCAGACTATGGGTTAAGGCCAAGGAGGTGCATGGCATCTCTTGTACTCATCTCTAATATTTGTAGTTTTAACCCTGTAGGAGCCACTGTAATTTAGCCAATTCTTTCCCAAGATTGGTGCAGAGGCAGCCAGGCACACAGCAACAGTTCATTCACTCTGGCTCAGCAATCAGTCTAGGGATGTCTTTTTAAGGATTTTTATTGCTGAAGAACTTAGATGGGGTGTAGGGTATTATGGGATACTGCTCTATGAAGAAGTAAGTACAGATGGCAGAACTGAGTCCCTTTTTAGAAACTATCCCATACAGAGCTAACACTGGGTATTTCACCCAAAGAAACAGCACACTGTCATTAGGACCCTGAGCTGAGATCAGTACTTACAATGCCGCAGGATCACTGGATGCCTCCTTCTAGTATCCACCGGACACTTCAGTGAGAGAGAGGTTAATGCTCACAATGCCACAAGACAGACAGACAGACAGACAGACCCTATCCAACTTTCACTGGTCACTCTTCAGTGAGCTCTCCAGACCAGGTCATTAGGTGAGAAATCCCTTAATTAGCTTCAGAAAAAAAGGATCTTTAGAAGAAGCCCCCCCCCCCCCCCAGCTATGCCACAGCCGGAACCTTGATGAACATGCAGCAAACTCCATAAGTCTGCCCAGGAGGCAGACTCAGGCTGGAGACTCCAAGATTAGAACCAGGACTATCAGGGCTGATTAAAACTTTAGCAGATGTATGTGCTCTTCAGCGACCTACTGGGCAAACCTCCCCAGGGATTGGCTGAAGTCCCATAAATATTCAGACTGCTTATTTAACTTTTCAGTCCACTATGGTTCTAGAATACAGGGGGGAACAATCAAACCTGCAGCCTGTGAAACACAGAACAGCCCAGAGCAATCAGCGACTTGTTCAACTGATTACAGAGAAGTCAAAAATAACTAAATTTGCCTAAATGCCTAGCAACCTATCTGAGATGATGCTACATATTTATATCTTGCAGGTTTATAGTATACTTTGGGTCTCAGCATTTTGAAGAGTAAAGTCACTGCAGCTGCTATGCCCACCCCTCCCCTCCTCCTACCCAGCCGCAGAAGCTTTTGAATTATGTGAACTCATTGAATAATGTGATGGTCAGTGGAAGAAATGCTCCTTACACTTGTGCTCATTGGGAAGAATTAACCCTTACAGATAGCAAAAAAAGATCAATGGTGTCATTGAACCTGTGAGAGGCAGAAATTGCTCAAGGAACCCCTAGCAACTTCTGGAGGAACTGTTGCAGCAGACAGACACAGTTCTGGATTGAGAGGTAAGTGTAAGGAAAAGGGGGGTATAAGGGAAGAGGGTAGGGGGGTTGGGGGCGATAGTTTCACTGGAACATTTTTACCTTAATGCAAGAAATGCTTGAAGGTAAAAAAAAGTCTGCCTTTTAGCCCCAAGTCTGCCTTTTAGCCCCGGTTCACATTAGTGCGCTCTGCAATATCGCTTATGATTTGCAAATCACATGCGATGCTTGTGTGATGCGATTTCAGTCATACAGATAGTATGGCTGAAATCGCATTGCATTTGGACCAAACTCGCACAGGACCCTTTTTTTGGTCCCCACCAGAAATCGGATTGCATGGGTGTTCACACCTATGCGATCCAATTCATGTCCGAACTGTCAGAGCGCACTGCAATATACGAGCTGAAAAAGGGTTGTTGTTAACAATGTATTGACACCTCCCTCAGTTCTCATATGGCAGTGTGAACTGCCATGCGAGTCGGGTGCGATGCGGGAACCAGCAGTGGATTTGCAGGGTTCCCGTATAGCACTAATGCAAACCGGGGCTAAAACCACTTTAATTTGTATATAAACAGAAAAAGAATATGGATTTTAGATCTTCTGGGACTTACTGTACACAAAAAATGTGTTCTTTTGCATTTTTAAGTAATATATTGTTTTGTTTTTAATATATTTTTGTGCAGCACTATTTTACCCAAATACCATTAAGACCTGGCATTAGAAAAGAATAAATAAATAAATAAAAATCAATGAAAATTATTGTTTATTTATTATTATTTTTTTTTTCATTTATTTATGATTTTCTAATGGTAGGTCTTAATGGTATTTGTGCAAAATAATGAAAAAAAGATATATGACACATGGAACACACATATGAGAGTGTGCACAGGTGCTAGAAATGTATTACAGTAAGCACATAGCAGCTCACGAGGCAATAATATATTATGTCTGTTTTATACTGTATAAAGTACACTGTATAAATAAATGCAAAGTGGTTCCAAGTGTTATTTCTGCTTTTGCCACTAGATAGAGCTATTGTTATACAAGACAAACATAAAGAATTGCTGCTGTCTTTCATTTTGCATGATGAAGTAAGGCAATACGCAGTCAGTATTTTTTTACATATTAAAGTTTTTCCTTTATATTATTTATTATATGTCTGCAGAATTATTAAAACCATATTTGTGGTTTAAAGTAAGCATTATTTCTATATATGTGGCCTTAGTTAACAAAGGTAGGAGAAGGTTATGGGCAAACGTATCAGTTTACAATTATATTTATTTTCATACACTTTGGGCTTTGGGGTTTCTGGTGTGTTTTTAAAAAAAGGGTCCTACTGGTACTTTATTTAACTGGAGATTAAACTACAGGCGTGTTTCACATTTTACAGTTTATTTGGATGTTTTGATATGCTGATCAAAAGGAAAAATCTGTTTTGTATGTTATGTTCAATCATTTTTTTTTTTTTTGTGGAAGAAGCAGTCAAGCAGATCAGAAAACGTCTGATCATATTTGACAACATGTGTTTCTGCATTTTGTTTGGATCTGATTCTTTCAATTATCAATCAATTATCATTCTCATTTCCTCCTTGTATTTCTGAATGAAAAATGTTTCAAAACACATACACAAACACCTGTGGACAGTAAAAAAAAAAACAAAAAAACAAAACAGAAATATTTGGAAAAACAGGTAAAAATGAATTACAATTACTGCATATGTACCTAATATTAGTTCCTTAGAATATTCTGCTCACAGTCCTTTAATATTATGTGCATGTGTCCCTAGGTCTTGACAGAGATATCATTGTCACTCCCTACCTTTTTTAAAGAAACTGCTTTCATTGCTACATGTATGTTGAGTAGCAGTTTAGTTATCTTAGTTTTTGTATACATAAAGGCAATAAGATTTAGGCTGTGTTAGACATCGCATGTGATTTGCACCGCACTGCTGTGCAGATCACATACGATGTCTGTGTGATGTAAATTCAGCCATACAGATTGTATGGCTGAATTTGCAATGCATTCACACCAAAATATTGCAGGACCCTTTTGTTGGTCCGCACTGGAATCGGATCGCATGGGTGTTCACAGTATAAACTGCCTGCCAGAGACATACGATGCGGGAACCCACACAGGAATCGCGTTGGTTAATGCATCGCAATATTGTGAACCGAGCCTTAGTG
Source organism: Glandirana rugosa (assembly GCA_018402905.1). NCBI lineage: Eukaryota > Metazoa > Chordata > Amphibia > Anura > Ranidae > Glandirana > Glandirana rugosa. Next base: position 132,012 of record BLSH010146592.1, read on the forward strand.
TGGGTCTGGGTGAATTGCCCTTGTATAAGCTCGGGGGCGTAGGACAGGTATGCACTCCCAAAGTCTGGTCAAAGTTAGGACTGCTTTAGTATCTGGTCAAAGTGCATAGCACTGTCATCATAGTGGCTGAAATATATATTATTGCTCAGCACAGCTAGTGTATGCCTTATCTTCAGTGCATTCATAGCTGAACATACTGTTAACAAGTACTGCCATATCAAAAAAGATAACAACTACTGTATCTTGTTGGTGGATGATTTTGCTTGGGACATACACCATAAAATCTTGAAGCTGCAGTTTTAAACCAGCACAAACCTTTTATGTGACGGCTATGTGATCTACACAGTACCAGTCTAGGGTTATGCAGTTGGTTGTGCAAAATGATGGTGTTGTCACTGCTAATGATAAATAATTAGTAAGTCTCCTTGTAACAATTACCACTGTCAACAATGGTATTTGCCTTCATTGTCAATAGAATTACTTCTCAATATTTTATCTTTTACATTATTTTATCATACTTGAATCTTAACAAATCCATGTCATGAAAAAAAATATATATCTAACATTTAACAAGTAAAAATCAGAAACATACTATCTAACATTTAATATCTTTCCTCTGTGGTGAAAGAGGATGAAAGGAAGAAGTGTAATAATTAAAAATTAGAGAAGCTTACTAAACATATGCCTATATGCCTTTAAAGATTAGAAGAAGTAAAAAAAAAAAGTTAAAGGAGAAGTTTGGGCTACATAAAAAAGCAAACACGCAAACCTTCATATTCACCTCTATGCTGCAGCTTTGGTGTGATGATGAAGCTGTCCCACAGCGGCTAAGACTGAGCGATCACATGAGCACTGAGTGTAAAGTTGTAGGTCTGCTTGCAGCAGACAGCAATCAACTATAAGCAGACTCTGGGTCACAGAAGAGCATAAATAAGCGCACTTCTGTGACCCACAAGAGAAGTATGCCCAAAAAAGCTTATAGTGAAAGTGATAATATATTGATATTAAACCCACTGTCATTATTTTCTCTTTATATCATGTCTATGTAGAATAAAACTGAATGTCTGCCTCATAGTTTAAAAAAAAAAAACAAAATACCTGGTTTGTAACCAGGGCCGGTGCTACCTATAGGTTAGGTAGGTGCTGGTCTAGAGTGCACTTCAGTTGGGGTGTGGCACTGGCAGGGGCGGACTGGGCTCGGTCCACATGTATTTTTATAGCCCAAGGCTGGGCTGCTCCTTGTGCCAGTGCCACTCACCCGGCTTCTCAGTGCCTGCCCAAGTGAGCTGTGCTGTGGCCTATTGCCCCTCCCCCATTCCCCAGGAACCCTCTGGTGCTGCCTGTTGTGTGAGAATGGTGGACAAGGTGAGCTGGTGCATATGGCAGAGCACAGAGGTGCAGTGGCTGTTGGTGGACCAGCGGGGGGATAGTGAGGGTAGCAGGACCCCACAGAAGTACTCTGTGTGTCCGGTGCTGGGAAAAGCCTGACAATCCTGGAGGATCATGGAGGTGAAGAGTATCCATCGATGCACATTGTACTGGGAAAAGGTGGTTTTTGTGTGAGCAGTGCAGGGCTTTACTGAGGGCTGGAGATGTACAGGACTTTCCAGCCAGAGTTAGTAGGAATCAGGTGGGCCTATGTAGGGCTGAGGTGGATCTGTGTAGTGGTCAGTTAGGTCAGTGTAGTGGTCAGTATAGGGATTGGGAAGGTTAGTTTAGTGGTCAGGTGGGTCGGTGTAGTGGTCAGGTAGGCCAGTTTAGTGGTCAGGTAGGTCAGTGAAGTGGTCAGGTAGGTGAGTATAGGAATCAGGTGGGTTTGTGTAGTCTCCACCACCGACACCTCCATTGTACACATGGACAGGACAATAGGGGTGGAGTCAGGTGTGGAGCCAATGGGGGGGTGGCAAAATGAGGTTTAGCCTAGGGTGTCAAAAATTCTTGCACCAGCCCTGCCTGTAACGTCACTGCAGTAAACTTCAATAAAATAGGAGTGAGGCTGCCTTTGTAAGCTTCTGGCAAAAGCAATCTGTGATCTGCCCCTAATGCATATGCTTTGTGTGAAATATGAGACCGGTAACCAGGGAGAGAAATCCCCTATCAATCATGATTACTACTTGTGGCACTCAGCAGTCCCAATTTTGGAGCTGCCATCCTAACTGAGGTAAAATGCCATGGAGGCCCAAACAGAGGAAACAAGTAACAAAGGCAATATAAAGTAGGCCTTGTGGAGCATGTGAAATGTGAGTTGCAACACAGTAACAACAGCATCAGCTACTATTGCCTGAACATTAGGAGGAGTGAAGACATTAGAAACAGCAGGCTCAACCAGTTATTTATCTAAATATACAGTTTAAAATTAGGGAACAAATGTACACAATATAGGTAAAGGGCATATTTATCTGTGTAAAAATAAAGTTCCAAGAATTAGCCCTTCACACTTATCTTTACTGAAATCCAAGAGGTGGATAGGTCTACCAGACATGCACAGGTATTATTGGGCATACCATCTAGCTAGGATCATAGATTGGTCAATCCATTCTACTATTCTAGCTGAAAGAAAAACAGACCTCTAATGCTATGGACTATATAAAATAGATAGGAACTACCATCATCCAAAAATGAAGAGAAAATGGGAGTGGAGACCAGTCCCCTATTGGTCATCCATGGATAAAGAAAATGTTGGACTATCTTGGTAACCGGTTTAGGCAGTTTACACAAAGCAATTTGTAAAAAAAAATATTTTTTTTTATTTATGCAACAGGAATAAAAGATAGGATATCCAAATATCTAATAACAGATTCCATACAAAAGCATTATTAAAATACAGGGTAGCAAAACATGTGTGTCACCAACACTTAATGTGCCTCACTATAGAGAACAAAAGGAGTAGTGGGTCCTCACATATAATGTTGTTCCCTGTTTCCCCTATGTACTGATAAATATGTGCTATATATCCAGTTGTATCTATAGTACATGCTCTACTCCGTTTACAATGTGAATGACTTATTATAGATACTCTCCTGAGGAAGCGGTAGAGTTCTGCGAAACATGTTGAAGAAAACATTATCTGTGAGGGCCCACTATTCCTTTGTTCTCCATAGTGGGGCACATTAAGTATTGGTAACACACATGTACTGTTACCCTGTATTTTAATAATGCTTTGGTATGGAATCTGTTATTAGATATTTGCATATCCTATCTTTTATTCATTTGTATAAATAAACATTATTTTTTTTTACAAATTGCTATGTGTAAACTGTCTAAACTGGTACCGAGGTAGTCCAGCATTTTCTTTAATACAAAAGATAGGTGCTGCGCTTATGAGTAGTGAAATGAAGGCAATGAGCCTCATAAAACGTGAATAAACATTATAATCTTTCAACCCAAATGTTCATGTGGATAAAAAATGTGATAAAAAAGTGAAATAATGTGAAAAACCAACAATGAAAAAATAGTGAAAAAGGGGTGATAATGATGAAAAAGCCCCACACAGTCCACAAAGGTAATCCAAGTCGAAAGAAGCACGAATAATCCTCTTCAACTTCAAAAGGCAAGGAGGTGAGGATGACTAGAAAGTGAAACTTACTATGACCAATAGATAAATAAATTGGACTCTTACCGAAACAGTTGGATCCACTCGATCATATGATCGGTGGATCAATCACACTTATGTGGGTTTCACCAGAGGGGTACTTCAACTGGTAGCCTGGTGGTCAACATCGGTAGTGACGGTCAGGTGAAATCCCTCCACAGGTCAACAGTGTTACACTCAGATACCGGATCAGAGTAGGCCTGGAAATGGCCACTCACAGGGAGATATATATATATATATAGTGTAATAGAGTAAAACACCTCTTTTATTAAAAGCCAGGTGTACAGCGTAGCTGACATGCACAAAGGGAATAAAACCAAAGAAAGCTGCAAGGGACATGCAACCCTCACCCAGCATATTCTTTGTCCATGGATGACCAATAGGGAAATGGTCTCCACTCCCATTTTCTATGCTAGCTAAAAAGATTTGGGGAGTTTGGTACAGGCATTTCTAGAAGTGCCCTTACAATCAGCACCTTGTTTGATTGCCAGTCCTTGTAAAATTGCAAACATAAAGCAACAGGCCAAAGATCCCATATCTTGTTTAACCGGGCCATGACATCGCCCACTAGGGCAGTTATATATTCCATTCTCCAAATCTCTGAAATGATGTGTAAAAATTGAGGTTGAGTAGGGGGCGTAGTAGATAGCCAATGAATCGGGATAGCTCTTTTTGCCGCTAGTAAAATATATTAGGCCAGTATATTCGACCAGAACTTAAAACTAGACATCTAGAGATATACACCATGGATTCTGAGTCAGTGAAAGAGAGATATGGAAAAGTGAACATCTGTCGCCAAGCGATGCTAACATAGACCAGGTGTCACCAAGACACAGGGGGATCCATACTCAGATTGGTCCCAACGATCCCATATCTTGTTGAACCGGGCCATGACATCGCCCACTACGGCAGTTATATATTCCATTCTCCAAATCTCTGAAATGATGTGTAAAAATTGAGATTGAGTAGGGGTCATAGTAGCTAGCCATTGAAGCTCTTTTTGCCGCTAATAAAATATATGAGGCCAGTCTATTCAACGATTTTCCAATATCAGGAAAGGGCAGACCCAAAAGACAATGTAACGGGTCCAGCAGAAGTGTTATTTCTAGCAACAGCTAGAACATTTCCCAGAAGGGGGATATTAGCTCACAAGACCAAAAAATGTGATAGTGAGTGCCTGTTGATTTGTTGCACTGCCAACATAAAGGGGATAGTGAAGGATCCTGTTGGTGTAACACTTCAGGTGTTATACCAAAACATCATAATTTTAAAAGCTGTCTCTCTTTGCGCCACGTATCTGGAAACTTTAGAACAGGAGGACCAGATTTTATCCCAACAGCAAAGGGAAATAAAACGCTGGAGTATGAAAGTCCATTTACGCATGAATTAATGTGAATTTTCAGTGAGAGAAGAGGCTTTGTGGAGAGTTTTATATATGGAAGATATTAAAGAGGAAGTAAACCCTGATGGGGTTTACTTCATCTACATCCCCCTGCAAAGTAGAAGCATAATGGGCTACTATGCATCGCATAGTAGCCCATTATGTGTCACTTACCTGCAAATGAAGCCTGCTATCTCAAACGATGTCACCTGTGTAGGCAGCATCCATCTTCAGCCCCTCTTCCTTCTGGGACCATGACTCAGGCTCTGAGACTGGCCGGAGTCGCATGCCAGTCACGGCGCAATCTCAGTTAAGAAACAGCACAAAGGCTGTTTCTTCACTGCGCATGTGCCGAATGACATTGGCAATGCTGTTACACTTTATATCTCCTAAACCATGCAGGATTAGGAGATATGCAGGGCACCTACAGGTAAGCCTTATTGTAGGCTTATCTGTAGGTTAAAGTGGTTGTCACGTGTTGACAACCACTTTAAATGCAGTTGATGTGGGCCTTGGGCACATATATGTTCAAAAGCAGTGGCTTTAGGTAGTGTTAGGGATGAGGAAGATACATAGAGATAATGTTTAATTTGAAGATAAGAAAATAAATGTTTGGGGATATGATATTTTTGCCTGAAGGTCTTTGAAGGCCAATAATCTATGGGTGACTGGGTGTACAAAATGATTAAGCTGGAACAGTGTAGCAATAGCCCAGGGTTCCATTTGGGCAGCAGATAAGCTATTAGGAATAAAGGGATTAAAAGTCACATTAGATAAGGGGGGCATGGCGAAGAGAGAAAGAACTTAGTGGAGCATATACACCATATCTTCAAAGTGAATAGCATTGAAGCAAGACAGAGATCAAGTTGTCTGACATCTTGGTGGGGTGGGACGGATAATATTAAAGAACATGTGTGGGCAGAATATATGGAGCCCATCTCAATCTCTGGCCATCTATTCGGAGCCATCTGACTAGTCCAGGAAACAACTGCTCTAGGGTGGGAGCTTCCAAACCCCCCTGGTTCCTGGGAGAGAAGACCACTGAAATGGCTATCCTGTGTGCCTTTCCATTCCATATAAAATTTACAAACCAACGCCTAAGCACCTTTACTTGGGACATAGGCACTGATATTGGGAGCGTTTCAAAGTGGTATAGCAGTTTAGGCATAATTGACATTTTCAAGACATTTATCCTACCCAACCATGAGATAGGGTATGTGGTCCAGCATTTAAGCATGTCACTAATGTCTCTAAATAGTGGAATATAGTTAGCTTGGTATAGGGATGTGTATGTTTTTGTGATCTATACTCCCAGGTATTTCAAGGAATGAGGACAGCAAAGGTATGAGTAGTTCTGTAATTCTGTTATCAAAGCATGTAGGGATGGTAAAGAGACGGCTGGGTGCGTCCGAGTCAACAGGATGCCATCTACAAATAAAGATAATTTGTACTCTCTCTGTCTCATGGTAACCCCTCAGATGTCTGGATGGGCATGAATGAATAGCAGCAGCCAAAGGTTCCAGGCACAATATAAAAAGTAAAGGCAAGAGAGAGCGCATGCGCGGGTCTCCCAGCATGGCTGCTTGAGCCAGGAGCTCCGCACTACTGCCCGACATCAGAGCCCGCCCTGACACCACAGCCCAACAAATTTTCCCCAGAACGGAGGATCCGGTCCCCAAGGCAGGGCAGCATCTCCCCTGCATGTCTGCACCGACCGCCCGGAAGGATCTAAGCCTACTTTTCGCCGCAGCCTAATCTATAGGGTGTACCAAGATGGCCGCTGCTCCAGCCCAGCTACAGGAAGCGTGGAAGGCCTTCGTTCGGACGGTCTGAGCTGCTCTTTGCACCCTGATGCCAGGCAAGTGCTCTCCCTTGCTGTACTAACTTATACCCCAGGGACACAGGGAGGCATCTTACAGTACTCCACGCCTTCCCCTTCCTCTACAGAATCGCTGCTAGGCCGATTTCAGGGGGAACTTTCCTCACCTCCACTGGGGCCTAATAGTCCAGCACCAGCATCACCCAGCCCCCCAGCCCTAACATCTCTTTACAAGTAGAAGATCTCTACCATAAATTCTCTGCTCTTTTGGAAAGGGGTCTAGCAAATACGGTTGTCACTATAACAGGAGAGATCAAATCGGATTTTCAAATGCTAGGGGTCCGGATTGAGGCAATTGAGAATAAGCTAGAATCAACTGCGGCAATCTCGAACCAGAATTCAGATTTTATCGGCTCCCTACAAGATCAATTGGACACGGCCCTTTCGAGAATTGACGACCTAGAAAATAGGTCTAGACAATATAATTTTAGAGTGAGAGGCCTTCCGGAGGAGATCAAGACATTCCTGACGCAATACAAAACTTGATCACTAACCTATTACCGGACACTCCTAAACACCGTTTGGAATTGGACAGAGCCCACAGAGCTCTAGGACCCCTTCGGAAAGATGGCATCCCAAGAGACATAATCGTCAAGCCCCATTTTTACACTATAAAGGAAGGGGACATGAGACAGTCCAGAACCACTGCCAAGATTCTCTGCAAAGGGCACCCTGTTCAAATCTTTGCCGATCTTGCTCCATCTACAATCCAGAAAAGGAGAGCTTTAAAACCTCTTCTAGCAGTGTTAACAGAGAAGGAAATCAAGTACAAGTGGTCCTTTCCATTCGCTGTTAAATTTTCCCTCAAAGGTCGGGAGTATGCATTATCCTCTCTACAAGAAGGAGAGAGACTCTTCCTCCACCTGAAACTGATTTCTCAGGAATCCGATATGGACATCTCCAACAACAACAGCTCGTCCAAGAGACATTCTCCCACCAGCCCCAGGACCCCTCTCTGGATGAAGTCCAAGACAAAGCGAGCAAAAGAGAATGGGCCCCCTTGACCTGGGTCCCAGGTGAGAAATATTTGGCTTCTAATTTGTAGTACTTCTTCTTGGGGAAAATGCTCACTCCCCAGACTTCCCCTTCTGGTCTTGGTCTTTCTGTAACCCCCTTTTTTTTTTCTCTCCCTTTAAGGGGTCTCCATGGATCTATGTCCCCCCTCTGCCTCTAACGAGAGCTTTGGACTCATGTTAACTGTTTTTTGTTAGGTCTGAAGCACCATGGTTCAGTTCAAATTTACTCTCTGTTTGTGATGTTTAAGGGTCTTGATACAAAGTCTCTCCAATGTCTTAGATTCAAGGTGAGGGGGGAGGTGCACATAAGGGTCCTCCCATACTTCTCGAGTCCACTTGTTCCGACCCTTTTGGTCTGGCCCCCTTGGGGGGGGTCCCTGCTGGTGAAAACTTCCTCCCACCTATCCAGGGGGGGTGGTCTCCGCGGGTGGGGATCAGAGGGGTTGGCAACTGGTCCTCTCCCAGTAGGAGGTAACCAAGGCTTGTGGTCAGTCCTGTGACCTTGTATAAGATCAGACTACATGTTCTCATATTTTTTTTCTCAATGTTAATGATTTTTCTTTCACAGGGCTCCATGGCGGGGGGTTGTCCCCCCGCGCCTCCGCCTATCTCTCTGACCTCTCGAGGCAGTCCAGAGATGGGCTGTCTGGCGGTACTAGCCAGACTTTTTGTTCTATACGAAAGGGTGTCCAGGGGGCTCTATTTTTTCTCCCCCCTGGTCACAAATCCTTTAGTTGGAGAAAATTGCCCTTTTTAGGGCTACTTATTAGTCGAGTTTGGTTCACAATGTTTAACACCACCTTTTTCGCATTTCTAGCCTCACCTTTTCTCCCCCCTCTTTCTTCCTTCTTACTTTCTAGAGTGGATGCTGATCAGTGCTCTGTCTTCAGGACACGCTCTGGTTCCTCGGATAAAGGGAACATTCAGGGATGGGTGAGTGACCGTATTAACTCTAGCACCCACTCCACCAAAAAGGATGGCTGACCACCCACACATCCCTATCAGGGTCGCCACCCACAATGTACAGGGACTTAACTCCCCTTTGAAACGCAAAAAGATTTGCGACCACTATAAATCTCTGAAATTAGATATCCTAATGCTCCAAGAAACTCACTTTCCAGCCCAATACAACCCTAAGTTCATCCACCCTTATTTTCCACACTTTTTCTTAGCTAATGTGGAATCTAAAACCAAAGGAGTAGCTATCTTATTCTCCAAACACTGCAACTTCACTTGGCTTTCAGATGTTAAGGACCCAGGGGGCAGGTATATTCTAGTAAAATGTACTATTGACGGGCAAATGATCTCTCTGATCTCTTACTACGCCCCCAATAAGGGTCAGCTGAAGTTTTTCCAGAAAATGCTAGCGCCCCTCTTTCCCTTGTTAGAGGGTACTATAATATTTGGAGGCGACTCTAATGGGGCCTTCGACCAATCTCTAGATAAAACAAGACCTCTAGGTAATCAACTTTTGCGCCCGACTAGAGTCAGCCTACGAATAGCCAAACTCCTCCATTCATATAACTTAATTGATGTCTGGCGAGATAAACATCCCTCTAGTAGGGATTATACCCACTTCTCCAGCCCTCACAATTCATATTCTAGAATTGACCATCTGTTAACTCCGTTTTACCTTACCAGCCATATCAGAGGCCCACATTCATGACACTGTTCTCTCCGATCATTCTCTAGTGTCCATGTCTATCCACATCCAGTCCAGAATGTTTCCTAAACCGCACTGGAGACTTAATGAATCGTTACTTACCGACCCAGTAAATGTCACCGAAATCGATAAAAGTCTCCAAGAATACTTTTCCACTAACACAACAGGCGATTCCTCAGTAGAATCAGTTTGGGCTGCCCACAAAGCCTTTATTAGAGGAAAATGTATTCAGTTGGCATCCAGGATCAAAAAAGAGAGAGAGTCTTTCACAGCAATTAAAGCAGAACACAAGGAGCATCCCTCACAGTATCTTTTGGATAGACTGGATAAGGTGAAATTAGAGCTTAATCTGGCACTCACAACGAAAGCAGAGAAGGCCATTCGTTGGTCCAAGAACAAATTCTATATTCAGGGAAATAAAATGGGTTCCTTATTGGCAAGGAAGCTTACCCCCCTTGTTAGGCATCTATCTATGCCCAAAATTAGGGTGGACGGTAACCACCCTTCCTCCAACCCCAACATAGTTATTGGGGCCTTTCAAAAATTTTATGAAAACCTATATAGCCCCGAGACAGACGAGAACGCAGAAAACATAATTAGGTTCTTGGGTGACATCCCACTTCCCCTTCTCTCAGATCAACACAGAGATGTAATGGATGAACTAATATCTGAGGAGGAGGTGATGGAGGTCATCAAGGATCTCAAACAAGGTTCTGCCCCCGGAACCGATGGCCTCCCGGGCCCCTACTATAAAACATTTGCCAAAACACTTGCTCCGCATTTAGCAAAACTTTTTAATTCTAAAATGAAAGGGGACCCTGTCGAGACGCACCTAAACACAGCATATATTACTGTTATCCCTAAACCTGAGAAAAACCCAGAAGATATAGACAATTATCGCCCTATTTCCCTCATAAATAATGACTTGAAAATTCTAACTAAAATAATGGCAAACCGTCTAGCTTCATTCATAGGTCTATACATCCACAAAGATCAGGTGGGTTTCATACCAGGTCGTCAGGGTCCCGACCAAGTCAGTAGGGCAATCAATATAGTTTCCATACTTCAATCCAATTGGACAGGAGGGCGGGCTCAGAATGGGATGCTGCCCTCCCTGGACCTATGTAAGGCGTTTGACTCAGTTTCATGGACTTATCTGTTTTCCCTTCTGAAGCATTGGGGATTTGGGGAGATGTTCCTAGGCCTCATCAGAGCGCTTTACTCTTTCCCACAAGCTATGATTAAATTGCAAGGATTTTATTCCAAATCCTTTCCAATTAAAACAGGCACTAGGCAGGGCTGCCCATTATCCCCGTTACTATTCGCTATCGCGATAGAGACTCTTGCCATAGCCATTAGAGAAAATCAAGACATCAAAGGGGTTCAGTGCGGACAGCAGGAGCACAAATGTGGATTATTTGCTGATGATCTACTAGTCTTCATAACTTCCCCGTTGTCCTCTCTCCCCATTTAATGTCAGCTCCTTAGAAATTTCTCGGAAATTTCGGGACTCCGGGTTAATTATACTAAATCCCAAGCCCTAAATGTTTCTCTTCCCACTGAGATAATTGCTAATCTCAAGTCGGATTTCAGGTTTAGGTGGAGTGTTACCTCGACTAAATACTTGGGGATCAACCTCACGTCTAAATATGAAACCCTTTATTGTAGTAACTATCCTCCGATGTTTCGCAAGCTCGAGGATGATCTCAAGCTTTGGTCTATGCAGGATATCTCATGGCTGGGGACTCAGTGAAAATTACCTTGCTGCCTAGACTCCTCTACCTTTTTCATTCTTTACTAGTCCCAATCCAGAAGGACCACCTTGCCTCATTTCAAAGTAGAATCCTTAAATTCATCTGGGGAACTCTGGGTATAGGATCCCCCAAAATTCCCTCTTTCATCATAGAAGGAGGGGGGACTAGGTCTACCACATCTAATGAAATATTTTCTAGCTGCCAGGCTGGCACAATTGTCTTCTTTCTACTCTAGGCAGGAGAGGCAGGATTGGGTGCCGATAGAGAGGCAGGACACTCCACGGGACACATTGGATTTTCTCCTCTGGTGTTCTCCTAGAGATAGACCACCAATTTTGGCCCCTACACTTTCTAATGAGCTGGCCCTCTGGGATAAAATCAGACATCTTCCGTCCTTAGTGTCCTCAGTCAAACCTTTAGCACACATCTTTCATAACCCGGATTTTCCCCCGGGGTTGGATATTAAAACCTTTCAGTGGTGGCTGAACAAGGGATTGTTTCGCATAGGACACTTCTTCATGGCTACCGGCCCAATCACTCTCAAATACTGTGTAAACAAATTGGAGCTCCCCAACTCAGAGAAATTTAGATTTATCCAAATATCCAATTTTCTACATAAAATTTGGAGAGATAAACCACTCCCCCTCAGTTTCACGGATTATGAACGGTGGTGTGGTCAGCCATCATTGCAGAAGGGTGGTATATCGGTCATCTACAAAGCACTCACTCTTCCTGTTAAGAAATCAGCATTTGTGATTAACTGGGAATCGGACTTTCGTTTTGAATGGGACCTTGATAAGTGGCAAGCGGCCTGCTTCAAATCTTACAAGGGCATCATAAACACCACTATTTCTGAAGCCAGTTTGAAAGTAATGATGAGATGGTATCTCAAGCCAGTTAGACTGCATAAATTCTACCCAACGGTTGACCCTCTGTGCTTCAGGGGTTGTCTCCTTCAGGGCACCTTGGCCCATGTTTGGTGGGAGTGCCCAAGAATTCGGTCTTATTGGTCCAAAATTTTTCGTCTTATTCAAAAGGTTACAGGATGCAAATTACCAAGGTCTCCTACTATCGCCCTTTTAAATGAATATATACCCAATACTACAAAATCTATCAGGAAATTGATTCATTTCATACTTCTGGGAGCCAAGGCTGCTATAGCAAGAGCGTGGAAACAAGAGCGGGTCTATCTAAAAGCAGCTATTCGAAAAACCTCCTGGTTAATGACACAAGAGAGGTTAGCTAGCATCTTAACAGATAATCTCCACAAATTTGAGCTGATTTGGGAACCATGGGCGAATTATGTTGGAGTTTCTCTTATTCCTGGCATCCCAGGGCCTCAACCTTCCTGAGCTAACGACAGAGTCAGCATCAATCTTGCTTGATCCACTCTCTACAAGGCTTTACTCTCCTTATCTTTTCCTCTCCTTATTCCTATCCTTTTCTTTATCTCCTTCTTTGTGCTATCTGCTACTACTGTGTTCCAATATGCGGTAGGGAACGTATGCATTGGATAGAAGGTCAAAGCTTCCATGAAGGTTCTTTTAACGACCTAGCAGAGACAACTTTGGGTTTCAAAAGGGGTTTGTATCCCTCTGGAACGGTGATAGGGGGAGTGTTTAAATAAACAAGCAAAAAGAAAGTTTTTGCAGGCCTGAGATGCAGTAGCATCTCAGGAAACCAGGGCCGAGGAAAAAGAGAGAAAAGAAAAAAGGAAATTCCTGTTCTTCTTTTCAATACAGATATCAGTACCTAGGTGAGGATATAAGGAGGGAGATAAAAACACTCCTCCTTAAACTGGTAACCGACATTGAGGTGAAACAACTGTACATAGGGGGTCAAAACGATGTCAAGACCATGTGAGGGATTCTTGAGATATGAACAGGGATTGTTCAGGTTGGTTGCCGAGTGACATGAGAATGCTGAGGAGTAGATGAGGATCTTCTTCCTCTTCCCTTGGCTGGTGTCCAGATCCTGAATGGAGCAGACAGGGTCTTTAGAGTCAAGGGTGGTGGTAGCAGATCCCCAGCCGGGAATGGAGGGAGGCCAAGGTTTTTGAGGAAAGTGTCCCCTTCCTGAGGATCCTAAAGGACGTGTTGAATGCCCTTCTTCATAACACTCAAACGAAAAGGGAAACCGCAGTAGTAGGGGATCTTGTGGGATTGAAGATACGCAGTGATGGGTCGCAGGGAGTGCCTTTTAGCTAAGGTAATAGGAGAAAGGTCATTAAAGATCTGTATTCTGTTGCCATTGTAATCAATATCGGAGCGATTACGGGTGGCCAGAGTCAGGGCCTCTTTGCTGTCATAGTAGTGGAAACGTACCACTATGTCCCTGAGTCTAACTCCAGCAGGAGGTTTAGGAGCAAGGGACCTGTGAGCCCGGTCCAGCACCAGTCTATATCAGCTATATCAGGAGCAAGGGTATTGAATAGGCTCAGGAGATAAGGCGGATATTATTATCGCTCACATTTTCTGAGACACCACGTATATGTAGGTTTTGGCATATTTTCCTGTTTTCAAGGTCCTCTTGGTGCAATTGAAGTTGGGACATGTTATGTTTGAGGGGTGAATTGTCATCCTCTAAGGCTTGTACATACTCTATCATATTGTCAAACTTTGTTTCTAGTGTATCATACGATCCCCCAGCTGGTCAATTTGCCCCCGCAGTTCTTGAGAAATCCTCCCCAATTCTTGAGCTATATTGTGGGTTAATTGTTGTAGCAGGTCTTGTAGCTTAATGTCCAGCAGCTCAGGGGTTAAGATTGACTAGCAGGGGTCTGAGAGGCATGGAGGGTCTGTAAATGGGCTTCCACCACCGCAGTAGAGTGATCCTGCACGGCTGGGGCTGCCTGTGACCTTGAGGCTGGGGATTCTGGCCCAGTCAGGAAGCGGTCCATAGTGGTGAGAGGCCGCGGCTCGGATTGAGAGTGGGGGATGGGTCTTTGATCTCCGATCTTTACCATAAGATGTGCGGGTGTTATGAGGACTATATCCCTTACCCTTGGAGCCTGTGTAAGCCAGCGTTGCAGAGCAGGGGTCAGCAAGAGCAGAGCTGGAGCAGGATCTTACTCAATGTGCGTCCATCTTCCCCAGAAGCAGCGCATGTGCCCCCCCATTCAAAGCCTTCATGAAGACTATCTGGCCACATTCGCAACCTTTGGAGTATCATTTTTCTGTAACAGGAAATTTCAAGACAGGTCCACCATATTGGCTGGTTTACCATTTGTGACCCATCCTCTGTGGACATATTTCCAACTGCCCCATGATTTAAACTCTCCTACGTGCAGAGCAATATTTAGCTAAAACCTCACCCCATTCAAAGCGATATGCTCTACAAATGCAGCACCAAGGCATTTGATTTCTGCTTTGCAAGGAGCCCATCTGACTTTGGTCCCCTTTAGGGCATGAGAAGCTGAACTGGGTTGCCACCTAGACAAGGAAGTGTGGGAAAGCATTAACATGCTTTTATATAAGGGCTCTTTAGACATTACCACTCAAGAAAATGTCTGTAAAATACATTCCAGATGGTAATAAGTCCCTACCCTACTTAATAGGACAGATACTTAAGATGCTTAACAGGAGAGGGCACATTCCTCTGCATCCGGTGGTCTTGTCTGTCCCTCATTACATATTGGGCCAATATCCATGAGATAGTCTCTAAGGTGCTTCTGAAAATAAAATTTTTCTGTCTCGTAGAGCCACAAACTTGGGAAAAAAATCACAAGTATAGTGACATTTCCGTGTATTTTATTTTGCGAATACACACCTATAAAGTCTGTAGCACTAAGTGATATTAAACATAAGGAAGCAACCGGTGCCATGTGGGAATGGGATAGCTGCTGGCACTCAAAGGTAAATATGCCCAAACCTTTAAAAAGAACAAAAGGTATAAAAAATGTAGTGCCTAAAAAAATAAAAACTTGATAAATGTCATAATGTGTAAATAAATCAATATGTATAATTATTAAAACATATACAAACGTAGTCAATAGATGTGAAAATCTTAAGTGATAGCAGTTCATATACTAATAAAAGCACTCTTCAGAGATGTGTCAATCTTTTCTGGACTCTTCAACAGAATTCTACAGTGTGTCCAGCCACCAGTCCAAATGCACTCACCAGAAAGGATTGTTGCACCAATTATAGTCAGCAAAATAGGCTCAATAACATTCTCCAAGGTCAATTGGTCTTTCTGAGTGGACCCTTTAAGAAGATGAACCCACTGGAGATGGCAGCAATTAGTCTATTCCACCAATCAGAATGATATATTAGTGTAGCATTTTTCAAAAATATGAAATAAATGTGATCTTAAATAAAAATGTATAAAAAAAGATTTTATCTATACAAATGCCCACTTTGTGCACCACCATGTGTCTAATGCACTCACCAGACCCAATGGCTGCACATCACATGAACAGCAAAAGGGCGCAATAGCAGTCAACCCGTCTCTGCAATTCACCCCCCATAGATTTTAGCATGTATGGACTACTTTTGTATGTATTTGAATATTTGCAGATTATGACACTTAAAACTTTTTAGAGCTGCATTTTTTTTTTCCATTAGATTTTTATTGTATTTTAAAGAGAATACAAAAGCAATTGTGGATAATGTATCTTGAGAATACAGAGTAACATATAACCATTAATAGAGGTAGTGGGAGCATGTTCTCAATGAGACCTCTGGGTATATGACTAAGTCTGAGTTTGGATGAGGAATATCATTATCGCTGCCCGGACACCCCAGTTGGGATCAAAACTGTGTCCTGGGCTTATTAGTGATCAGTGCATTTTGGTCTCATTGAGGCATGAACTCGCACGAAGCATAGCTTCAATGTTATATTACATGCAAACTCTGAAAACTATAAGTATTTTATAGAAGAAATGAGAAGAGAAAGAAGAAAGGGGAGGAATAAGGAAAAGAGGGGAAGATAAGTGGGGTGTGATGGTGAACTGGTGCAACCCGTGTATATGTATTGAAATAGAGATTTCTGGTACAATGCTAAACTATTTATGTTTAAGAGGTGTTGGAGTTCTGCAGCCTGGGTTAAGTGGCATAAATAAGATCAAGTTTCGGGGTATGGAATTTATCCAGAGAGTTCAGAGCTAAAAGTCAAAAGTTGTATGGCTCTAGGTTTGTAAAGAGGATTGTGGGTGTGTTATCCATGGGTGCCAGTCTTTAAGAAATGTTCCTTGTTTGAGATGAGCTTTTGCAAAGGAATATTCTTGCTGAGCGTGGTCATTAAGAATGAGAATCACCTCATTTAGGTTTGGTGGGGTAGTAGATTTCCACTTGCGGGCTATGACAAGTCTGGCCGCTATGAAAATATGTGTCAAATAAGGCTATCTTAGGGTCCGGAGGTAGGTTGTGATTGATGATGGTAGAGCTTAATTTGAAGAGTTGGTCCCAGAAAGGTTGTATGATAGGACATAGTGCCGTGTGCCATTGATCCAGGGTTGTTTTTTCCCAGGTTAGGAATGGCCTTGGTTTTTGTAGTTGAGCTGGGGAGGCTAGGGAGAGGTATAGGGGACCCAGTCCTGTAAGAGTTTTTGAAGGTGAACGCTGTATGTCTAGGATGGGGCTCAGGACAATTTGAATATCTTTTAAGGCATGTTGAATTTGAAGATATTGATAGAATGAGGTGCGGAGCAGTTGAAAAGGACGAAGAGAGGTTTTGGAAGGAACAAAGGATACCTTGCGAGTATAGTTGTCCCATGCTAGTAATTCCGGCTGATGTCCATTTTTGGATGTTTAGGTTCGGAATTATTCTTTCCAAGGAGGATAATGGGGTGAGGTCCAGGGTTTTCTGGGATAAGGCAGTTGCTATGTTCCTTAGTGTGGTCCATACTGTTTGGATGTTATTGTGTCCAAGAAGTGTCTCTGGGGGTGTGGATAGAGAATCAAGGCTCCTAAGTAGGCTTTCAGGTCCTGTTATAGAGTCTCCTCGTCAAGTGGAAGTGTAGATGGAGAAGAGCTGGAGGACCAACATGTTCTGATGTGGTTTAAGATGCTAGCTTTGTAATATAAGGAGATGTTCGGGGCACCCATTCCGCTAAATTTAACCGGGCGGAGAAGATATATTGTTTTGAATCTGAGACGTTTCCCTTGCCAGATCATGTTGCTGATAATATTTTGTAGTTTCTTCAGGTGAGTTGTAAGGAAAGGCACTGGGAGTGCGCGGAAGAGGTACAGAATGTGGGGTAAGATAAACATTTTGGCTAAGGCAATACGACCTGTCCATGAGGATGTTAACTTCTGAATTGAAGAGGAGATACTGGTCATTTTCAATGTTAGCGTATTGAAATTAGTGTGGAACATATTAGAGCTGGGGGAGGTCAATTGAATCCCTAGATATTGAAGGGAAGCTCCTGGGGCCCACGAGAAAGGGGTAAGTCTTGAAATATGTTGTTTTGTAAGGGGGGTAAGTTGATGGGGAGCATTTGGCATTTGTTATGATTTCATTTATAGAGCGAGAGCATGCTGAAGTGTTCTAGAAGTTGTGTCAAGTGCGGGGGAGCGAGGAGGGGGTTTGTGAGGAAGAGAATCACATCGTCAGCATATAAACCTATTTTATGTTGGGAATTCCCTATTTGTATACCGGTAATTGAAGGATTAGATCGAATGTGTTCCGCTAGGGGTTCCATAATCAAGGAAAATATTATTGGGGAAAGGGGACAGCCCTGCCTTGTCCCATAAGTAATGGGGAAGGAGGGTGAGAGGAAGCCTGAAGTCCAGACTTTGGCTGTGGGGCGTGTGTATAGGGCTGTGATGGCTGATAAGATCCGTCCCTGGAAGCCAAACCCCCGAAGGACTTCGGTCATGTACATCCAGTGAACTCTATCAAAAGCTTTTTCAGCGTCAAGAGATATTGCTAGAGCAGGTATGTGGTGGTGTTCGGCCCATTGGATAAGATTAATTGATCGCCGGGTACCATGTGAAGTTTGGCGTCCAGGGACGAAGCCAACTTGATCGGGGTGTATGAGAAGGGGGGTATATTGAGAGAGCCTATTAGCTATAATTTCGGCGAATAATTTGGTGTCCGAATTAAGCAAGGATATGGGGTGATAATTTGCAGGGTTGTCAGGGGCTTTGCCCGGTTTGGGGATGGTGACTATAGTAGATTCTAAGAATTCTTGGGGGCAGGTACCTGTGTCCATGATTTTGTTGTACATGTTTACTAAGTGGGCAGTTAGTTTGTCAGAAAAAAGTTTGTAATATTTGTTTATGAATCCATCAGGGCCCAGCCGGGGATTTGTGGAGCGGTAGTGATTTAATGGTTTTGGACACTTCTGTTGGGGAGATTGGGGCTGAGAGGACTGAAAGTTGTGGTTCTGAAAGGGAGGGTAGTTTGATTGAGCTTAGGAATTGTTTTAGGGCCTCTGCATTCAGGGTCGGGGAATTAGGGCTGTCTTTTAAATTGTAGAGGGAAGCATAGAAGTTTTTGAATTGGTTTGCAATGTCTGATGGGTTGTATATTTTTTGGTTTTGTTTATTCGAGAGGAACACTATTTTTGAGGCTGCCAGTTTTTGTTTATGCTGTTTTGCTAGGAATGTGCCGGGTTTTTTATTTGAGGTATAAAAGTTAAGTTTTAGTCTTTTGATATAAAATTCAAAGGAGTTTTTGAAGAGTTCACTCAATTGAGTCCTGAGGCCTTTTAGTTTATCTGTAATGAGGGGGTCTATTTTTTGTTTGTTGAGGGCTTCTAATTGGTGAATTTGGGTAGTAAGCTGGGAAATACTATGGAGGCGTGTCCGTTTCTCGTGGGCTGTCGCTTTTATAAGGATTCCTCTCAAGAATGCCTTGTGACTGTTCCACAATGTACTGGGGTCTGCTACTGTTCCCATATTCAATTCAAAGAAGTCTGTAATGGCAGAGTTGACTTGTTTCTGGTATTCAGGTTTGGTCAGTAGGAGGGGGTTTAGTCTCCAAGGTGAGAAAGTGTTTTTATCTTTTGTTGCAGAGAACTCTAGGGTTATGGGAGCGTGATCTGACCAAGTAATTAGACCAATTGACGTAGAGTCAACTTTTTGTAATGTGAATTTGTCTACTAGAAAGAAATCAAGTCTGGAATATACGTTATGGGCGGCTGAGAAAAAGGTGAAATCCTTCTAATTTCCATGGGAGCATCTCCAGGGGTCAAAAAGGTCTTCCTGAGTAATTAAAAAGTGTAAGACTGAGGATGGTTTGCGTTTGGGGTTGGTGGAGTCAAGATCAGGGTTGATAACTTTGTTGAAGTCTCCACAAATAATAATGGAGTTAGATCTATATGGTTGAAGTTTAGTAAAGAGAGATTTGAAAAAGGTATTCTGGTGGGTGTTAGGGGCATAAAGGTTAACTAGGATGAGGCGATTGTTGTTAATGGTCACCGTGAGGATAAGGTATCTACCATTGGGGTCCGTTTCTACGGAATGGAGGAGAAAGGAGGCAGAGTCGCGAATGGCGATCATGACTCTTTTCTGTTTGGAATCGGCATTGGAGAAAAAGGTGTGAGGGAATTTTGGGTGCGAACATTTCGGTGGGTTGGAGGAGGTGATATGAGTCTCTTGAATGCAGATAATTTCAGATTGTGCTTTAAGTGCTTCTTTCCACATGAGAGAGCGTTTAAAAGGACTGTTAAGTCCTTTGACATTTAACAAAAGGATTTTCAAAGCCATTGGAAGTGAATGAGGGGATTATGGAGGTGTCAAATGGCGCTGCGGAAATGAGAAGGATTTGACCCCTCTTGGCTTAGCCAGGCATGAAATAGACTTATTTAACATTACAGCAACTATACCAGAATATACATCAGTTAGGTGAGGAGGGCTGCACCAGTTCGTGAAGGAAAAGGGGAAAGGGGAGGAGAGAAAGAGTAAGAAGATGAGGAGGAAGAAGAAGAAAAGCAAAACAAAATACAGTTTTGTGTGCATTGCACACCAATAATCCGGGGTGGAGGAATTCCTCAACAGGGATTGCATTTCTCTAGCGAGAAATTGATAATGTTGGACAATCATTTCAAGAAAGGAAATCAAAGAAAACAAAGAGAAACAACAATTAAACCCATTTGGGGTCTCAGCACAGGGAAGTGTCGGTAGACATTGATAGTATATGCTTCACCTGCTATGTTGAAGGTGCCTGATCTGAATCAGGTATTGTTAGAGTGGCGTTTTTCATTCATAATATGTTGTGGAAAAGTAGGTTTTGGTGGGGAGGGCAGGTTCGGATTAGACAGGCCCCAATTTTGCAGTTGTTTCAAGCCTTGCTTGAGGTGATAGATGGTCACAGGTTTTCCTTGATACGTGACAATGAGTTTGGTAGGGAATCCCCACTTGTAGATAATGTGGCGCTCCCTTAGGATGGATGTCACCGGTGAGAGGTCCTTGCTTATTTGCTCTGTAGCTGCGGATATATCATTGTAGACAGTGAGGGGTGTATACGGATCCGGGAAGGCCGCTATGTTTCTGGCGGAGGCGATAATCCGGTCTTTGGTTTGAAAAAAGTGTAGCCTTGCCAGCACATCTCGTGGTTTGTCTGCTGGGATGTGTGATGGTTTAAAGATCATGTGCGCTCTATCAATAGTTAGGTCCACTGGTGAGAGAGAAGGGACCAGAGCTTTAAAGAATTGCTGCAGATATAGGGGAAGCTCCCCTGGGGTAACAGTTTCAGGAATTCCTCTAATTTTGAGGTTGTTCCTACCTGAGCGGTCCTCTAAGTCAGCCAATTTCGCTGTGATACGTTACAGTTGTTCTGCTTGGTGTTGATGCGCATCCACTAATTAGTTGTATGCAGTGGTGTAATTGCTCATTTGCTGTTCTATTTTGTCTGTTCGTTCGCCGAGGTCGTCGATCTGGTGTTGCATATGAGCAACGGCTTGGTTAATGTCTTTTCTGTGGTCCTTCCTCAGGTCTTTTTGTTGTGAGAGCAGCATATGTTTAAGAATGTTCTCAGACACTGGGTTGTCGGTGGTCGGGAGTGAAGTGAGCGTTTCCGAGCGTTCGGGCGATTCCGAACGTTCTTGGTCAGAATCAGAAAGTTTGTTCGTGGTAGGAAGGTAAGGTGTTTCTTGCTTACCGGGCCCTAATGAGATGGCGAGGCAGGAGGGGATGATGTGGCCCTCTTAGTGGAGTCCCTGGATCTGTTCTCCTGTGGTGCTGTCCAGTCCATGTCGTCTGCAGGATCTCCAGAGGGAATAGAGTGGGTGGGTGGGGGAACCGGTCTACTTGAGGCCCCGGCTCCGTCTTGCCTGCCAGCGTGGTGGGCCTCACTGAAGAATTCAGTGAGTTTCCTCGGCTCTGTGGGATGGGATTCCTTCCCTGTCATTTGTAGAGGTTCTGTGGTTTCCAAATATATATATTAGGATGGAGAAATAACGAAGTAGCAGGTCCTATGCTGAAAAATCTTCCCTGTGCTGGGAGAGAGGAGAGATTAAGCAGCCATCTCGGTGTGCGGCCAAGCTCCGCCCCTGCATTTTTTTTTTTATACATTAAGTGATATTAAACTGATTGTAAAGGCTGAAGGTTTTTTACCTTCTTGCATTCTATGTGCAGTGTGCAGTTGTCCCCTCAGCTCCCCTCTTAACTAAGCCCGATCTTGATCCAGCAATGTGCACAAGACCAAGGCTCTTCCAAGTCTCTCCTTCCTGACTGGCTGAGATGCAGCAGCAGGAGCCATTGGCTCCTGCTGCTGTCGATCACAGCCAGTGAGGTGGGAGTGGGGGGGCAGGGCTGAGCCATGCTCTCTGTGTCTTATGAATGCAGAGATTTCACTTGGGTGTGAGAACGAATGAGTTCCCCCACAGAAATCGGCTACACAGAGCAGGTGAGTATAGCACGTTTTCTATCTTTTTAAATAAAATGTTTTCCTTTAGGTTTTCCACACCAGCCCGTTCCTTAAGAACATCAAAAGGAGATAAAGGCACCTTCCACATACACATGAGAGACATAAATAATCTCTCCATCACTGCCGATTTATTAATGAATAAGTACAATTCTCATTATAATATATTATAATATAATTATAATATATAAGAAACAGATAAAATAATGTAATAAGCATGTAAAACTCAATAAAGACTAAATTAAAAAAAAAAAAAAATAATGTAATAAGCTGATTTGTAATAATTCCATGACATAATTAAAATATTCCCAATATAAATTTATCATTGAATTGAAGAGTGCATCCTAAAACTTGATGTGTTTTGTGAATCTGTGTACACTTCCCCAAGAGTAGATGCACGCATAATTGTCTGTAAAACAAAACATCAAATTTGGAATATACAATACAGCTGATGATGACTAATATTGGTCAAAACTCAAGAGCCATTTAAAAGACCCTCTACTTACAAATCAGCTAAAAATTCACTACACGTGGTAGTTTTTCCAAAATGGTGACCGCCAGGAATGTTGAGCGTGAGAGCTGTGGAAGTAAAGCCCGCATGAACCCCAGAAGGAAAAACAGAGGGCAGGAGCATGGATAGAATAGAAATTCATCAAATGAATAATATTTCCCAGATTGATTACTGTAAAGAAAATGAGGCACCTAATTACATTATACGCAAGGATATAAGGGAGTCAATATGTTTAAACAGATGCTTAGGGATAAAGACTGGAGAGGCTCGGACAATATAAAGGAGCTTAGGGAGGAAAATCATTTTCACTATATTTATACACCCAATAAGATTGAGAGGTAAAGAAGACCACATATGAAGCCTCACTTCCATATTGGCCAGTACAGGGGAATTTAAAGGGGTTTGTATTAAATAAAACTAGTATTAATATTAAGTATTATGCATCACATACTAGCACATTGTGTGAAATTTACCTGAAAATTAAGCCTTCCAGCGATGCAATGTCATTGCTGAAGACAGCTTCCACCTTCACCTGTCTTTCTTTCGTGGACTCTGTGACTGTCTGGAGTAATGATGATGTCACTCCCGTGCATGGGAGCCGCCCGTCATGGCACAGGGCTCTAAAGGAACGGGAAGGGTGACCGTTCCTTCAGAGCACATGTGCCAGGCATGGCACTGGCTACATGTACAGTAAATATCTCCTAAACGGTGCATGTTTAGGAGATATTTGCACTAACTATAGGTACCTTATTAAAGGCTTACCTATAGGTAAGATTCAAAGTTGGAAGTTTACTTCCTCTTTAAGTAACTGAGGGGCCAGAAAATCAGCATACACCTGGCACTATTCAACAGGGAGACCGTCAAGTCTAGGGGTAGCAGTAATAATCTCAAACATCAAGACTTTATCCAAGAGCTGTCAATCAGAGTCAGATGATTGTGGAAAGGTAAGTGGTCTTGGAAAAAAAACCCTCTATCAACTCCAGGGAAGGATTGAAGGAGTCAGCATATAGGGTTTGTTAAAAAGAGGTAAAGGCTCCATTAATCTCAAGGGGTTTGCAGAAACAGAGCCTTCAATAACATAATACTAGAGATAGTAGTGTCATGGCAGTCCAGTCAAGACAAGTATGCCAACATTTTCCCATTCTGACCACCGTGCTCGTGAAGATGGGCAAATAAATAAAACTGCTGTTTCCACCGTATTTAATTGAGCTGCCACCAGAGCACTATGGGAAGATGGGGATGTATGCACCGCATAATTAGATTGGGCAGAGTCCAGATGTATCTCCAATGAGTGTAGCTGAGCCCATGTGGAGGCATGATGTGAGGAAACCCACAGCGGACTCAGCCTCCAAACCTTAAAAGTGGGTCAATGTCCCAATTCTAAATTCACTTTCAGGGGAGAATAGTCTTATAAGGTTTGAGATAAATAAGACACAGTCTTTACCCAAGGCAACTCATCAGAGGAGGCCAAGGCATAATCAATTCTGGACATGATGGCCCTATAGGTCTTTGACAAGAACATTCCAGAGTATCAGGAAATTTCCAGCGCCATATGTCAACATAGTTATAAGTTGTACACAGTTAGCCAGTAGTTTACTCTCTATAGATAGTGGTTTCAATTTGTCTAGCATAGGGTCCATCACCACGTTGAAATCTCCTAACAGGATTGTAGGGCAATGCGGAAAAGTAGCTTGATGCACAGAAACTTTTGTAAGAACCATGGCTACGATCATGGGGAGAGCATATATTACTGCCAAAATAACCAGGATGGCATGTACAATGACAAGAAACATCACATAATTACCCTGAGAGATAATTCAAAGACAGGCAAAGGGAAGACCCTTGTGGATCAGCACAGACATACCATTGGCAAAGTTAGAGTACATGGAGTGCACTGCCCATGCAACCCAGTATGGTTTTGGAGCTATTATTTTAGCTTGCTTGAATTTAAAATTCAGACCCCATACAATCCATGAAAACAAAAGGAAATGATAGCCTTTCAGGGGGGAGCCACGGTCCAAGACCTGTCAGTAACACAACACACACCCTCCTCACACACAACAGTCAGTCAGACAATATACCATATACAGTAAAAAAAAAATGAATATGAAGATAAAAACAGTCCCAATATGACAAGGGGAAAAATATTCCAAAACTCCTGCCCTACTTAAAGTGGAAGTCCAGTCAAAAATGATTTTTTTCCTATGAATAGCATGTTAAATATCTTTATCTTTGATATTATTCATTTTCTGGCTAGCTGATTGTTTCGCTTAGAAAGTCTAATCTAAGCCAATGAGCTTCTTCCTGTTCTTCAGAGACAACGCTATTTCCTGTTATCTGAATTTGCTAAGCCGTCTTTTACTTTCTGAAGAGGTTGTCCTTCTCGCTTAGCCAGACATGCCTAGACCTGCCCAGCCCAGCCCCATCCCTCCTATTCTTCAGAGAATATGATCCCCTGAGAGGGGGGGAGGGGAGGACAGGCTTTGGAAGTATGTTCTGCTGTCTTCATGCTTCCAGCAGCACAGAACACGCACACTGTTAGAAACTGTAAGAGTTGGTTCACACAGGGATGACTTGTCAGGCGACTTGAGTCTACACGTAGACACGTAGTTCATCGTACAATATTTTTTTGATCATCAGACCCACCCTCTGATGGTCTTCTCCTTGCACTTCCCTTTGACACTCCCTGTATCACCTTCCACTTCCCCATACCCTCCTTTCCTTTCTCTGCACTATCCTGGTTTTTCCCATTCCCTCCCTCTTTCCTTTCCTTCCCTCGTTCTATCTTCATCCCTCCTCTTTTCCTCCCCATCTCCCCCTCCCTTTTCCCTCCCTTTCTTTCCTCTCTTTCCCAACCTCTTTTCCATGCTATGCCCCCTTCCTTTGCTCCCTCTCTTCCCCTCCATCCCCCCTCTTCTCTTTTTCCCTTTCTCCCTCTTTCTCTTTTCCCCCTCCCCCCTTTTTTCATACTTTCCCTTCCTCCACCCAATCCCCGTCCACCCCGTTCCCCACCCCTCCCCCCACATCCCCTTCCCTCCCCCTCTTCTCCCCATAATGTAACAGCTATATAATTTAAATATGCATATATATACTAAAATCTGGATTTTTCAATTTCAACCCAAATCAATAACTTGCCCCCATAACCTCCTACCCCAATCACTCTGTTTAGCATAGGCTACCTAGTATATTACTTTCTTAAAGTACCAGAGTTTAATATAATACATTATTATTTAAAATGTCATCATCTTTAGGCAACACTAGCCTCTATGCCGCAACCTCCTCTTACTGTAAGGGGATTGAGAGTGACTTCTTGCAAGTTTCCAGCTGATGGTGGATCACCCCAGTGGGGATGATCAGGGAGAGCCTACAGTGAATACTGCTGCCTTTTCTTTTAAATTACATCAATTTTATCAAGCTCTGGTCGATTGGGACTGGTATGTTGCAGCTTTGTCTTTCTAGCAAATGTAAGTTTCATTAAATTTGAAAGTTTTGTTTTTTAAAAAAATGTATGTATTTTGAAATAACGATTTAATTGTACTTTTTCCACCAATTTTGTAGAAAGGGATACTTCTCCCTGAGGAAGACCAGTAGACATCTCTCAAATGGTTGAAACGCATTGGCGATTAATTGCAGCATGTGGCTGTAGAGTATGTTATTCCCTTGTTTGCTAAAGTACCTTTGTAGATGCCTGTACATGTCCCTTGTGCATACAACCAGAGCTCATGATTTTATTCATATGCTAAGCCAACGAAAATAAAAATCTTTGAATGCTTCTTCTGTGTTCGCTTTGATAACTTTCTAAATTATTAGATGCTATTATATACTACCACTGCCATAAAACCCTCATTGGGGGATTCTTCCATTACCTATGTAATACAGAGGGGAAGGCAGTAGCCCTATTTTTTGTTTCTCTCTACTAGTAATCATTTTTCTAAGGTAGAAAAAAATGTTTTTTTTTTCATTTTGAGCTTTGAGGCTGAACTTAGCTCATATTAATGATTGCAGGGTGAGAATTTAAGTGTTAGGGTGGACTTCCACTTTAAGGAACAATATACCATATACCAAAAAATACCGACAGTCCCAATATGTACAAGAGGAAAAGAAATCCAAAACCCTTGTCCTACTCAAGGAATACTGTGCAGGTTTCATCCCATAACTGACTCCTACAGCAGGGGGCATAACAATAGGTAAATGATGAAAAATCAGTGTAAAAAAATAAAGTAAAGTTAACTTAAGCTGAGTAGGGGATACCTCCCAACATGGCATATATGCTAAACAATCTGCAAGGCACCAAGGAATGCAGTGTTGAAGACATAGATTCAGGCGCCATTACCATGCCACACAGAATAACATGGAGGACCACAAAATTGTCAGGTTTGTGGAAGGGTAGCAGAGGATCTCAGGGTACAATGGGTGGATTCCAGCCATGCAAGGGTAGTAAAAAAAAAAGTGTGCTTGACCTTGATGGGTCACCTGTAATCTGGCATTGCGTAGGGAAAGGCATATTAACACAGCTTCTACTTGGCAGACTAAAATTGAGCCTGAAGCTTTCGAACATGGGTGGAATAAACTAGAAACAGGTAGTACATAGCATTGTTGATACAAAGGCAGTCTTTAGCTCTGGCAGCATGAAGAGCCGCATCTCTGTCACAATAATTCAATAGATGAATGACCTGGGACCCTATAAGCCTGTTCGATGACAAAACACATAGAGAAGCAGTGTGATGGAACCGCTTTGCACCCCTATTGGGCACTTCCTTTGGCCAAACAGTGCTTCCTGCCCTCCAAACTTTTCTGTGCAGACTGAGAGCTAATACCAGCCCTATTTACCCCGACCATCATACACAGACAAGATATGAGGTAAAATCCAAAAGGATGATTGTTTATTGAAACTCAGACACATACATACTTTATATCCCACAGGAAGACATTTCCCTCTTGAGGATATTAGCATGACAATGAAAACTTCAAGCACCAATCCAATTAACAGCTAACAACTAATAGTGATCTTAATTAACCAGTATTCCAATTAACAATGGTATGGCACACAACGGGAGAGATACATGTCTTCCAGCTCACAAATTCGTTTTTTGGTGTCAGTAACTCTCTCCATTTTCTTATACATATTCTGGCGTAAGATAGAAAAGTCCAGTTTTAACTCAGAGTGATTTACCTTGATGGTAGATAGAACATCAGATAGCATAGGTTCCTGCATCCTTTCCAATGCCCCAGAGCTGGAAGAAGTCTGAGAAATGCACAGTGGTGTCACGGAGGCCGATGAAGATGCGGTGAGGGATCCGTAGCCTCGTTAAAAAACTCTGGGGTAGAAGCAGGAGACAGGTGCTGAGTCATTGAGCGGTGACCATCTTAGAAGGAGCACATGGTCATACTCATCCAGGTATGAGGCTGCTTTTTTTTTTTTTTTTTTTTTTTTTTTA
>BLSH010146592.1:170162-205501 GCA_018402905.1 Glandirana rugosa
AACCCCCCCCCCCCCCCCCCCCCAGGCATGATATTTAAAGGAATATTTAATTTTTATTGTTTCACTTTAAGCATTATTAAAATCACTGATCCTGAAAAAACGATAGATTTAAAAACGATTTTCATTGATACATGTCCCCCAGGGCAGGACCCAGGTACCCATACATGTTTTAGGGAAATAACTTGCTTATAAATGTTCGGGTCCCATAGACTTTAACGGTGTTCGAATGTTCGCACAATTTTTTTGCCTGTTCGCATGTTCTGGTGCGAACCGAACCAGGGGGTGTTCGGCCCATCCCTACAGTAGACACTTACAAGTCATTCAACAGTGCTGAATGATCCTATCTTTTGAAATGCCTCCTTCTTTTGGATTTGTCCTACACTTATTAAATTTGATTAAATTATTTTATACATTCTTGGTGGTTAAAAGTAGGCTAAACAATATGACCTGCTCAACCTTCTTCATTCTTCAGAGAATTAATCAGACAACATTGTCCCCCCTCTTGTCTGCCCTGACCGTTAATTAGCCATTCTTATTTTCCCTCTTTAACTATTAAAGGTATAATTATAAACTCATTAGAGAAACATGTTTTCATGTATGCAAATGAGGGTCCCTCTTGCAATTACTCAATCTAGTTCAGGAATTTGAAGACTACTCCGGTTTTCAGGAAAATGGGAACAAATGTGTTCTATTTCCTCTAGATTGTAACTAGACCACCCAGTCATATTACCCCTCATATAAACTACAAGTGGTTGATTCCTTTATTGTGGCATAAAGGTCCAATTACTCCTAAAAAATTACATTGCCTATGACCTTACTCCTCTTATTACAGCACTCTTTCAGGACCTTGCTAGCCACTTCCCATCTCTCACAACAGAAAGCTGGCTTAGCATTCCCCAGCTTCCATTATTACTCCTTGGCTTTCCAGCTTATTAACATTTATGATTGCCCCCTCCCATTTTCCAAAACACCTACAGCTACTGAGGCAGTTATCATCTCCTCTTTTGAAACACAATGTTATCTAAAAAAGCTCTGTGCCATGGCCCAGGTTACCACACTGTGTTGTACTTCTCTCACCATTTTTCTTTATAATACAGATGGAGGATTAAACATGTACAGCAACTTTACTCTTCCAATGAGTAGTTTTAGCAAATCCAGGATGAATTTCAAATTCCATCTACCTATATATAGTATTTAATTACCATCAACTATAACATGCTGCACAGTTCCAGTATGGTCTCTCCAATGTGTCCTCCTGGCACTTGAAAGACTGTTAAGCCAACCAAAAAAAGCCAAGCTGGCTTCTACCTACTATGTGAAAATAAACACTGCGTCCAGCTCTAGATATCACTAGGCCAAAAATAAATTGTACACCCAGTTTATGTATACACCTTTCAGATGAGTATTGGTCAGAGTTTGAAGACAATGTCCATAATACCTTCCAGAAACAGGGTAACAGAATGGAAATGTTTTTAACATGTATACTGCATGCTGCTTAAAGGCTAAGTTCCCCTTTTTTCTAAAATCCAGCTCTCCTATACCAATACACCAGTACCTCTGTTGCATGAAAATACATGTTTTCTTTGGTTTTGAAGACCAGGCCTCACCTCCTTCCATGGATGTAGCTTGTAGAATCTTCCTGGTATATAGAAGACGGACACACAGGACAGAGAAAACAGTAAGGCTACCTTCACACTGAGGCGTTTGAAAAACGCGCGCAAAACATCAAGCGTTATGACCGCATTTTTGCCACGATATTCCCGCGTTAGCGCTATAATTAGCACTAACGCCCAGGCGTTTTTCAAGCGCTTTGCGAGCGCTTTTGAAGCACTAGCATTAAATAAATAGCACATCCCCCTACATTACATCCTGTTTACCTCCTGATATTTTGACCTTTCCACAACCTCTGGGCGTTTTGCGGGCACTTTTAACGTGCTTTTAAATCGATTTACCTTCATTTCAATGTATATGGGGGCTTTTAGCACAAAAACGATAGGAAAGTGCCTCGGTGTGAAAGGGGCCTAAGACACAAGAAGGAGTTTAACAGCTGAACTCATTAGCACACCTCCACCCATCAACTAAGTTTTCACAGCACCCCTGGCATTCCATGTGTGAATTTGCCTGACTTTTCCAGTGTCCCTTCAGACAGGTTCAGGGTGCATGCTGAATTCCCTGGGGCTACATGCAGCCCACAGGACACCTCTGATGTAGTGCAAGAGCCTGCCTGATTGGATACAGAGTGATTAGATAGATGGTGTGTCCTCCTATTATATAGTTTTGGTAAATCATGATCAGTTTTTTTGGTAAAACATGAAATAATAGGTGACAAATGCAGTAAAAAATTTACAAAAATGTCCCATGAGCTACTTTGCCACATGTAGTGCAGCCCATTAAAAACAACGGGCTGCCCTATGTATGTCACTGTGTAAAAATGAGCCAAAAAACGTGTGCTCCCACTACTCTGTGTGAATGGGCCCTGAAAGTGAAATTTTTGCGTTTAAACAAGAACAATGAGGCTCCATTCAAATCGGTGTGTTTCCAAATGCATGGCAAACTGCATAGAAAATG
Organism: Glandirana rugosa; assembly: GCA_018402905.1. Taxonomy (NCBI): domain Eukaryota; kingdom Metazoa; phylum Chordata; class Amphibia; order Anura; family Ranidae; genus Glandirana; species Glandirana rugosa. Next base: position 172,731 of record BLSH010146592.1, read on the forward strand.
CACACTTTGCCATGTGTTTCAGAAATGCTGCAAACACGTTTGTGTTGTCATTACATGTTAAAGGCACACTAAGTGCAGCAAACGTACCAAAAACTGCAGCAATCATGCGCCGCTCCACAAACAGTTCTGGAGCTTCTCTTGGGCAATTGTTGAGCGTGGGGCAGCCTATTCAACTGAATGGGCTGCCCTATGTGTGATGAGTGAAAACCCTTTAAAACACCCAAAAACAAACACATGCGGGAATGCGAGTCTTTCAATGTGGTGATGTGAACAAGGCCTGACAACCGACTGTCTGCGTCCACTGCCTCCTATGTACTTGCATAAATATGGCCATACACTATGCAATCTGATTGTACAATATCTGTACAATTTTCTTTAGATTTACCAGACTTATGAAATAGAAAGACACACCTGAACAATCTATTCAATTTGTATCAATTCAGACAGGCCCTGACATTGCTGATGGGAGATCTAAAGGAGATTGTACAATCAAATTGTATATGAAGTGGGTGAAAGGTGATATTATAATGAGGGAGGTGTGGTCTACAGTGGTGAACACACCCTACCACACCCTCTTCTGTGATGCCACAAGGAAGTGAAGCTTTTTTGGAAATGACCTAACAGGAAGTGAATGCTGATACAAGCTACAGGAAGTGATGTCATCTGAAAATCCATTTAAACATACAAGACTGACAAAATTATAAATATCATGTGTATAAGGTAAGTGAGAGAAAAGCACATTGGGAGGGCTGGGCCAGAAATGACAATGAAAAACACTTCTATTTATTATGAAAAGTGTAATTCTGCCAGAAAAGGTGAACTTATCCTTTAAGTTATCCAAACTGGGCATGCCCTTCTTCCAATTGGGTTTCCAAGTCTGTGGTAAAACAGTTGATTTTTTTCATGCTTTATGGACTCGCTCATTAGTATAAAAATAGAGGATGGAGGTGAACGACATTTTCCTGACGGCTCCATGTCAGCACAGCTGGGTATAGGCTCCGCCCCCATGCCTCCAGGATTTAACTCATATAAATTTGAGCCCACCTACAGCCTCGGCTATATGCAGGACCTTGGTGTGCTCCTCTACACCTAGCTGGTCACCAGTTCCTGGTGTCTTGGTTAAATGACCCATAATCCAGGGAACCCCACTGATGGTTTTCGGGGTGGCTTATATCATGGCTAACAGCCTTGTTTGGGGTCCGCTGGGTTCTTGGTAAGTGGACAGTGGTGTCGGCAGAGTCTCCCCTAGGCAAGCACACCCGTGCTGTACCAGTGTTACAGTCGGATGGTGGAGGTTGGGTGATTTAAAGTTAAAAATGCTTTGTATCCAAATGAATGCTGCTGCTATGCATGGCCTGAGATCCTCCACAGGGAGTACTCTGCATAACAGGTGCACAAAGTAATACTTTGTCTGTTCACACATGGAATTAACCTGTTGGTGGCTTCACATGTTTGCTTTAATATTGTGCCAACCCCCAAAAAAAAAAAAAAGAGGGGAAAAGCATGCTTTTATGATGGCTACAATTTCCTTGAGTAGTTTGTGTACATCACAGAATAATGTAATTCTGTTGCAAATTCCTACCTTTTTGTTGCTGTTCTGATCAAAACTTTCATTGTGTCCTGATCCTGCAGGGTAAGGTTAGCTAATTACCTGTTGATCAGGGCCGTAGATGGAGCTCAGTCTCCCTCTAGCTGTGGTTAACTCTTGGGGCTCTGTTTTCACTACGGCAAGTGGATGTGCAACTTGAAACATGTGAAGTTGCATGACAAGTCAAAATCTATGTATTCTTTGGCCCCCATTCTATTTGGTGAGAAGTCGTAGCAGATCCAAAAAAAGGTTTTTGCACTACTTTGTTTCTAATTGCTGCAGCTTTTGTTCAGAGAGTGTAAAGTTGGATCAGGGCTGCATTCAGGGTCGCATCAAGTTGGTACTCCAAATTGTGTGACTTTGGGGTCTCAGTAGTGGAGACCTAGCCTTAGGGTTGTTACTGAGCAAACTTTTTTACTGCATTTAATTATTTTTATGGGCTGCTTTGTTAAGTGGTACACAAAACCATGTGTAAGAGTTATCTATATTGGTAATGAACCATCTCAGAGCTTTATCAAGCACAACAGCCCTCTCAGGGTCTTCATTAAGAAGACAGGGATGAACATGACTGTATGACTCTTGCTTTGTTCAAGTAAAGAGAGATGAGAATATGATACATAACAGGTTGTCACATTTATTAAACAAGTGGCAAATACACTTATGAGTGTTTCCCCTTACCCTGTGAAGGAGTTATATGCTCTGGCAATGAGCAGTCTCATAACTTTCCCAAGCAAACATCCCTTTTCAGACTCTATAAGAGGAAGACGTGGATGGGTATGACAGTATGTATCCTACTGGCTCAAGCAGCCAGGGATAGAGATGACACCTAATAGGATGCCACAATCCAAAAGCACATTGGCAATACACTCTAAAGGAGTGGTCTCTGCTCGCCTGTTTTCTGCTCTAGCAATGAGAAGCTGCCTAGCCGTACTAAGCGAAACAGCCTGTTTTCTGAGTTTCCAGTTGGTCATGCCTGCATGAATACCGCTTTGTTCAAGCAAAGTGAAATGGTTGTCTTTTCTATCAGTGAACAACCTCTTAGCCTTTCAGGCAAACCATCTTCTTTGGAATTTTCCAAAGAGAAGAGATGGATGAGCATGACTGTCAGGGATGGGCCCGCAGTTTGCCCATTCGTCGAATTTAGAACATTATTGGGCATTCGCGATAAGTCACCTGCCCACACACCCCCACAACCACAGCCAAGGGTTGTGGGGAAGAGGCTCTTGTCCCCATCAATATGGGGACAAGGGGCTTTGGGGTGGGGGGCCCAGAGCTCCTCTGCCCCAAAGCACCCATACTCCCCATGTTGAGGGCATGTAGCCTGGTACGGTTCAGGAGGGGGGGCACTCACTCACCCCCCCATCCTGGCCAGCCAGGTTGCATGCTCAGATAAGGGTCTGGTTTGAATTTTAGGGGGGACTCCACGCCATTTTTTAAAAAAATTTTGGAGCTGGGTTCCCCTTAAAATCCAAACCAGACCCGAAGGGCCTGGTTTGGACTGGGGGGGACCCCACGCAAATTTTTTCAGTGATTTTTCTTTATATTGCTGGGAGCCGGCAATACATTACAGCAGCGATAATAAATGACAATTTTTCCTTTTGAAAATGTCATTTTTCTCTGGCTATGTTCTAAACATCACAGAGATGTGCCCTTTTACAGGTAGACTAGGGGACACCCCAGGTACATTATTTAAAGGAATATTTCATTTTTATTGTTTCACTTTAAGCATTATTAAAATCACTGCTCCTGAAAAAACTATTGATTTAAAAACTTTTTTTTGCATTGATACATGTCCCCTAGGGCAGGACCCGATTCCCCATACACTTTTTAGGGCAATAACTTGCATATAAAAACCTTTAAAATTAGCATTTTTAATTTTTCATGTTCGGGTTCCATAGACTTTAAAGGTGTTTGAATGTTCACACAAACTTTTTGCCTGTTCGCATGTTCTTGTGCGAACCGAACCGGGGGGTGTTCGGCCCATTCCTAATACACTTTTTAGGGCAATAACTTGCATATAAAAACCTTTAAAATTAGCATTTTTGATTTTTCATGTTCGGGTTCCATAGACTTTAATGGTGTTCGAATGTTCACACAAACTTTTTGCCTGTTCGCATGTTCTTGTGCGAACCAAACCGGGGGTTGTTTGGCCCATCCCTAATGACTGTATAAGCCCTGCTTGTTCAAGCAGCCAGGCATAAAGATTTCCACACCTCCCAGGTTGTTGTATGCATTGAACACATGGCCAATACATTCTAAAGGGGTCATATATTGTGCCAATGAGCAGTCTCAAAACCCTTTAGACAAGTTAACCCTTGCTATATTCTTCCCAAGAAGATGTGATTGAAGATGTGATTCCTACTTTGTTCAGGCAGAAAGTGATTAAGATGATGGTGACCAAGTTGTCACAATTAATTAAGCATGTGCTCAAGACACTCTAAAGGAATTGCTAAATTCATCTTTTGCAAGGGCCATCTTTTATGTCCACTGTTCCTTTCAGGACCATTAAAACTGATCTCAATTCCTTCTCGAACCAATCCGTCCTCTTCAGTCTCTTTTGAACAGGAAGAGGAGGATAACCTTTGTCCAGAACTTTTTTTTTTTGCTCCTTTTGTAAGGTTGGGGAAATGCCTTTAAATAGAAACAAAGCTGTGAAAGTTTTTCAAGTGCCTCCAGGGGACAGCTTCACTTATGGTGGCTGAATTAAGTGCTCTTTCTGCAAGATTGGAACATGTTGCAATAGCAGGATGGCAGTTATGCCCTTTTGAACAGAAAGATGTCCAGGACTTGGGAGCATTCCTTTGGTCAGTGTGTATCCCTTGTTGGACTGGCCAGATACATGACCTTACTATCAGAAGATGGCCTTTAAGGATGTACTCAATAACTGTGTTGTTCTTGATCTTGGAAGGTCAAACCTAAATACAAAAATGTAATATGGTTAGTTTTGGCTTCCTGCCTCAGGATGAACTTCTGTTGAGGCAAAGGAGACCGAAGGTCAAGAGTCAGTTTCCACGATCACTTCAGAGAGGTTAACTTCTGAATTTCTGGGTGGGAGTCCGGGAAAAACTGGTAAGCTAGCAGAAGTCAGAAAAGAGCTCAGGATGCTTCTGGTATTTTGGGATTGTTCCACCCATACATGCCTTTTGGGCTTTTTGTGCCTCTTCTGTGGACATAGGTACAGCTTGATATGGACACTTAGTCCCTTAAGGCAAGCATTTCAGGCCGTACCTGGAGATCTCTCATCCTTCACATCTCAAATTAAGCCGTAGAAATAGCCTTGCTCAGGTAGGATAAATTGAACTCTCGCCCTGTTCAAGAAATGTTGGAGAAATGAAATGGTCTGCAATGTCATTCCCTTCCGATGACCTAGCGGCTGGTCATGAAGTCAGACGCCAGTAAATTGGAACAGGAGCCTTACTTCAAGAGCAATGGCCTTTGGACCAATGGTCTTTTTCAAGAGTCCAAGATGGTGTCCAACATCCTGCATTTGAGAGCAGCATTTCAGGCTCCTAGCCTTCAGTCACCTCATCCAGGATGAATCTGTCCTGGTGAATTTAGACAGACAGTGCAACGCCTACATCTGGAAACAAGGATTAGTCTCTCCCTCCTGAAGAAGGTTTCTCTGTTTCTAGAAACTGCTCAAGTCAATCTTCTGGCACTATCTGTGGCCTATGTGCCTGGTCAGAAGAATCTTCAGGCAAACATTTATCCAGGACATATCTGGATGACAATGGATGGTCCAGAATACTGCAAGTGTTTCGAGAACTAACAGACCTTGCTATTTTCTTCCAGAGGTAGACCCACTCACATCCCCAGTCAACACCAAGTTGCTGAAGTTCTATTCAAGGGTCCAGAATCTGCAATGCAATCGGGATGGAGGTGCTGGTCGCAGAGTGGATCTCCAAGACAGTGCATACCTTTCCGACGCTCCCTCTGATACTCCTCTTCCAACTAAGGCTGTGACGGTTCAAGGTGACAGTTCTGGTGATCCCAAATTGGCCGAGGGGGCCTTGGTACCCTCTGCTCCTCCTAATGAGTGTCAATGATCGACTCCCTCTGCCTGTAAGTTCAAATTTTCTCTAAGTCCCATTCGTCCAGCATACAACAGGCTCAGGCTGATGGCTTGGGTCTTGAGAGGCAAAGGCTAATGGATCTCAAATGCTTTGTAAAGATTGTGAATACTCTTATGAAAACAGTGCTTATTGTAGAATATGGCATAAACTTGCAGGATTACTGCTAATCAACATTTTACACTAGACTCTTCAGAAGTCTGTTCTGAAATTTCTGCAGGCTGGGCTTGATTTAGGTCTAAGCATAAGTATGCTATAGGCACACATTCTGCCTATGTCTGCCTTCACTGGCATACAGTGGGCATCCAACAATTAATTATACCATTTTTCAAGTTGCAATTTGGTTGACATCTCAAACTGTTTCTGAAATGGATCTCCCATTGGTGTTGGATGTTTTTTGCCTCAGATGCCTTCAATCACCCTGTGGTACCTCTAACTGAAAACTGCTTTACTGGTGGCAATTACATCATCCAGAAGAGAGTCAGCATTGGCGGCCTTGGGGTTAAAGAACCCATACTCACACACTTCCCAGACAGGGTGGTACTCATGCCAATGCGCAAATTTGTACCTGAAATGACCTTCAGAGTCCATATCACACAAGAGGTTGTCCTTCCTATGTTCCTTTTGGGGAGTACTGAAGAAATTAGCCCATCTGATGTGGGCCAAGCTTTGCAATGTTTAATCAAGGCGACTTCTGCCACCAGGAAGTCGGAGCATCTTTTGGTCATTCCAAGTGGATCACATATTGATTTCATGGCTTCCAACAAGATTGTAGGCTCTTAGTTGGTGAAGCTCATCTCCTTAGCCTACCAAGTTGAAAGGGTTGGCCGTGCCAGAAGATTCAAGACACTCTTCACTAGAAAGGTCTTGACTTTGAGAGTGGCAGCAGGCCGAGTGTTTGAGACTATCTGCAAGGCATCTACGTGGGCAGCAAAATATATATGTTCAGGGCTTATTACTGTATAGAGGAAGCCTGAATGAGTTCTGTTTGTAGCCAGAATGTAGCATTATCCCTCCCCTGTTTGGCTAGTTAGTTCTCAGCTGTGCTGACATGGAGCCGTCAGGAAAATGGAAAATTTAATTCAAATACTTACCGTAATTTTCCTTTCCTGACAAGCTCCATGACAGTACAGATCCCACCCAGCTTGGTAGGACTAAATACAGAACGCCGAGGCTGTAGGTGGGCTCAAATTTAAGTTAAGTCCTGGAGGCATGGGGGGGCGGGGCCTATACCCAGCTGTGCTGCAATTCAATTATCCATTATTTTAACTGCCCTAGTGTTGTCCAATATAGGTAACCCTAAAACCTGCCTACTTCGGGTGTTGAAGGATATGCCTCTATCTAAATATGCTAAAACTTTGCTACGTATATTCTACTTTTAAGCAAAAAAGGTTAGTTTGAAGACAGAAAAGAACCCATACTCTCCCATAATAACAAATTTGATCCATTTGGTACACTCCATTCTTCCATTATACCAACTCACGTATGAGCAAAGAGTTAAACCATTGAAAACTGAGCTTATACAGGGCGTCACTCCTGGATTAAGTCTGCCCAAATGTTTCTGGCAATGTGAGAAATATTATGCTGGACTTCATAGATGAATCCTGTTTGCCTTTCTGTATGTTATTTATGTTTATAAATGGCAGTCTGACATTATTTACAGCACAGACTAAAGAATGATTCAGAGGGAATTATTTTTTTGAGCTGTATATTGTATCAAAAATAAAAGCTTTAATAAAATACCTTACAGAAAAAAAGAACAAGACCAATTTGGCTGCATATATTGGATCAGGTGTTTCTGACACAAGGGTACAGCTGAATACCAAAAGCCTAATGAAATCTGATGCTTGTTGCAAGGAACGAGTGGACAGTTAATATCTGCTTGCCCATTATTACACAACGCATAATGTATGACACAGCTGCTTTCTGCAACATGAAATACTTGTGCTTCTTTCTGAAGTGTTTCTTTGATGAAAGATTTCCAGTGATAAAAGAAAATTATAGAAAAATGAAGGGTGAGGGTGAAGAAATTGGAAATTTAATAGAATTTGAAAGAGGAAATTTTACCATAGTAATGTCATTGTGTCCAGTGAGAAAATCAATTTGGAATGATTTGCTGTATGCAAGGAGGATCTATTCTACAACTCAGAAAAGAACAGTTTACAATACATGGCCTGAAGGGGTACCTCTGTTTGTTTTTTAGGTTAAAGCACATACAACAAACCTCTGTATGTCAAAATAATTTGTTACAATCACACCAAATGCAGGCATCCCAATGAAACTAATAAAAAAATGGGTAAATAATTAAAACATTTTGATTACAGAACAAGAAATGCATGCTTACTGGACATTTTAAGTGCCTACCTGTAGATACATATTTGCGTTTATAAAAGCAATATTTTAAGCAGTGTGGGGCACTCCATGGCAGATTTTCTTTTTTCACTAATGGCGAAGTGTCAGTTTCAATTAACCAGTGGGCTGAATAAAAAGAACTGAACTGATTCCCCTATCCACACCTTCAAAGTGTATCCTCCCTGCTGTGTCATTGTATTCTAACAAAGGGACCCCCCCTCCAGAATACACTGATTAGTGCTGCAGTTCATTGGCTGCATGCTCTGTTCAAAGCAAAATTTTGATTTATTCAGCTTAAGGGTCTGATTAAAATAAAATCCACAGCCTTCTGTAAAATACGGTTCTATGCAAAATGGTTGCTACTTGTCAGAGTCCTGTATAGTAATATAGTGTTGCATTATCCATACTAAATAGGCAAATTGACTCTTAGTATCTCTTGATACGATAGGATAGTCTGGTTGATTGTGTTAAAAAGATTCTGTAATGGCTGTCAACTAAGTAGGTATACTTTTCCAGGTAGCGGCTGTGAGTACTTCACTTAATTAACCTAACCATAAAAGTATCCTGGCAATATTTTTGCAACAGGGCAAAAAAATATATATATATATTTTTTTAAAGCAAAGCAAAGCAGTAGGCTATTGCTGGTAGGGCAGATGGTTATCATTAGCTTTCCTATAGGTGAGAGGAAGGAGATACCCTGTGTTACAACCAAAGTCCCTCTATTTAAAGCCAAACAGAGGGCTGAATATTTTTTCTTTGCCTATATATAACAACACAGGGTGCCTGAGCAGCCAAATGGCAATGACACATTCACATGAGATGAAGTAGACAGAGTCACAATTTTTTCCTTACCTAGAAATACTGGTAATATATATTACTTCATTACCAACAACCAGAGTAGAAGGGGACTATAGGGGAGATATGTGTAGTTACGGGAGACCAGCATTAACATGAACATGTTACTTTGCTCTGCACAAGTTAATTTTAAAGTACCCATAGAGCTCTACCAGATATAATTATAATCTTATGTTTATTAGAACTTGCAGACACCTATTCCTCCCTGAGAAATAACACTCAGAGTTTAGAAAACCTTTTGACTTCTAAAATGTTCCTTATGAAAAAACAGACATCACCGCTTATGCCTATCTTGTTTGTCTCTACAAGCTAAGCACAAACACTTGGTCATATCATATGATTGCTTTTATACAGCAAACATGTCTGAACATTGTCTAAATTATGGTTAGATCATACCTGCACATCCTATCATCCTCTGATGTTTATGACCAGCAAAGATTATGTTTCTTTATGCACAAGAAGTAGCCTTGAAAATCCTTTTGCATACAGCCTGCCCATTCTTCGTTTTAGTAATATAATGGAATTGGCTGTCTCTCTAAATTCCAGCTGAACCTAGTTTCTCATTCTCCTTAGCTGGCAGTTCTACCATAATGCCACTAGCATAATGAAGTTCACAGTTACATAAGTTAGGTCCTTGTCCTATTTAACATTAAATATTGCCAGCATTAAAAAAATGTCTTCCAGCAAAAGTAAGGACATTGCTGAACAATAAATAATCCAGAATTAAAACTGCACTGACAAATGAATAACATGATATGTGAAGAAAATTCTCCATTATGCTTTATATTTACTACTTTATTGTTTATGCATTCATTAGACTGTAATTAAATTGTGGTAGTCTCAGTTTCCAAAACAATTATCCAATTAGACAACACTAAATCATTTTAGATAAAACATCTAGGTGGTTGAAAAGTATGTTAATTAAGTAGAGATATTTGATATAAAATGAGAATAGATAATCATGGAAGCTGAATTAAAACCTGTAAAGACTTGATAATGGTCTAATATGACAGTTAAAACTTCTCTTTTTAATCCTATTTTCTATAATTCCGGTCCCACAGTCATGTGATCATAACTGGAAAAAAGGAGTAGGGACCATGCACCATTCTGTTTTATCTCCATTTAAATCTAGGGTGTTGGCTGCTAGGCTGGGACCAGACTGAGCATCTGATTTCCTTTTCTTAGACTCTGCAAGTCTTCTTTAAGTACAGTGGGTTGATTGCATCTACCTGTTATTGTGAAGGAGCTTCCAATGATTAACTAGGTGCCACCCGCCCACAGTAGTTTTACTGCAGGCGAGCAGCACAAGACGGACAATATGCTGATAGAGGATCTGCCCCCCAGCCCAAAGCACCTTGCCCTCATGTTGACGGGGACAAGGGCCTCATCCCCACAACTGTGGCCCCTGTTGATGTCACCGACCCAGCATGCACCGGTACATGCCATCACAAGGGGGTGGGACCACCAGGTGATGTAGCCAGATGACCCTGCTTTGACTTTCTGCTATAATACATATCCAAAAAAAAAATATATAAAAAAACAAATGTAATCATCAGTTTAGGCCAATATGCATTCTTCTATATATTTTTGGTAAAAAAAAAATCCCAATTAGCGTATATTGATTGGTTTGTGCAATAGTAATAGCATCTACAAAATAGGGGATAGATTTATGGCATTTTTATTACTTTTTTTTTCTAGTAATGGCAGCAATCAGTGATTTTTAGCGGGACTGCGACATTGTTGTGGACAGATCGGACACCTAACTGACATTTTTGACACTTTTTTGGGAACCAGTGACATTAATACAGTGATCAGTGCTAAAAATATGCACTGACATTGTACTAATGACACTGGCAGGTAAGGGATTAACATCAGGGGTGATCAAGGGGTAAATGTGTTCCCTGTTTGTGTTTTTTACCTGTATTTGGGACTGTGTGACTGGGGAAACACACAGATCTGTCTTCCTGCTCAGCGTCATCCCCTGACAGAACAAAGATATGCCTTGTTTACTTCAGATCCCTGTTCTGTCTCTGTGGGGAACAATCGTGGGTGGCCGATGGACATCTAGTCCGCCAGAACTGCTGATTGGCTCTACTGCTGGCCAATCGGAGCGCGCACATGCCCAGAAATGCAAGTGCATGGAACGCCATACCGGTACGACGATTCGCACAGCCAAACCACCTTGCCACAGTATATCTGCGGCGGGTGGTTGGCAAGTGGTTAATTATCGGCAAGCTGATGACCCCCACTGACAGCTGATGAGTCCTCCATTGTTAAACACTCGGCAACCGGCTCCCCAGCCTGCTTCTTAGCAACCAGCTATTTGTAAAGAAACAGTGTGGGGGTCCTCTTAACCCCCACGCTGTTTTTTGAAAAATACTGCATGTGATACTGCCAGCAAAACTCTGGTGGTAAATATTTTTTTACTCTCTGGTCCATTTGTGAGTTGGACTTAAGAGTTTTCAAAGCGATATTTACTGGCACATTTTTTTTTGCGGTAAACACTGCATAATCATAATTTTTTTTTATGAATTGGACTTAATTTAGCGTATGCGATAAGTTATGCAAAGTCACGTAACTGTGTTATAGCATGCAATAAACATTAGTTAATTGATGCCAAGCTGTTCTAAGTTCTTCTCTTCCTGAACCCTATTTGGTTCAGAATGACAAGAGAGCAACACCACCATGAGTTGAAGCAGCACATTTACATTCACACACACAATTTAGGCACATTTAACCTCTTGATTACCATCCATTAACCCTTTTATCACCACTGCCATCCAGCCAGCGCCATTAGTACAGTGTCAGTTATCACGGATCACTGTATTTGTGTCACTAGCAACATCATATAGCGTCAGATAGGGTCAGTATGTGTCCCTTCAGTCAGGGTCAGTTAACGCTAGGTTTCCTGCTCACCATTGCAGTCACACTTAGAGTTGAGCGGACACCTGGATGTTCGAGTTCGTCGGGTTCGGCCGAACCTTGTGAAAACATTCGGGTTCGGCACCGAACACGATCCGAACTTGATCCCGGACACCGAACCCCATTGAAGTCATTGATGACCCGAACTTTTGGGCACAAAAATGGCTGTAAAAAGTCATGGAAAGGGTTAGAAGGCTGCAAAAGGAAGCAAAATGGGGGTAAGAGTAGGACAAGTGCCCTGCAAACAAATGTGAATAGGGAAATAACTTAAAATGACATAAAAAAATAAAAAATTGGAGGAGGAGGTGGATGTGGAGTAGGAGCCTGGAGGTTGAGGAGGCGGTCACCATGGCGGTGTAGGTGGAAATGGTGGTGGAGGAGGAGGAGGTAGCCAACACTGTTTTTGTTAGTTTGTTTGTTTGTTTTTAGAATTGGGGAAGCCCCCAGAATATTGAGACCTATTAAAAAAAAAAGGATACCAATGGCTGTGTGAGGCCGGTCTAAAAGTCTATTCTGCACAAGGTACAGACAAGTCTTGTGGGATCCATGCCTGGTTCATTTTAATAAAGGTTAGCTTGTCCACGTTGGCTGTGGACAGGCGGCTGCGCTTGTCTGTGATAATGCCCCCTGCCGTGCTAAACACACGTTCAGACAATACACTGGCTGTAGGGCAGGCCAGCACCTCCAAGGCATAAAGGGCAAGCTCAGGCCATATGCCCAATTTGGATACCCAGAAGTTGAATGGGGCAGACCCATCAGTCAGCATGTGTAGGCGTGTGCACACATACTGTTCCACCATGTTGCTGAAATGCTGCCTCCTGCTATGATGTTGCATATCAAGTGGTGCTGTTTGTGGTGACGTGCTGCTGACAAAGCTTTTTCACATTTCAGCCATGCTAACCCTGCCTTCTGAGGTGCTGGCAGTGCCACAGCTGCGTTGGTGACCTCTTCCTCCTCCTCCTCTGCCTTCACCTTGTGCTTCCACTGAGCCCCCTGGGAATGCCCTCATCAGCGTCTCTACCAGAGTGCGCTTGTAGTCACGCATCTTCTGATCACATTCCAGTGACAGAATTAAGGACGGCACGCTGTCCTTGTAATGGGGATCCAGCAGTGTGGCCACCCAGTAATCAGCACAAGTTAAAATGTGGGCAACTCGGCTGTCGTTGAGCAGGCACTGCAGCATGTAGTCACTCATGTGTGCCAGGCTGCCCAGAGGCAAAGAAAAGCTGTCCTCTGTGGGAGGTGTATCATCTGTGTCCTCCGTATCCCCCCAGCCACGCTCCAGTGATGCCCACAAGCTGCGTTGGGTGCCACCCTGCTGTGAACACGGTTCCTCCTCCTTCTCCTCATCATCCTCATTCTCCTCATCCTCCAGAACTGTCCCCTGGCTTGAAAATGTTTGACCTGGCCTATGCTGGTGCAGGAACCCACCCTCCGAGCCACTTGTGAATGAGTGGCCTGATAACCGTGGAAATGACCCCTCTTCCTCCTCCTCCTGTGCCACATCCTCTTCCATCATCGCCCAAAGTGTTTTTTCAAGGAGACATAGAAGTGGGATAGTAACACTGAGAACAGCGTCATCGGCACTGGCTATGTTGGTGGAGTACTCGAAACAATGCAATATGGTACACAGGTCTCGCATGGAGGCCCACTCGTTGGTGGTGAAGTGGTGCTGTTCTGCAGAGCAACTGACCTGTGCGTGCTGCAGCTGAAACTCCACTATTGCCTGCTGCTGCTCGCACAGTCTCTCCAGCATGTGCAAGGTGGAGTTCCACCTTGTGGGCACGTCGCATAGCAGGCAGTGAGCGGGAAGGCCGAAGTTCCGCTGCAGCACCGACAGGCAAGCAGCAGCAGGGTGACAACGCTGAAAGCGCGCACAGATGGCCCGCCCTTTCTGCAGCAGCTCGGACATATCTGGGTAGTTTTTTTAGAAATTTTTGCACCACCAAATTCAGCACATGCGCCAGGCAAGGCATGTGCGTCAAACCGGCTAGACCCAGAGCTGCTACGAGATTTCGCCCATTATCGCACACCACCAGGCCGGGCTTGAGGCCCAGTGGCAAGAACCACTCATCGGTCTGTTGTTCAATGCCAGTCCACAGCTGCTGCGCAGTGTGGGGTTTATCCCCCAAATATATCAGTTTTAAAACAGCCTGCTGTCGTTTCCCCCTGGATGTGCTGAAGTTGGTGGTGAAGGTGTTACGCTGAGTGGATGAGGAGGTGGTAGAGGAGGAGGAGGAAGCACAGTAGGAGGAGGAGGCAACAGGAGGCAAAGAGAAATGCCCTGCAATCCTTGGCTGCAGAAGGACATGCGCCAAACGGCTAGCCACCTCAGGCCCACCCACCACTACATTTGCCCAGTGTGCAGTTAGGGAGATATAGCGTCCCTGCCCATGCTTATTGGTTCACGTATCAGTGGTTATGTGGACCTTGCCACAGATGATGTTGTGCAGTGCACACTTGATCTTGTCCCCAACTTGTTTGTGCAGGGAAGTGGAAATGCAGTGGCGGCTGGGAACCACGTACTGTGGGACAGCCACGACCATCAGGTATTTAAAATTGTCCGTGTCCACCAGATGGAATGACAGCATTTCAAAAGCCAGGAATTTGGAAATGCTGGCATTCAGGGCCAGGGATCGGGAGGGTAGGGGGGTTTTTCCTCTTTCTCTCCAGTGTTTGGGAGATGGAGAGCTGTAGGCACTGTAGAGGTGGAGGAAGAGGCCAAGGAATCAGGAGGAGGCCGAGACCTTTCTTGGATTTTGAGGCACTTATTCCACTGCAGCAAGTGCTTTGAATTTAGATGCCTGGTCATGCAGGTTGTGCTCAGGTTTAGAACATTTATGCCTCGCTTCAGGCTCTCATTGCACAGTGTGCAAACCACTTGTGTCTTGTAGTCAGCACATTGTCTGAAGAATTGCCACACCGGGGACGCCTTTGAGCTGCCTTTGGTGTGCTAGGTCCCTGGCTGCGGTGGGTAGTAGCAGGCGTACTGTCTAGGGTGACGCTCGCTCCACTTTTGCAACCTGCTTCCTTTTTTGCTGTGCTAGTGACTCTGTGCGACCACCACCTCTTCCTCCAAACTGCACACGTCACTCGCATAACCCTCATTCCATGTGGGGTCTAGGACCTCATCATCCTCCTCCACATCATCTTCCACCCACCCTTCACCACTGCCCTCCTTGTCAGTCTGCACACTGTGGAAAGCTGCAGCAGTTGGCACCTGTGTTTCGTCATCATCAGAGACGTGCTGCGCTGGTGTTTCCATGTCCTCATCCTGCAACAGAAGTGGTTGGGCATCAGTGCACTCAATGTCTTCCACTTCTGGGGCAGGGCTATGTGGATGGCCCATGGAAAGCACACCAGGAGAGTCATCAAAAAGCATAAGAGACTGTTGCATGACTTGAGGCTCAGACTGCTTGGCTAATTTACAAGGGGCTGAGGTGAAAGACAGATGGCCATGTGGTTCAGGTACCAACTCTGAGCTTTCATCAAGGGACCGGGTGGGAGACAATGTGAAGGAACTGGAGGCATTGTCAGCCACCCAATCTACTATCGCCTGTACTTGTTCTGGCCTCACCATTCGTTGAGTGCCATTCGGGCCTACCATATAACGTTGAAGGTTCTGTCGGCTACCTGAGGAAGGTGTTTTACTTGTGCGTGTAGCTGGCACAGATCGACCATGTCCTCTCCTTTCAACAGGAGCTACAGCAACACCATCAACACCAGCAGCACTACCACCACGACCACATCCCTTATTTGACGCTCTCTTCATTCTGGACACAAATGTATTATGTAGCACTATTTATTAATACTACAAAAAAAATAATACATTTATTATTCTTTTTTTTAAAAAAAAAACAAAAATTGTAGATGCACTTTTTATTTTTGTGCAAGAAATGCACCGCTCACACCAGCAGCAGGAACCTCTCCCTACACCAGTATGAGATGATTTTAGAACAATAATCTCCCCCTCACAGCACCGACAGGAACCTCTCCCTAATGCTGTTGGAGATGGTTTTATAACGATAAACTCTCCCTCAGAGCACCAATAGGAACCTCTCCCTAATGCGGTAGGAGATGGATTTAGAATGATAAACTCTCCCTCAGAGCACCAACAGGAACCTCTCCCTAATGCAGTAGGAGATGGTTTTAGAACGATAAACTCTCCCTCAGAGCACCAACAGGAACCTCTCCCTAATGCAGTAGTAGATGGTTTTAGAATGATATTCTCTCCCTCAGAGCACCAACAGGAACCTGTCCCTAATGCAGTAGTAGATGGTTTTAGAATGATAATCTCTCCCTCAGAGCACCAACAGGAAAGGCTCCCTAATGCACTATAAGATGGTTCTGCACGCTAATGTCTCCCTCACAGCACAGACAGGAATGTCTCCCTAATGCTCTATAAGATGGTTCTGAACGCTAATGTCTCCCTCACAAGACGGCAATGAAGGTCTCCCTAATGCAGTCTGAAATGGTTATGAACGCTAATCTTTCCCTCATAGCACCGCCATGAAGCTCTCCCTACTCTAGTCGGAGACAATCTGACACATGGCGCTACGTGACTCCAGCCTCATATAGAGGTTGGGTCACATGATGCACTGGCCAATCACAGCCATGCCATAAGTAGGCATGCCTGTGATGGCTTCTAAGGGCAAACTAGTGAAAAGCTCATTGATTGGCTGCCCAGCAGCTATAGAAAAGGCGCCAAAAATACCCGAATACCGAACCCAAACTTTTTTTCAAATGTCCTGGTTCGGGGCACGGACACCCTAAAGTCTGGTACTGACCTGAACTTCACAGTCCGGGTTCGCTCAACTCTAGTCACACTATACGTCACTGATCACCGCTATTGTCTCAACAGTTAAGTATTTTGACTATACCAGTGTCCCCAAAAATGCAGCGTTAGCAGGATCAGCTTCAATCACTGCCAACACGTGTGTTAAGAGAACAGGTCCCTTCTAAAGCCAGGTGTACTCGACCCCAGGTTGCTGAGGTGTTAGAAACACATAATTATGTTCATAGGCAGTGCTGCACTAGCTTTTGGTGATCTGGCAAGCATCAAGGGCTAATACATCCTGGCCTTTTAGACACCAGCATTGCAGTATCTCATTTTGAAATGGTGAGCACCAGAAATGCAGTACAAGCTGGTGAGGTGGCTAACATTAGTAGCGGAATGCAAATGCAGCCACCAAGAATTCAAGCACAGGCCTGTAGAGCCCATATGTACAAAAATGGGGGGTGGTAGTTGGCGCAGATATACCACTAACCATCAGGTACAGATTGTGAAATGTAAAGGGACAACCCTTAAGAAACACCACAGTGCCATTGCAACTGTACATGCTCGATCTATCACTGCAATTGTGAGTAGTTTTAACCCTTTTGAAATAAAGCTTCACTAATAAGCTACACTTATAAGGCGTCTGTGTTCTTCACTTGCCATAGAGCCCATAGTAGCCTTCTAGAGGTGCTTCCAAACCCTAATTGGCTGTCATTGAATTCAGCGGCACCTGCTATCCCCTATTCACATACTAGCACAGGGTTCGATTGGAAACAGCCAACTTAACGCCTCTTGATTTTTTTTAGCTGTTTTTCACTGAAGACCTCTACGATTTGATTGTGAACCAAACTCATGTTTATGCCCTACAATACATTGCTGCTAACACAAATTCATACCCTGATAAACCATTCAAGTAGAAACATGTCATCATTTCCGAATGTAAAACTTTCTTGAGCCTAACCCTTAATGGGCATTACGAAAAAGAAAGAATTGTGGTCATATTGGTCCACAGACCTGATTCAGCACATGCTCCTGTTAATTGCTGCAATGGCCAAGCATAGATATGAGCATATAATGCATTTCATGCATTTCAATGACAATACCCTCTGTCATCCTTAACCACTTCCTTACTGGGCACTTAAACCCCCCTCCTGCCCAGACCAATTTTCAGCTTTCAGGGCTCTCACACTTTGAATGACAATTACTCAGTCATGCAACACTGTATCCATATGAAATTGGCGTCCTTTTTTCACACAAAAAAGAGCTTTCTTTTGGTGGTATTTAATCACCGCTGGGTTTTTTATTTTTTGCGCTATAATTAAAAAAAGACAGAAAATTTTGAAAAAAAACGCATTTTTCTTCATTTTTGTTATAAAATTTTGCAAATTAGTAATTTATCTTCATAAATTTTGGCCACAATTTATAATGTTACATATCTTTGGTAAAAATAACCCAAATTAGTGGATATTATTTGGTCTTTGTGAAAGTTAGAGAGTCTACAACCTATGGTGCAAATCACTGAAAATTGATCACACCTGATGTACTGATCACCTATCTCATTTCTTGAGACCCTAACAAGCCAGCAAAATACAAATACCCCCCAAATGACCCCTTTTTGGAAAGTAGACATTCCAAGGTATTTAGTAAGTGGCATGTGAGTTTTATGAAGTTGTCATTTTTTTCCCACAATTCTTTGCAATATGAAGATTTTTTTTTTTTAACAAAATTGGCATTGTAACAGGTTATTTCTCTCACATGGCATATGCATACCTCAAATTACACCCCAAAACGTATTCTACTCCTCCTCCCGAGTATGGCAATTCCACATGTGTGGGACACTTTTACAGCCTGGCCACATAGAGGCCCAACACTGAACTAGCACCTTTAGGCGTTTTAGAAGCATAAATTACATATCTCATTTCTCAACCACCTATTACAATTCTGAAGGCCCTGGAGCACCAGGACAATGGAAACGCCCACTAAATGACCCCATTTTGGAAAGGTAACACCTCAACGTATAATCTAAGAGGCATAATGAGTCTTTTGATTGGTTCATTTTTTTCCAGAAGTTTTTGGAAAATGTGGGAAAAAGATGAAAACACATTTTTTTTACACAAAGTTGTCCATTTATAAGGTATTTCCAACACATAGCATGTACAAAGGAAAAATTACACCCCAAAATACATTCTGCTACTCCTCCTGAGTATGGTGATACCACATGTGTGAGACTTTTACACAGCCTGGCCACATACAGAGGCCCAACACTGAACTGGCACCTTCAGGCGTTTTAGAAGCATAAATTACACATCTCATTTCTCAACCACCTATTGCAATTCTGAAGGCCCTGGAGCACCAGGGCAATGGAAATGTCCACAAAATGACCCCATTTTGGAAAGCTAACACCCCAACGTATAATCTATGAGGCATAATGAGTCTTTTGAACAGTTCATTTTTTTCCAGAAGTTTTTGGAAAATGCGGGAAAAAAATGAAAACACTTTTTTTTTTACACAAAGTTGTCCATTTATAATGTATTTCCAATACATAGCATGTACATGGCAAAAATTACACCCCAAAATACATTCTGCTACTCCTCCTGAGTATGGCGATACCACATGTGAGACTTTTACACAGCCTGGCTACATGCAAAGGCCCAACATGCAAGGAAGACCATCAGGTGTTCTAAGGACACATAGCATTACAAATGCCATGAATTACACCCCAAAATACATTCTGCTGAGTAAAGAGTAAACAAAAGATTACCTGTGGTTTTAGTATTGCAGCTGTCCACAGGAGGATAGCACTGGTCCAGGCAGCAGGCAGGGTCAGCTACAGCGAAAACACAATTGTCCAGGCAACCGACAGCGAATGCAATTGTCCAGGCAACAGGCAGGTAAACTGTCTATAGTACAGGCAGGGATATTGTCCATATACAGTCCAGGGTCAGTGCAGGCAGAGATATTGTCAACAGTGCCAAAATATTGGTCCTGGTAGTAGGACAGTGAATGCAATTGTCCAGGCAACAGGCAGAAATACTGTCCATAGTCAGTACAGGCAGCAGGCAAGGATACTATCCATATGCAGTTCAAGGTCAGTGCAGACAAAGATATTGTCAACAGTGCCATAGTATTGATCCTAGTAGCAGGCAGGAACATGGTCCATAGTCCAGGTAGCAGAGGTGTGGTCAGTTCATCCGGCAGGCAGAGGCATGATGGCAAGAAGTCCTACAGGCAGCAGGCAGAAGTAGGGCCTCGGTCATGACAGAATGGGGAAAGGGGTAGAGGCTTCTCCCACCCAATCTCTTTGAAGCCTCCGAGTCTCCAGACCCTAATCTGGGAGAGAGAAAACAAAAACAATGTTTTCTTCTTCCAGAAAAAAAAACATTCTGGAGCCCCTCACATATGTGAGACCCCTGTGTTGTGAATCATCCCACTGCTCCAGTTACAGGGTACAAGATCAGTCCAAGAGGCAGGCAAAAAACGTGGTCAAACAGTCCAAGGTCAGTTCCAGATCAGGCAAAGGTATGTACAAAATCAGTAGGCAGAATCGTGGTTAAATAACAGTCCAGGGCCAGTTCCAGATCAGGCAGAAGTATGTACAAAATCAGTAGGCAGAAGCATGGTCGAATAACAGTCCAGGGTCAGTTTCAGATCAGGCAGAAGCATGTACAAAATCGGTAGGCAGAAGCATAGTCGAATAACAATCCAGGGTCAGTTCCAGAGCAGGCAGTAAGCATGGGAAGTGGCATAAGGGGTGCGAACTGGAAAAAGAAACTGAGGAATCAATAATTGACCAGGGTGTGATAACGCCTGAAGCAGTCACCTATGCATAGACCTGGTTGGGAAGGGCACTGGGCACAATGATAAGTGGTGTCTCTTTTAACTCCACTATTAGAGCACACCTGGCATTTTTTCTGTCGTTTTTGTCCTGTTGGTCTGGGAGGGATTTTATCGGGGAAATTTCGCTCAGAAAGTCTACTACAGACATTGGTTCTAATATTTTCTGGTGGGCCGCTGGGGTATAGAAGTGTCGTGATGATATCCTCCTGGTAGGCAAGGAAGGGTTTGGGGTTTACTGTGGAATTTCAATATATTACATAAGTATTGTATATGGCCAAATGAAAAAAATAGAGGGCAACTTTTTTATACCAGTGGTATGTTCTTCTTGTAGGTAAATAAGGTTCCAACATTTGATCATTTAGATCGACTCCTCCCATGTACAAATTGTAATCTTGGATACAGGTGGGCTTCTGTATTGGGCCATTTCTTCTGGGGATCTCTACCAGTGCATTGTTGTGGATAGATGTTAGCATGTACACGTCCCTTCTGTCCCTCCATTTCACAGCCAGAACTTCCTCATTCCGCAGACTCGCCGTCTCTCCTTTTCCAAGCCTCATGTTGACTAGTCTTTGAGGAAAGCCCACCCAATTTTTTCTGGCTGTGCCACAAGCTGGTGTACTCTTTCTGTAAAGGTTCCGGAACAGGGGTAGACTGGTATAAAAAGTATCCACATACAGGTGGTAGCCTTTGTCCAGGAGTGGGTGGATTAGTTGCCAAACAATTTTACCACTTGTTCCTAAATATTCTGGGCAATTAGGGGGATTCAGCTGGGAGTCCTTCCCTTCGTATACTTTGAAGGCGTACACGTACCCCGTGGTTCGGTCGCACAATTTATATACCTTCACCCCATAGCGGGCCCCTTTGCTGGGTATTAATTGTTTCACTCCCAGCCTGCCGCAAAATTTCACCAGGGATTCATCTATACATATATGCTGGTCCAGGGTAAATAATTGGGGGAATAGTTCAGAAAAATATTGAGAATTGGGCGAATCTTATAAAGCCGGTCATAATTTGGGGCATTTCGGGGAGGGCACTGGGTATTATCGGTAAAATGAAGAAATCTCATGATCATGAGAAATCTTTTCCTGGGCATTTTTGATGAGAAGACCGGCATGTGGTAGATGGGGCGGGTGGACCAGTAGGAGCGGAGTTCATTTTTGTTGTTTAGTCCCATGCAGAATGTGAGGCCCAAAACAATCTTGACCTCTTCCACCATTACGTCTCTCCACTCAAAGGGACGGGAATAGTATGAGTTTGGGTTAGCCTGAATAAATTGCTGTGCATATAGGTTGCACTGGGCAACAATGGATCGCAGCATGTCCTCAGTAAAAACCAAATAGAAAAAATCAATGGGAGAAAAATTTTCTGTGTCCACCTGGACTCCTGGTTGGGCAGTAAAAGGGGGAATCCTAGATTCTCCTGAATTGGGAGGAAGCCACAAGGGGTGCTGGAGTGAGTAGGGAAGGCCGGCATGGGACCCTTTGGGGCTGAGGTACAGCAGTGCTGGTGGATGGCACTGGGGTGCTGGTGGATGGCACAGCGGTGCTGGTGGATGGCATAGCAGTGCTGGTGGATGGCACAGCGGTGCTAGTGGATGGTATTGCCTCTTCACCAATGCGCCTTCGTCTGGCGGGCGGACAATATTCCTCATCTGAGTCCAGCTCTGATTCACTACTTGAGACCGAATCTTAGGTCATATCAGACTCCGGCTCAGGCTCAGAGGAACCTGCAGGAGAGAGCTTCCCGTTTGCTCTCCTCTGCCGCAAGAATAATGTAGGCCTCCTCAGCAGAAAATGATCTCTTTGCCATTGTTGCAGTAGTAATTGACACTGATGACACGTATGGCACTAATGAGGTGATGGGCACTTATGGCCCTGATGACACGTGACACTGATGGGACTGATGTCAGGTCAGGTGGCACTGATATGTGGCACTGAGGACAGGTTAGGAGGAACTGATATGTGGCACTTATGACAGGTCAGGTGGCACTGGTGACAAGTAACACTGATGGCAGTGACAGGTGGCAATGATGACAGGTCAGGTTGTACTTTGACACGTAGCACTGATGACACTTGGATGACACGTGGCACTTGATGGCACTGACAGGTGGCACTGATGACAGGTCAGGTGGCACTGATGATAGGTCAGGTGGCACTGACACGTGGCACTGATGGCAGGTCAGGTGGCACTGACACGTGGCACTGATGGCAGGTCAGGTGGCACTTTATGACACGTAGCACTTTGATGACACGTGACAATTGATGGTACTGATAGGTGGCACAGACAATACGTGGCACTGACAGGTGGCACTGACATGTGGACTGACAGGTGGCACTGAGATGTGGCACTGATGTGGCACTGTTGTGGCACTGATATGTGGCACTGATATGCGGCACTGGCAGATGGCACTGATATGCGGCACTGACAGGTGGTACTGACAGGTGGCACTATGATGGGCACAATTTATTAGCACAGTAACTGTTTTTTTCAACTCACAGCTTGGATCGATCAATCTCTCCTCACACAGCGGTGTCTGTGTGAGGAGAGAAGGCAGGCAACAGGAGATGATCTCATATGTTTACCTTTGAGATCATCTCTCATTGGGCCCGCCGATCACGTGGTAAACGGCCGCTGTGATTGGCCGTTTAACACGATCTGTGATTGGCTGTGTCCAAGGACATCACCGAGATTCCCCGCCGCGCGCCCGCGATTGCGGGCTGGGAGCGCGCAAAGAGGCGGACGTCCATGGACGTCCGCCGGGCAATTGGGATCCGCGCTGTAGCCGTCTTTTGGCTATAACGCGGATCTGAAGTGGTTAAGGTGACCTTGACTATGATCAGCTCCACAAAATTCGTACCATCATAAAATTACCTTTCTAAAAAATTTGCATTTGTGTACATGCCCCAACAAAACATCTGCATAGACGAGTCCCTAGTACATTTAACTGGCAGGCTTGCAATTAGGCAATATCTCCCCAGCATACTTGTCAGATATAGGGTCAAAATGTATAAGCTCTGTGAAAGGGCCACAAGCTATACATATTATTTTAGATTTTATGAGGGAAAAGACACTCAGCTGGAGCCCCCGGATGCTCAGACTACATAGGGAGCAGTAGCAAGATAGTATGGGACTTGGTGTCACTCTTGTTCCTAAATGTGTACCATTTGTACATGGACGACTTTTATACAAGCACTTTTTCAACAGTTGTTCATGGCACCCAGTCACAGGGCTTCCCCCATAGGCTCATTAACTCCCCACTTAGAAAGGGAGAGAAAGCCTGCTTGTGGAATGATGAAATACTTTCAGTGAAGTAGAAGGACAGAGGGTATTCATCTCATCTTCCATTCACCAAGACACAAAATTCCAAATTTACACAGCATCTGGTGTCATTGAAAAGCTGTTCTGTGTCCATGACTATAATCTTTATATGGAAGGAGAAGACTTCAATGATCAAATGATGAGATTGTATTTAGCTCCCCTTTAGAGCTAGACACTGGTACAAAAAAGTGTCTATATATTTATTTCAAATTACAGTGTTGCCAACCATCAGTATTTTAACTGGCAGCCATAAACAAACAGGCACTTTTCTCCTGCCAATAAATGCCAGTGAAAGAAAAAGGTTGCCAGTATAAAATATTGCCGTGACGCTTGGCCAAGACCATCTGAGTGCCCGCTACAATGTGTTCGGGCAGGGCCAGCAGGGGGCAGGGCCAGCAGGGGGCAGGGCAGTGCCTGAGCATGTTGTGTGATATCATGGTGCAAGGGAGCCGAGTGGAGTGGCCAGCTCCTTGTGTGCGGGCTTGTAGAACGGGAACAAGGCAAGCCATGACTTATAAATGTATTTCATAATAGTCCTGATGGACTTCTAAATAAATACTAAAGTGCAATGATCCTTCTTTGAATTTTTTCTATATATGGTCAGTGGGATGACC
This sequence comes from Glandirana rugosa, assembly GCA_018402905.1. Classification (NCBI taxonomy): domain Eukaryota; kingdom Metazoa; phylum Chordata; class Amphibia; order Anura; family Ranidae; genus Glandirana; species Glandirana rugosa. The sequence continues at coordinate 197,064 of BLSH010146592.1, forward strand.
TGATCGTTGGTGCACTACTTCTGTCAGTTGTGCTGTTCGCCACACCTGTTTGGAATATACTTAACCCATGTGAACGAGTACCAGATACCTAGAAACCGCATTCAAGGATGGCTGCAGTGCTTCATTCTCTTACACCGAGGAGGACATTTCCAGGATCTACACAGGTACAGTAGGATCTAGAGACTTTTTAACACAAACTTCCACTGTACAATTAACCCGCAAATTTGAAAGATTGTCTCAGAAACTTGTCAAGGTGGAGTTACATGAAGTGACACTAGCTGAATATTATAAACGACAACTTATTCCATGTGGATTACGGGTACGGTTGATACCTACTTTATTTGCACAAAATCAGGACTTTAAAACCAAATTCATCCAAATCATTAACAAATGCTCTTTCGATCTGATCACACTGACTGTTCAATTCTTACAAGAAGAGCGGGCAGCTCTGACTCAACAAATTGCCGATATTGAAACACAAATGTTTACTGTGATGAGCCAAGAAGAAATTTCTACAAATAAAAAAAAACTGTTGATGATAAAATGAATATCTTAAGGATAACCATTGAAACTCATAAAAGATCCAAACTTGAATGAGATTGTGAGGACTATGCAAATGAGTGTATAATAATTGGACAGATCCAAACTTTCCTCATACACGCCCTCAAAGGAGAGGATTGCATGACAAAGCTAATTTACATCTTCCTCATCCATGACTTCCACTGGTTCCTCTGTTAATGCATCTACTACTTTTTTAGAACCAACCCAATCAAATCCCCCCCGCAGGAGAAGGGGAGGCAAGCGACACAGGCATGGCCACCAGAGGTGCAGTGAGGAAACGGGGAGCCAGACAGAGATAGTAAATGTGGTACATAATATTTAGTCTGCTATATTGTCTGTTGATGAAAAATCTGTTTTAAACAAAGGTTTGGGCTTTTGTCCTAAAGATCGTATGAATAATTTTGTGGTTAAACAAGATCTATATCGTTTTTATAGACAAATTAGACTTAAGGTACATTATTCTATCAAAAAAGTAGCCACACATACTAGTATTTCATCTCTGTCTATAAAAAATCTTGACCTTAGAAAAAAAAGCCGTTTTTTTCCACCAACCACTTACCCCGCAGTAGAGATGTATATTAAAAAGGTGGAAAAAGAAATAGAAACCTTTATTAAGGATGAAACCAGGAGAGATCATATTCCCAATAATTTAACCAAAAATTAGGCTATTGCTCTTTCCTCCTTGCTGGCCAGGCGAGATATTATTATCAAACCGGCCAACAAGGGGGGATCAATAGTTGTCATGGATAAGGATAAATATGAGGCAGAGATTTATAAACAATTGTCAGACCGAGAAACGTATATGCCTCTCACATACATTCCCACCACTAAAGTGCAGGATAGAATTAAAAAATAGTGACACGAGCAGTCAGTGATTGATTGATAGACACTGAGACTAAAGAATTTTTATGTGTTGATCATCCAATAACCCCAGTCCTATATACGTTACCTAAAGTACACAAAAACCCCATTGATCTCCCGGGATGCCCCATAGTGGCAGGCATGGTGTTAGAGGAAGCCATGCACTTTCTGGATACTTCTAGCGCTATTTGCACGTTTGCGCGCACCCGCCAGAAACGACACCAAACGGCTCTATTTCAGTTGTGCACGCCCTGCAGCAAGTGCTGTCTGATCTACAGCATTTAGTGTGTGTTCCTGATCTACCTGTACTTTGATTATCTGTTACTGTGACCCGGCCTGCCTGACTTTGCTGATTTCTGCCTGTTCCGACCCTTGGATTGCCTACGACCACTCTCCTGCCTAGCCCTTTTGTACTTCTGCTGCCTGCCTGTTGACGACCCTGCCTGAACCCGACCATCCCTCTGCCTGCTCCTTCTGTACTGCACTGCCAGCCAGCTCCACGACCTGGCCTGTACGACCACGCTTCTTGTGCACGAGTGCACCCACGGACGTTCTACCAACACCAGTGACCCAGCCCAACCCTCGTGCCATCCTGTACTCCTGAGCCACCTGTCTGCTCTATCAGGGGTTCCCGAGTCAGAGTCGTAAGGGAGGTTACCCACTGCATAAGTCAGACTCATCCACCCGGTACATGACAGTATCAGACAGCCATGTCAGAGTCTGCACAGGGGCCCTCCCCAGCGAATGAACTCTGCACACACCTGGCCGGCCTTATTCGGGCAGTGAAGGCTCTTCAAGATGATGCGGCTGGAAGGCCAAGTCCTGGAGCTCGCCGCAACACCCCCATCGGGGTCCAACCCGCTTCCTGATCACACCCTCATCACTCTGCCTACAGAACCTGAGGTACCCCTACCCGAAAGGTTTGCAGGGGACCGCAAGAAGTTTCGGGCGTTTCGGAGCGCATGCAAATTGTATTTCGCTCTCCAACCCAGCACCTTCTCCCGAGAAGCCACAAAGGTGGGACTGGCCATCTCACTCCTCCAGGATGGACCCCAGGCCTGAGCTCAACGATTACTTGAATTGAAGTCCCCTGATACCACCACTATAGCAGGCTTCTTCCAGGCCATGGCACGTTTGTATGATGACCCGCACCAGACCACCACCGCCGAAGCCATGCTCCATGCGCTCAAGCAGGGCGGCTGCCCGGCAAAAGACTATGTGGCCGAATTCCGGCGCTGGAGCGCCGACAACGCCTGGAACTCCGCAGCCCTCAGTTTCCAGTTCTGGTTGGGCCTGTCCGAGCCCCTGAAGGACGAGCTAGCCAGCGTAGGGATTCCCCCAACCTTGAATGCTTTAATGGATCGGGTCATCCAGATCGACCGTCGATTACGGGAGAGCAACTCGGAAAGGCTGGTTACCCACTGACGCCCAAGCCTCACCTCAGAGGAGAGACTAAGTTGCATGACCAATGACCTGTGCCTATATTGTGGTGCTGCCGGGCACAGGGTGCAAACCTGTCCCGCCAAGTGGCCTAGGAGTTCCTACCCCGCCAAGGGGGAGGTCCTGTCCAGTCCTATGGCCCATTTGGCACTCTCCGTCACCCTACAACTGCCATGAGGAGATGACCCAGTCTGGGCAGTCATTGACTCTGGGGCCTGCAGTTGTTTTATGGACCTGACCTTCGCAGCCCAGCACCAGGTTCCCCTCCAGCCTAAGGCGCACCAAATGACTGTTCACCTGGCCGATGGGTCCACCATCAGCTCGGGTATGGTGACTCACGAGACTGTCCCCATTCTGGCCCGCACTCCTAACAGTCACTCAGAGTTGCTAATACTGGATGCCATTGCATCCCCACTGAGCCCCATTATCCTCGGACTTCCCTGGCTCCGGGCGCACTGCCCACAAATTGATTGGGTCACTGGCAACATTCAATTTCCATCCTCCTACTGCCACCTCCACTGCTTCCCACAGCCTATGGGTCTTGCTCTCATGGTACCCTGTCCAGATCCTGATGTGGAAACCCACCTGGCAGTCCCCACACAGTATCATGAGTTCTTGGACGTCTTTAGTAAGAAGGGGGCGGATGCCCTGCCACCACACCGACCTTACGACTGCCCAATCGAGCTACTCCCAGGGGCAGAGGTGCCTTTCGGCAGGATATACCCCCTTTCCGAGTTGGAGCTGGCAGCCCTTAAGACCTATCTGCAGGACAAATTAAAAAAGGGGTTTATTCACCAGTCTAATTCCCCTGTCGGTGCCGGGATAGTCTTCATTGAAAAGAAGGATAAATACCTAAGACCCTGCATCGACTACAGAGACCTCAACAAGATCACAGTTAAGGACCGTTATCCCTTGCTAGAGTTGAGCGAACCCGAACTATAAAGTTCGGGTCTGTACCGAACTTTTGGGTGTCCGGGACCCTGACCCGAACCCGGACTTTTCAAAAAAAGTCCGGGTTCGGGTCCGGGGTTCTGGTAATTTAATAAAAGTTTTGAAAATTGCTGTAAAAAAGTTCTGGAAAGTCCTAGAGGTCTGCAAAAGGAAGGAAAATGGGGGTAAGGGTCGGACAAGTGCCCTACAAAGAAATGGGGATAGGGAAATAACTTAAAATAATTTAAAAAAAATCACATAAAAAAATCAAAAATGGAGGTGGATGTGGACTATCTTCAAACTGTGTGAGAAAAGTATAAATTAGCCGGGAGAAGCCATATCACTGTTCTTAGAACAGTGATATGGCTTCTCCCGGCTAATTTATACTTTTCTCACACAGTTTGAAGATGATTGGACATTCTACAATCATCTTAAAACTATATGTGAAAAGTATACATTAGCCGGGAGAAGCCATATCCCTGTTCTTAGCACATCTGCAAACTGTGTGTGAAAACTATAAATTAGCGGGAAGAAGCCATACCACTGTTCTAAAAACAGTGATATATCATATCACTGTTCTTAGAACAGTGGTATGGCTTCTCTCCGCTAATTTATAGTTTTCACACACAGTTTGAAGATAATTGTAGAACAGTGATATGGCTTCTCCCGGCTAATTTATACTTTTCTCACACAGCTTGAAGATCCACCTCCATTTTTTATTTTTTTATGTGATTATTTTTTTTTTATTATTATTTTAAGTTATTTCCCTATCCCCATTTCTTTGTAGGACACTTGTCCGACCCTTAAACCCATTCCCTTCCTTTTGCAGACCTCTAGGACTTTCCAGGACTTTCTTATAGCCATTTTTGTGCCTAAAAGTTTGGGTCCCCATTGATTTCAATGGGGTTCGGGGTCTGTGTCAAAGTTCGGGTCCTGTTCGGACCCGAACCCGGACTATGTCCCGAAGTTCAGCCGAACCAGCAGAACCCAAACTTCCAGAGGTTCGATCAACTCTATCCCTTGCCCCTGGTCCCGAAATTCTTCCAAAGACTGGGTTCGGCCTCTGTCTTCTCTAAATTGGACCTGAGATGGGCCTATAACCTCATCCATATCAGAGAGGGGGATGAGTGGAAGACGGCCTTCCGAACCCGTTTTGGCCACTACGAATACTTAGTCATGCCATTCGCTCTCTGTAACGCCCCGGCCACCTTTCAACATCTGGTGAACAATATTTTCCGTGACTTTCTTGACGTATTCGTAGTGGTGTACCTGGATGACATCCTCATTTTTTCCTCATCATTGGAAGAGCACCGGGGGCACATCAAAAGCGTACTGAGCCGTCTCCGCCAACATGGGCTGTATGCTAAGGCTGAGAAGTGCGCATTTGAGTGCTCTGACATTTCCTTCCTGGGCTTCATACTCTCTGTGTACGGTATCACTATGGACCCCCAGAAGGTCTCCGCTATTGTGGAGTGGCCAGCACCTACTGACAGGAAAGTGGTCCAACGCTTCGTGGGCTTTGCTAACTTCTATCGTAAGTTCATTGGGGGATTCTCCGCTGTCATTGCCCCTATTACCCAGCTCACGAAGCAGAACACACGTTTCCATTGGACTCCTGAAGCCCAGGCAGCTTTTCAACGACTAAAGCAACTCTTCACCATGGCTCCGGTCCTAAGACACCCGGACCCTACCCTACCTTACACTCTGGAAGTGGATGCTTCTGAAACGGCAGTGGGAGCAGTGCTGTCCCAGAGGCAGGGGCCTAAAGCGGCTCTTCACCCCATCGCTTCCTTCTCCCAGAAACTGACTCCCCGGAGAGAAACTATGACATGGGAGATAGAGAGTTGCTGGCTATTAAGTCCACCCTGCAAGAATGGCGGTATCTGCTGGAGGGAGCTTCACACCCAGTACTGGTGTACACAGATCACAAGAATCTGGAGTACTTATGAACCGCCAAGAGACTAAAGCCCCACCAGGCCCACTGGGCCCTCTTCTTTTCACGGTTCCAGCTGCACATTATGTACAGGCCCGGCTCAAAAAATGTGAAGCCCGACGCCCTCTCCAGGATGTTCCATACAACAGGGGAGACTCCCCCACTGGACACAATTCTCCTGTCAAATCAGATGGTCCCTGGCCAGGTCCTCCATCCCTCAAGACTCCAGGCTGACCCAGCATGACTGGTTGTGGTGGTGTGGTAAAAGAGTCTATGTCCCTGATGAGCGACGTCCGGCAATCCTTGAGTTATGCCATGATCTCAAACTGGCAGGACATTTCGGGGGTCGTAAGATGGCGGAGCTAGTGGCACGATTCCTTCTGGTGGCCCCAGGCTGTCAAGGACTGCAGGGAATACGAAAAGGCCTGTCCCACCTGTGCCCGCAACAAGGTTGATCGGACCAAAGCCTGGGGATTGCTAAACCCACTACCTGTTCCGGAGCGGCCATGGTCGCATATATCTATGGACTTCATAATAGAGCTGCCCCGTCTGCAGGATTCTCTACCATCTTTGTGGTCATGGACCGCCTCACCAAAATGGCCCATTTTATCCCCATGAAGGGCACTCCGACAGCCAATCAAACGGCAGAGACTTTCATTAAGGAGATAGTTCACCTCTACGAACTACCAGCCAACATTGTATCTAATCGAGGGTTACAATTTACTTCTCGGGTCTGGAAGACCCTCTGCTCTCTGCTGGGAATTGAATTGGGGTTCTCCTCTGCTTACCACCCCCAGACCAACAGCCAGACGGAGAGAACGAACCAAACATTAGAGGAGGACCTCAGATGCTACTCCTCGTTCTCCCAGGACGATTGGGTCTCTCTGCTGCCAGTAGCCGAGTTCGCCTACAACAACGCAATCCACTCTGCCACTAATCAGTCACCATCCTGGCGAATCTTGGCTACCATCTACCGACCTGGCTCCAGAAAGCTCATTGCCTGCTGTCCAGGACATGGCTGCTTTCCTAGTGGAGAACAACAAGCTCCTACGGGAGACATTATTCTGGTCGCAGGAATACAATAAATGGATGTTCGACAGAGGAAGGCGAGGGGAACTGGACCTACAACCAGGTGATCAAGCTTGGCTTGCGACTAAGAACTTAAAATTGACCTGCCCCTCAAAAAAGCTGGGACCAAAGTTCATTGGCCCTTTCCACGTCAAAAGAAGAATCAATAACGTGGCGTATGAGCTGAGCCTCCCCTCTTCTCTTAGGGTACACCCGGTATTTTACGTGTTCCTGTTGAAACCGGTAACCGAGGACTACTTTCCGGGGAGGAGATCGGCTCCACCTGAGCCCGTCATAGTGGATGGTGAGGAAGAATACGTCATCAAGACAATCCTCGACCATGAAGTGAGAGGGGGTGTGACACAATTCTTGATCAAGTGGAAAGGGTATGGACCTGAAGAGAACTCATGGGAACCCGAGGAACACATCCATGCCAAGGAACTTATGCGACTATTCTGGAGGACTCATCCGGAACTGAAGGCCCAGCTGGGCATCCGGAGGCTGACCCTTGGGGGGGGGCAATGTTAGAGGAAGCCATGCACTTTCTGGACTTTTCTAGAGCTATTTGTGCATTTGTGAGCGTTTGCGCGCCGGAAACTGCGCCAAACGACTCTATTTCAGTTGTGCACGCCCTGCAGCAAGTGCTGTCTGATCTACAGCATTTAGTGTGTGTTCCTGATCTACCTGTACTTTGATTATCTGTTCCTGTGACCCGGCCTGCCTGACTTTGCTGATTTCTGCCTGTACTGACCCCTGGATTGCCTACGACCACTCTCCTGCCTAGCCCTTCTGTACTTCTGCTGCCTGCCTGTTGATGACCCTGCCTGAACCTGACCATCCCTCTGCCTGCTCCTTCTGTACTGCACTGCCAGCCAGCTTCACAACCCAGCCTGTACGACCACGCTTCTTGTGCACAAGTGCACCCACGGACGTCCTCCCAACACCATTGACCCAGTCCGACCCTCGTGCCATCCTGCACTCCCGAGCCACCTGTCTGCTCTATCAGGGGTTCCCGAGTCAGGGTCGTAAGGGAGGTTACCCACTGCATAAGTCAGACTCATCCACCCGGTACGTGACACGTGGACTCGGTTAAAGCTCCTTTAGCTAAGTCTCTTGACAAATTTCTAACTCCGGCCATTGTAAAAACAAAATCATATATTAAATATTAAAGTTAACCCTGGGTCCTTTCTTGTCACTTGGGACGTCTCTAGCTTGTATACTATTATTCCCCATGAACTAGGCATGGAGGCATGCCGCCGTTTGCTGATTGGTCAAAAACACTATACACACGCACAGATTTCATTTCTGTTAAAATTGTTACAAATTGTTTTCGAGGAAATTTATTTCCTATTCAAAGATACCTTTTTTCTGCAGTGTAGAGGATTGTCGATGGGCTCAAACGTAGCCCCCCATATGCAAATGCATTTATGGATATGGTAGAAAATATGTTTATTTACAATAACATCTTGTTCCAGCAAAACTGCCAGTGCTGGGTAAGATTTATAGACAATGTATTTGCTATCTGGAGGGGCTCCGTGGATACCCTGATCCTATTTCATGAATATATTAACTATTTGCTTCCTAGCCTAAAATTTAATATAACATACAGTAAAGAGAGGATTTCTTTCCTTGACACTAGCCTTGA